>CM068582.1:45581509-46181509 GCA_035048485.1 Pteria penguin | reverse complement strand
ATGACTGGGAGCTGTACCTGTTGCCTTAGGCCCTTTGTCAGGTATCAATAGAGATGACTGGGAGCTGTACCTGTTGCCTTAGGCCCTTTGTCAGGTATCAATAGAGATGACTGGGAGCTGTACCTGTTGACTTAGGCCCTGTGCCAGATATCAATAGAGATGACTGGGGGCTGTACCTGTTGACTTAGTCCCTGCGTCAGGTATCAATAGAGATGACTGGGAGCTGTACCAGTTGACTAAGGCCCTGTGTCAGGTATCAATAGAGATGACTGGGAGCTGTACCTGTTGACTTAGTCCCTGTGTCAGGTATCAATAGAGATGACTGGGAGCTGTACCTGTTGACTTAGGCCCTGTGTCAGGTATCAATAGAGATGACTGGGAGCTGTACCTGTTGACTTAGTCCCTGTGTCAGGTATCAATAGAGATGACTGGGAGCTGTACCTGCTGACTTAGTCCCTGTGTTAGGTATCAATAGAGATGACTGGGAGCTGTACCTGCTGACTTAGTCCCTGTGTTAGGTATCAATAGAGATGACTGGGAGCTGTACCTGCTGACTTAGACCCTGTGTCAGGTATCAAAAGGGATGGCTAAATGCAGTACCTGTTGACTTAAGCCCTGTGTCAGGTATCAGTAGAGATGACTGGGAGCTGTACCTATTGACTTACGCCCTGTGTCAGGTATCATTGTAGATGACCAGGTGTTGTACCTGTTGAATTTGTCCCTGTGTCAGGTACATGTATCAGTAGTGATGACCAGGTGCTGTACCTATTGACTTAGGCCTTGTACCAAGTATCATTAATGATGACTTGGAGCTGTACCTGTTGACTTAAGCCCTGTGCCAGATATTAATAGAGATGACTGGGTGCTGTACCTGTTGACTTGGGCCCTATGTCGGGTATCATTGTAGATGACTAGGTGTTGTACCTGTTGAATTAGTCCCTGTGTCAGGTACGTGTATCAGTAGTGATGACCAGGTGCTGTACCTGTTGACTTAGGCCTTGTACCAAGTATCATTAATGATGACTTGGAGCTGTACCTGTTGACCTAAGCCCTGTGCCAGGTATCAATAGAGATGACTGGGTGCTGTACCTGTTGCCTTAGGCCCTTTGTCAGGTATCAATAGAGATGACTGGGAGCTGTACCTGTTGACTTAGGCCCTGTGTCAGGTATCAATAGAGATGACTGGGTGCTGTACCTGTTGACTTAGGCCCTGTGTCAGGTATCAATAGAGATGACTGGGAGCTGTACCTGTTGACTTAGGCCCTGTGTCAGGTATCAATAGAGATGACTTGGAGCTGTACCTGTTGACTTAGGCCCTGTGTCAGGTATCAATAGAGATGACTGGGAGCTGTACCTGTTGACTTAGGCCCTGTGTCAGGTATCAATAGAGCTGACTGGGAGCTGTACTTGTTGACTTAGGCCCTGTGTCAGGTATCAATAGAGATGACTGGGAGCTGTACCTGTTGACTTAGGCCCTGTGTCAGGTATCAGTAGAGATGACTGGGTGCTGTACGTGTTGCCTTAGACCCTGTGTCAGGTATCAATAGAGATGACTGGGAGCTGTACCTGTTGACTTGGGCCCTGTGTCAGGTATCAATAGAGATGATTGGGTGCTGTACCTGTTGCCTTAGGCCTTGTGTCAGGTATCAATAGAGATGACTGGGTGCTGTACCTGTTGACTTAGTCCCTGTGTTAGGTATCAATAGAGATGACTGGGAGCTGTACCTGTTGACTTAGGCCCTGTGCCAGATATCAATAGAGATGACTGGGTGCTGTGCCTGTTGCCTTAGGCCCTATGTCAGGTATCAATAGAGATGTGTGGGTGCTGTACCTGTTGACTTAGGCCCTGTGTTAGGTATCAGTAGAGATGACTTGAAGCTGTACCTGTTGACTTAGGCCCTGTGTCAGGTATCAGTAGAGATGACTGGGAGCTGTACCTGTTGACTTAGGCCCTGTGTCAGGTATCAATAGAGATGACTGGGAGCTGTACCTGTTGACTTGGGCCCTGTGTCAGGTATCAATAGAGATGACTGGGAGCTGTACTTGTTGACTTAGGCCCTGTGTCAGGTATCAATAGAGATGACTGGGAGCTGTACCTGTTGACTTAGGCCCTGTGTCAGGTATCAGTAGAGATGACTGGGTGCTGTACGTGTTGCCTTAGACCCTGTGTCAGGTATCAATAGAGATGACTGGGAGCTGTACCTGTTGACTTGGGCCCTGTGTCAGGTATCAATAGAGATGATTGGGTGCTGTACCTGTTGCCTTAGGCCTTGTGTCAGATATCAATAGAGATGACTGGGTGCTGTACCTGTTGACTTAGTCCCTGCGTCAGGTATCAATAGAGATGACTGGGTGCTGTACCTGTTGCCTTAGGCCCTGTGTCAGGTATCAATAGAGATGACTGGGTGCTGTACCTGTTGCCTTAGGCCCTGTGTCAGGTATCAATAGAGATGACTGGGAGCTGTACCTGTTGACTTAGGCCCTGTGTCAGGTATCAATAGAGATGACTGGGAGCTGTACTTGTTGACTTAGGCCCTGTGTCAGGTATCAATAAAGATGACTGGGAGCTGTACCTGTTGACTTGGGTCCTGTGTAAGGTATCAATAGAGATGACTGGAAGGTGTACCTGTTGACTTAGGCCCTGTGTCAGATATCAGTAGCCTGAATAGGGATGACTAGGTGCTATACCTGTTGGCTTAGGTCCTGTGTCAGGTATCAGTAGCCTGAATAGGGATGACTAGGTGCTATACCTGTTGGCTTAGACCCAATACCATAGTCAAATGAATTGTAGCACATTCAGTGTTAATAATAATACACCATTAGCACCCTTTTATATTCATTAACATATTCTTACAAATCATTTATGCTTCATTATTATATAGTATTTATTTGTACCGGTAAATTCATCTGGTACAAGTACAGACTTCCTGAAAACTGAAAAAAGAATGAAATTTAAAAGAAAATTCCATAATACATGTACATACTAATACATAATTTGGGGTTACCATGCTAGTGCTTTACAAAAACACAGGTTATCAGTGAATATTGAGTTTTGCTGTGAGACGTTAGCCGAGAAATAAAATGTGATCGTTTATGATAGCTAATATCTGAATTATATCCATAACAGAAAAAGTAGCAGAACAAAGCATAAGGTGTCCATGTCAAATCTGAAAGATGAGGATCCTGAGTTCTATGAGTTTCTTAAAAATGAAGATGCCAGTCTCCTGAATTTCTCTGAATCGGATGAAGGTATGTTGTGCAGTCATTATACTACATGTTCACACAAACACAGCAGGACTGAGATAATTTGTTATTTTGCTTAAAGATCTTGAGTGGACATATAAGACTAAGGTCTTCTACGTTTATATCTACTCTTCTGATCTCCAATACATGTAGAAACTATCATGCAGATAACGCACACACTTTCTTGCTATTGAATTAATTACACTTAGGTCTCATTTGCAGTTTGCTATTGAAAGATTCCCAGTTTTTATTTTAAAAAAAATTTACAAATGTTTTATACAAAGCTTGTAGTGAGATTCGCCATCCATTAGGCGGCGCCTGTGTATTATGCAGTAGAAATGATGTTGAACGTTTGCAACCTTATGACGTCATAGTAACGTTTCATTGTTCTTTACATCATTTTTGTGGGAATATGTTTTATTTCCTCCCTTAACATTAGGACTTCAGTTAATAGCGGTGAAGTCCATTTAAGTTTCATACCCTCTAATGTCTACTTTGATTTGAATTTGCCGCCATAATATTTAGATGAAAGGTCTCGTATTGTGACACACATGCTTAAAATTACTATTTCACTTTCAGAAGAGAACAATGAGAGTGATGAATTATCTTCTGATTTTAATAATGAGGAGGATGAAGACATTTCAGTGAAAAAAAGGAAAGCTGATGAGTTAGAAGAGTTAGATGATATACCGTCCTCTAGTGAGGATGAGGAGGATGGGATCTATCACAATCTACCTAAGAAACTTGAGGTATTTATTGTGTATTCTTTGAAACTTTTACTTAAACAGGGACATTTCAAAACTGGTAAGACAAACTAACTTCTAATGTCTGAATGTAAATCGAACTCCTTCTATTACAAACTATATCATTTTGATCTTGAGAAAAAACGATTTAGAAGATTTATATGAGGATCAATGTTACTTGTCTCTTTTTACATGTAGATCAGTCTGCAAAATATTCCTTTAGCCCCTGAAACAAAAATTGCAGGGGTATACTGGAATCAGGTCGTCTGTTCATCTTTCTTTTGATATATAAGCTTTCTAGTTTTTTTAACACATTCCTTAAGATATTAAACAGAAACTATGTATATTTCTTTGTTACCATCAACTACAAATTACGTCTTAATTCTATCAGGATGGACCTACTTTTGCCAGAATTGGACTATTTTGTCAGAATCATAAATTTTAGACATTTTTTTAATATTTTTTTTGGGAGATATTGGACTGAAACTTGGTACACTTCTTTATTATCAAAAACTACAGACCAGATAGTAATTTTAGTGCAGTTTGTCTACTTTTGCCAGAAGTTTTGGTTACATTAATAGCTTTTTAAGATACTCCTTTATCAAGGAGTATTTTACTGTTATCGTGCTAAAGGTTCAAAGGTCAGATTTGCGTCCACCTAACTACAACCTTTGAAGAAATAGTGCAATGTCTGTGTCAATGTTTGTCTATTCTAGCGACGACAGCTGTGATGATTAAATCGATTCATTGTAAGAGTCTTTTCTTAAAGATAAGCTTTGACCACAATTGTGTGAATTCTTTTAGAAAATGTCCCCTCCCACGCTAAGGCAAAAACGACGGTGTATGAATTTATGTTCACGATCAACACTCGTATTGACCCATTCGGAAGAACCCCGCCCTTTACTTGTACCTATGTAAAGGTCGAGGATGTCCGAATGGTGTTGACCAACATACGACCTCCTCGTCTCTTCTCTTTTCTCTTAATTTTCACATTTTGAAATGTTTTTCATATAATAATAAAGATAACACATTTCAAACTACAAATGTATAATGATGTGTTTTATGAAATGATTTTTAGTTCACCTGAGCCAAAGGCTCAAGTGAGCAATAGTCATAGTGTGCCGTCCGTCGTTGTTGTCGTTGTTGTCGTCGTCCTTCCGTGTTTAACTTTTTCACATTTTCGACTTCTTCTCTGGAACTACATTGCAGATTTGGATCAAACTTTGTGTAAATGATGTACTCAAGGTCCCCTACTAAAATTGTGTTCGAGATCCAGATTCCCTCAGGGGTGGATCCAGGGTGCGGCCAAAAGTGCCCAAAACGGTACTGCTCTTCAAACATCTTCTCCTCCAGAACCAGTACATAAATGGGGAAACTAATTGCATTTCAACAATCTATAAAGATGAGTTATTAAAAATTGTGTTCGGGTTAAGATCCGTCAAATAGATATTTACGCTTTTTTGACGTGTTTCTGGACTTAGTCATTTCAATGAAGAAAAGTGTCATATTTTTCATTTAATTGATATTGATGATTTCTTAATGACTATTTTGATCATAATTGTGATAAGGAATATTATTGTGAAAGAATTTTGTCAATATCTCAATTTTTGGATTTTTTATGAATTTTTTAAGACTTACAAAAAAAAAGGGGGGGGGGTTGGGGTTGGCCATTTTTCACATTTTCAACTTTTTCTACAAAACCACATGAAAGATTTTAATGAAACATGGAATACATGAAGTACTAAAGGTCCTCTATCAATTTGGTAAATTTCATCCAAATTGGTTAACAGATAATGCCACCATGTCTAAAAAGTAGGTCTCACAATGGTACATATACCACTTGGTAATTGAAATATGGAGAGTAGCGGTTCAAAACTGTGGTCAAAAATTTTTTTTTCATTTCTTTACACATCTAAATAAGTTTTTAGATGTTTCTCAACACTCAACATATGAAATTAGGCAATTTTAAGTTTAAGACTTCCAAAAAAAAAAAGGGGGGGGGGGTGTTGGGTTGGGGGGGGGGGGGGGTTGGCCATTTTCCACATTTTCAACTTTTTCTACAAAACTGTTGGAAGGATTTTAATAAATCTTGGTAGAAATAAGTCAGTTATGATCCTCTTCAAATGCTATAGTTTTCGTCCAGACCTCTTAACAGGTGGCGCCATCATAGTCAAAAGTAGGTCACAAAAGAGTTCCCTCCTTTAACAATATTCTTTTTCATACGGGCTGTATACAGAGACAAACAGAATGCATAGAAATGATCTAGAGGGATGAGTGAAGACATATTGTCATTCCCTTCCAAAATCAAATTTTTGAATTTTTTTTTGACATTTCTTTGAACTTGGTGATTTCAATGCAGAAAAGTGTCATATTTCCTAGTTAATTGATAATGATGATTTCTTATCGACTATTGTGATCATAATTATGGTAAGGAATGTTACTTTGAAAGAATTTTGTCAATATCTCAATTTTTGGATTTTCTATGAATTTTTTAAGACTTCCAAATGAGGGTGGATAGGAACAATTCAATCACATTTTTCACTTCTGCTGTTATACCACATGAAAGATTTTAATGAAACATGGAATACATGAAGTACTAAAGAAAATGACTAATTTGTTGCCTGAATGACATCTTGCAGAGACAAAGGAAATGCTTAATATCAAAATCACCTGAACGGATGTGCAAAAAAGTGTTCTTTTTTATTTTAGTCTGAAATAAAATTTGACATATTTTCAACATTTGTGTTGACTTAGTCACAGTAATGCAAAAATAAATGAATTCTTCCTTCATGCATGACTGATCATTTAGGTACTCAGGTGAGCGATATAGGCCCACTTGGGCATCTTGTTATTCGTACTTTCCAGTCAAATCTATGATTTGTCTAAGGACTTCTTCCGATTAAGTACATAACTGCCTCTGGCGTATTGTCGTACTGTGTTTGAAACATGTTTTTATTGTAGTCCGAGATTCTCTGCTCTTCTCCCACTTTTGAGAGACTTTGTTCATCAAACATTGGAATTTCTGCAAACCGCCGATATCAATGGGAGTAGAGCAGAGAATCTCGGACTATTTTCGTTGCAAAACACTGTCGTTACTGAGAATTAAGGATGTATGTGTAAACATCATAACCCATCATGTAGCTTTCACTAAAGGGATAATGTGTTGCTTGGAACACTGTTGCCATTCAAGCCTTTAAATATACAAATCAGTATGAATAAAAATTAAAAACACCTAACTGGAAAAGATAGACACGTCATGCAGTGATGGATCCAGGATTTCCAAAAAAGGGGGCCACATGTGTATTAGCTACACTACTCAGCCATTTTGGTGCCAAATCTTGATTTTTACTTGTAAATAAGTGGTGGAGATAAAAGAGCGCGCCCCAACTAAAGCCACCACTGCCATTGAATCACACATGATGGAATAACCTTATAAACAGGTTTCTCTTTGCACTGCATTATATTCATTAACATACTTCATTTCAATCAACTTCATACAAAATGAGGGCAGGGTGTCCTTTAAGTGAGATACAGATAGATCTCTACTCACAACAAGATGTGAGTGAGAGTATCTTCAGGACCTTCAGGTCCTTTGATTTAAAAGACTGTAATTAAATGATTTTATTTATCTTGATCCATGATTACTTCACACATAGGATGTAGCAGGTATCACCTATGATAAAAAGGTGTGTATGACCTTGAATCATGGAATTAAAATCTCAAACTGATGAGATTACATTGTTTTTTGTTTATGATGTTGCAGTGGAACTTGGATAACTTGAAGTGTAATTGAACAAATTGAGTTAATAAAATGAACAGAAAGGTTGTTGGAACTGCATGATTACTTCAAGTTTCCAGTGGTGTTCAATGTTCAAGTTATAAGAGTTTGACTGTATTATTAAATAAACAAGGCACAGGATTTCATGTGTTACCATTAATGGACACAGGATTTTATGGGTGAACATTTGCAAAACACTTGCTTTTATGTACATACGTACAAATTCTGTGGGTCAATGCTGCTGAGGCATATGACTATATGTTAACATCTATAGATGAGACATGTTTTAATTAACTTTTAAGGTGGCTAGTGATAGTGATGATGACGATGATGATGAAGATGATACAGATATGAAGACTTCAAATAAGAAAAAACAAGTTAAAGGAGGGACATTAGTGACTTTGGCACATATAAAAACATGGACTAGACAGCTTCAGGTAAGTTTGGTATTTAAATTTACTAGTCATAGTCTACTGAACTACTTCATACTAGATAAAAAAGTTGGCTTGGAAGCAATTAGAGCTTGACATTTCTCATAAGCTGTAAACTGATATTTGGATTTTACAATATGATGTGCTTTTTCTGCTTTATTTTAGTTTCTTTCACCATGAGGCATATACAATCATCATAAAAATTTCTAATTTCTAAATCAGAATTATTGTTTTAATAAAAAAGTGGTGGATATAAGTTTGTTCCACTTATGTCAACACTTAAAGCCGGCATGGCTCAGTGGGTGAGGTGCTTGGCTCATGACCGAGAAATCCCTGGTTCACTCACGCTGAGAACACAATGGTGTCCTGTCTTTTGGATGTGATAGTAAAAACCGAGGTCCCGTGTCACAGTAGGTGTGGCATGTGAAAGATCCCTCCCTGTTTCGGGTGGGTGTGTTGCAAAGGTATGAATTTCTATGCAATGCATCAAGCAGATGCCGTCACAATATACGTGAAGTAATCGTGGAGTAACGTAATAATCAAGCAATATGCCAATACTTAGAGAGACTGGCAGATGTACTTTACATCACTTGTGTTATACATAACTTTATTTTGCATTGACTTCATGGGTCGTAATTTTGCAAGAAGTCATATGCATGATATAGTGTATTTGTCAAATAAGGGTTGCATGGGCTTTATTTTTTATTTATTTATTAAACAACTACAAACCCCATATCCTCTCGGTCTCAACGACCAAATATCTCGACAAGGTAATATTTCTTCTCGTCAGAATAAGAGCAATATTTTTACATTAAGACATAAAACTATTAGAAAACGTAGGTCACATGGTCGTCGCCGTAATCGTAACATCAGAAAACGTAATCGTTTAAATAGGTCATTAAACGATCTTCTATTTATCGCAAAAAATAATGGCCGTCATGAACTTTTGCATGCATTATCCTCTATTCCGGTAAATAAATTGAAATCTATCCTGGACGAAGCTGATCTTCGAAGTTTACACAATTCTGAGTGATATAAACTAAACTTGATTATTTTATTTTCATATAATAAACTCTTTCCTCGTATTCCGTCTCTTCCACCCAAGCAGCAATTTTTCAAAATTAAATTTATTAATAAAGGCTGCGATCTACTTAACATTTCTAATATTTTCCGTGATCATAGAGTCACATCTAAAATCCCCCAATATTTTGAGAATTTAGAACCTCCACTTATTTGTTACCAGTACAAAAAGCCTATAAGAAATCTTATTCTAAATTATAATAAAGTTACATCTAACCCTGATGTTTCAGACTCTATTCCTTCGACGTGTTCTTGTGATAAATCTAAATATGTTTATAAACCGGCAGGTCATGTTATTACTGGTGACCTAAACTGTATTTCGGACAAGAAATTGCGCACCCTTTTTGGAAAAGGACCTACATATAGGTCACCGTCCAGGATAGATTTCAATAAATGCCGTGAGGTCATAGAAGATGCTTTAACTACATATTGTAAACGTTGGTGTAAAAAAGAACAGGTAAAGGTTCATGCTCTTAATGATTGGAAATACGAGATTTTAAGAATTGTCGATATCCGTATTAAGAACTTTATGGAAAATCCGCATTTATTTCAACAGCCTAATACATTGACGGCAAATTCTATTAAAAAGAAGATAGCTGACTTACATGCTAAATATGTCTTTGTTCTTGCTGATAAAGCAGGTAATAACATAATAGTTGTTTGAAAACTATATTATATTGAAGTACTTAAAAACGAATTAAACTCCACTCATACATATGTGGAAAGCCCTACCTCAAAAGACAGCACCTTGCACGATCACCTCATGACCATGTCCGACTTCAAAATTAAAATTGATAAATCTGATCTACCAACCATATATTGGCTCCCAAAACTACATAAAAGTCCATATAAATCACGTTTCATATCTAATTCTAGCCACTGCTCTACTACGGTACTATCGAAGCATATTACGTCTGCTCTAACTGCTATAAAAGATCATATTATCAAATATTGTGATGTCGCATTTCATAATAGTAACATCAATTACTTTTGGTCGATTAAAAATTCTCATGAAGTTATAGACAAACTTCTTTCGCTAAATTTCAAAGCGACTCAAATTTCTACATTTGATTTTTCTACACTTTATACATCTCTGCCTCATGATTTGATTAAAAGCAAGTTGCTGTCTCTTATACAATGGTGTTTTCACAGAGAATCTAAAACGTACATATGTACTTCCAATAACTCCGGATTCTTTTCCAACAAACAATATACTTCATATAAATACTGGACTTGCAAGGAATTATGTAAAGCACTAGATTTTCTTATGAATAATATTTTTGTGCAATTTGATGGCAAGATATATCAACAAATAGTTGGGATTCCTATGGGTACTAACTGCGCGCCTCTGATAGCAGATTTATTTCTTTATTGTTATGAGAGGGATTTTATGGTTTCTCTTCAAAAATCAAAACGTTTTGACCTCATTGACAAATTCAATAATACTTGTAGATATCTGGATGATATTTTGGTTATCGACAACCCTGAATTCGAACAATTTATATCAGAAATTTATCCACCAGAGCTCACATTGAATAAAGCTAATACTTGAGATAAATCTACACCTTTCTTAGATTTAAACATCAAAATTATCAACCACCTAATATATACTAATATTTATGATAAACGTGAGGATTTTGGATTTCCTATTGTAAATTTCCCTTACTTGGATGGCGATGTTCCTCGACTCCCATCATATGGTATCTATATATCTCAATTAGTTCGATTTGTCAGAGGCTGCACCGATGTTTTGGACTTTCATAAACAAAATTTACAAATTACTACTAAACTTTTAACTCAGGGTTACAGATATCACAAGTTAAGAAAAACATTCGGCAAATTCTTCAGATCTTATTCAGAACTTCTATCTAAATTTGGAAATATTTCTTTTCAACAGTATGTATCCAATGGAATTTCCCATCCTTATTTTTACGGTGATCTCGTATATAAACTAAGGAAAGTAAAAGGCTCCGATAACGTTATTTTATCATGTAATAAAATAATCAAACGTCTTATAAATAGACAATATGATATTGAGATCATCAAAAAGACTATAGGTCTTGTATTTGGCCCCTCTACAGCCTTATGCAGACTTTTACTTGAACGTTGCACGCTGACTAACAGGGCGACGGGGACTATATGACGGGCCTTGTCCAAACCTCTTTCAGAGGAGACATGGTCCTGAACCTCATCCCCTCTGACTGTTAGTTGGGACTCCTACAGATCTAGGGTCTTAGCTCGCTTTCAGACTGGCAGAGCACGGTTTATCATGTTGATGTCGCATATATTTTTTTACCATTATGTATTTTACAATACCTTACGTGTTTATATTTTCATGACCTCTCAATATGCGATACCTGTTGACCCTTGTTCTTTACATGGAGGATTATTTATAAATTTTTAAATGTATGTCCTTTGATTGTTCTGCTGTTACGGTGAGTGGGAAGGTGGGCCCGTAAACTGGTTAACCACACCATTTGTTTGGCTTTTGTCAAATTAAATGATCGTCCTAAGTCGGTATCGTAATTGCACTACAGGTGTGTACAATCAAATATTTTTGTAATGTGATATATGTTCTAGTATATTATTTATATTCATGTATTGTATAGCTCAATGGTGACTTCTGCCACATAACTGAGCCAGTAACTTTTCTTTTTTCTTTTAGATGGACATGTACTTACAATTAAAAAGTGTTTTACATTGCAATTTATATCCTTTTTATTTGTTCATCCTGCTTTTAGAAATTTTGCTTTATTTAGGCAATTTGATGTTGTCAATGCTATTTGGAAACAGCTTATTTATTGCCTAAAAAACTTCTTAATGCAGGGTGTAGTATGGTAACATGATTCAGTTAGATTGTTTCAAAGTTGGGGCCTGGCCCCTGGGGATTGGGCAAGCTTTCCATTTTAATATTCATAGATGCAAATGAGCAGATGTTGGCAAATGAAGTGGTATCACTTTATATGTGATATCACAAATATTTCAAACAAGGGTTCTGCAAATGTAATCTTATCTATCATTTCTAAACCAATACAAATACAGATGGTATATGGAGAACTGTGATTTGTAGTTATGCACATGGGATTATGTAACTGCAGGCTTAGGTCAGAATACACCCGTTTACATTGGCCAGTTTTTCTCCTTAAACAGTTGAACTAAATCATTGAATATAATTTTGTGTTAGAAATGCTCAGTGCCGAGAAATATGTAAATCTGCTACACTTGCAAACAATTGCTGATTGTACAGATCGTAGAGCTGCTATAGCATTTGTTCTCAATCCAAAGTCATTGGTGTTAAGCAGTTTCATAGGACATTTGAATAAGGTGGTTTCTCTGCACTTGTTAAGAACTCTCTTACTTTCAGCATGTCATGTTAAGGAATATAAATATATAAATGGTAAATTTTCCATACAGATCTGAAAAGTGAATTTAAATAAACAGTCACTGTATAACTTATATATGGCAACTGTATGCCTCCGCAGATAATCTGTTCTTACCAAACACAAGCTGATTATAACTCACCTTATTGAAATGGCCCTGGGAATGTGGTTTTCTTACAAGTATTTTTCTAAATATCTTGTGTTAAATTTTCTAGATCAGTTATTTGCTTTGTCACGTACATTACAGTAAATATAAAAAAATATTTTTCAATCACTAAGGATAAACCTTCAACAGCACTTTTGAAAGATGTCATAAGTGCATTTAAAGCAGCAGTTCAAAGAGCAGGGAGTGAAGGAGAAGTCATTAAATACAGAGTAGAAGGCAGCACAGGTAAAACAAGGCATAAGTAGCTAAAGTAGATCAGGAATACATTACAAAAGGGAATGAGAGATAACTCTATTATTCTCAAAGTAGAGAATCCTATTTGTTTGTTAAGACAGAAGTTGAAGGGTTACAATTGCTTCAGAATTCAAAATGACTATAGAGCAGTCTTTGAAAAAAACTTTTTTCAATACAAGCCCAAAGGGCAGGTATCAAACAAAATTAAGAAGCCCTAACAAATTTTCACAGGCCCAAAGTTTTTGATACTTTTATTTGTCAACAAAAAAATTGTACAATTTTTATAAAAATTCAAGTTCTCTTTCGATTTCACTCTCAGTAATTTTCATGTCACTATCTGAGTCATTAGCTATATCCAGTAACAGGTAAATATTTTGAAGAGTAATATTTGGATCCTTCATGATCCCTTACTTAATCTGAAGGGATCACATCCCGTTATAAAGCTCCAGTTTCCCACATTCTCCATCCAACATCACTTGCGATACATTTTGCATAACACATAGTTATATTGCAGACTTGGTCTACCAATGCATTTATGTTGTTGGAATTTCCTCTGTCAGGTAATTCCATTCTTTCCTCTCCCCTCTTTTTCTTAATTTGATGGGGGTGGTCTTTTAATTGATTTTCAACGAGAATCAACCCCTTCTTTATATTTTAAAACAAAAATCATAGTACAATAATTTCCAAATGACGAGGAAATGGTTACAAGCCCTACCGGCATACGATCTCAATTTTTTACAAGCCCGATCTGAAATTTACAAGCTTCAGACATCAGGCTAGTGGTTTATTTTGAAGAATGATAGAGAACAATGAAAATTCCTGCAGTGATTCTGACAGGAAGGAAACATGATCATAATAATAGATGCATTAGATAGTTAAACATTGTAAACTAGAAGGGGTACTGGATTAAGTTGGGAGGGAAGATGCATATGATAGGGATTGAATGTCAATGCAGTGTAAAGCAGAGATAAGTAATTGACAGTGGGTCTGTTTCATTTTAGTTTTCAATGCAATAATTCGGATGTGTTTGTCTAACATGACTACGTGCTTGTATAAAGTCATGGGTCTGCCTGCCCTGACAGACCTACAGAAACCAACTTTACCCACAAAGCAAAATAAAAAGTGGAGGGAACTTCGAGTTGACGCCAAGATGTACTTAACAGACCTTCTGCAGGTAAGATGTACTTCACAGACTACTTCAGGTAAAATGTACTTAATAGACCTTCTTCAGATAAGATGTACTTAACAGACCTTCTTCACGTTAATTTACGAAAATTTGTCACTCAACCATATCTATTTCACCTACAATAGATATTTGTTAAGACTTATTCAATAATTTAGAATTGATACTATAAATGATACTTTTTTTATTTTTTCAGCTACTTGGAGAGCTGTCAGAACCTTCAATGTTAAATATCATCTTGAAACATATTCACAGACTTGTGGCTTTCTTTGCTTGTTTTCCCAAGTTGTCAAAAACCATGATGAAGGTCAGTGTGGTGTGTTGGTACCATTATGTTAGTAAGTCGGTACATTATTGTGGTGTGTGTCAGAATGATGAAGGTCAGGGTGGTGTGTTGGTACCACCGTGTGAGTGAGTTGGTACATCATAGTGGTGTTTGTGTCAGAATGATGAAGGTCAGTGTGGTGCACTGGTACCACTGTGTGAGTGAGTTGGTACATTATGGTGGTGTGTGTCAGAATGATGAAGGTCAGTGTGGTGTGTTGGTACCACTGTGTGAGTGAGTTGGTACATCATAGTGGTGTTTGTATCAGAATGATGAAGGTCAGTGTGCTGTGTTGGTACCACTGTGTGAGTGAGTTGGTACATCATAGTGGTGTTTGTTAGAATGATAAAGGTCAGTGTGGTGTTGGTACCACTGTGTGAGTGAGTTGGTATATCAAATAGGTGTGTGTGTCAGAATGATGAAGGTCAGTGTGCTGTGTTGGTACATCAAAGTGGTGTTTGTTAGAATGATGAAGGTCAGTGTGGTGTGTTGGTACCACTGTGTGAGTGAGTTGGTACATTATAGTGGTGTTTGTTAGAATGATGAAGGTCAGTGTGCTGTGTTGGTACCACTGTGTGAGTGAGTTGGTACATTATGGTGGTGTTTGTTAGAATGATAAAGGTCAGTGTGATGTGTTGGTACCACTGTGTGAGTGAGTTGGTACATTATAGTGGTGTTTGTTAGAATGATGAAGGTCAGTGTGGTGTGTTGGTACCACTGTGTGAGTGAGTTGGTACATTATAGTGGTGTTTGTTAGAATGATGAAGGTCAATGTGCTGTGTTGGTACCACTGTGTGAGTGAGTTGGTACATTATGGTGGTGTTTGTTAGAATGATGAAGGTCAGTGTGCTGTGTTGGTACCACTGTGTGAGTAAGTTGGTACATTATAGTGGTGTGTGTCAGAATGATGAAGGTCTGTGTGGTGCATTGGTACCATTGTGTGAGTGAGTTGGTACATCATTGTGGTGTGTTTCAGAATGATGAAGGTCTGTGTGGTACATTGGTACCATTGTGTGAGTGAGTTGGTACATTATAGTGGTGTGTTTTCAGAATGATGAAGGTCAGTGTGGTGTGTTGGTACCACTGTGTGAGTGAGTTGGTACATCATAGTGGTGTTTGTGTCAGAATTATGAAGGTCATTGTGGTGTGTTGGTACACTGTGTAAGTGAATTGGTACATTATTGTGGTGTGTGTGTCAGAATGATGAAGGTCAGTCTGATGTGTTGGTACCACTGTGTGAGTGATTTGGTACATCATAGTGGTGTGTGTTTGTTTCAGAATGCTGAAAGTCAGTGTGGTGTGTTGGTACCACTGTGTGAGTGAGTTGGTATATCATAGTGGTGTGTGTCAGAAAATGAGTCTTTTGAAAACATCATCTATACCACTATAATTTGCAAAAAGAACTTGACAAACACCTCGGTAACTTGTTATAAAGATTTTGTTTACATACATCACTGATTTAGGAGTCCAGAGAAACTCATAGCATCTTTCATCCTAGTTGTAAATACAGTGACATATGTACAGTTTTCTGTCTTTTTATTGATCATGTTGTTTTTACTTTGCACATTCATGAAGGAAACTTTTTACCTTTGAATTTTATAATGTTAGTCCCATTATGCCTTTCCAATTTGTTTTTTTTTCTTGTTATGGTATCAAAACTGACTGTAGACTTGCCTATTTAGTATATTCATCAACAAACAATAGCAGAAATACACAATGAATAGGTGTGTATTGAAATTATTTATGGAAAGGAAATCAAAGTGTCTTCTGCAAATTCTATAAACTGCCAAGCCATTACTGGGAAAATTTGCATGTGACACATGACTTCCGTGAACACCAGTAGTTCCTTGAAATTTGATCATAGTACATTTATGCTTTGCTTTTCGTTTATATTAAAACTTGAAGGAATTTATAGTCATAAATTCATTTGTAACAGGCAGGAGAAAAAGATGTGGTCGGATCCGGGAATCAAAGTCAGAACCTTCTGCTATGAAGGCAGATGCTCTATCTGTTGAGCTATCCGGGCCAATACCCATCCATCACACTCCTCCCCTGCCCTCACATTGCACATATAAACATGCAACTCATGAAGGCTGGACATAGCTCCAAGTGTAACAGGCACAAGAAAAAGATATAGCTGGACCTGGGAATTAAACCCAGAACCTTTTGCTATCAAGTTGAAACTCTAAACATTGAACTATCTGAGCTGATACTTGTTCGTCACACATTGAATAAATTCTTTAATGATTGTGACATAATCAAACAGCTTTCAGTGTACAAGCTCAGTCCATTATTATACACTAGATAGTTTTTAAGAAATTGCACACTGTTGTCTTTGTACAGTTATATTTTTCACACCTTTATTTGCATAAGTCAGATGTTCACAATTTGAAAAATAAAACAAATAGATGTTTTCTTAACACATATATAGACATCGCACCAAACATATACATACACTCACTGATTTTCTCCTTCCTTATCCATGAATACAATAATAAAAACATTGGAAATTGATACTAGAACCAAAACTTTCTGTCATGATATTGGTAATTAATGGAAATATTGACAAATATTGTAGAATTTTTGTTTGAAAACCCCACCTTAAATCCCACCTTAATTTCTGAATTTTATAAAGGACCACAGACTTGACTTTTTGCATGTGTGATGATTTTGATACATATTTCAATTTAAGATGATAGTAGGTCAGTGTGACTTAATTTTTACAGTTCAGTAATTTTCAAAAAGTCAGCTTTTCCATTTTGCCATTTTATTTTTAGAAGTTTCTCTTATTTTCATGTGTACTGTTTACATATAAAAAAACTTATTAAGATAGAAACAGAGATCATTTATAAAGATTGTTGTCTGTTTGAATCATTAAAAATAATGGCCACATTGTATCTGTATTAAAGGACTTGCACATTTTAATTAACAGAGAATGATCAGTTTGTGGAGTTCTGCTGAAGAAGCAACTCGAGTTTTGGCATTTTTATGTATCAACAGACTAGTGATGGTATCTCAAAACATTCTTCTAGAACCATGTATGAAGGTAGGTATGTGAATGCAATGTGCACTTTTAAAGCAAAGTAGATATTTGTTTTGGAAATGCTGAAAAGGATTGCATGCCCTTTCTATTGCAGTATACAGTACGTAAAAGGTAAAGGAATAAAAGGCATACTGAATAAAAGATATATACCAAATGACTATACTCATTTTACTCTTGCTAAGTCTTGAAATATATTTTTCTTCTTCATTTAAGCAAATGTACATGGCTTATGTAAAGAACACCAAATTCACATCCCCGACCACACTGCCACTGATCAATTTCATGCAGCATTCTATGGTGGAGATATTTTCAATGGACTACATCATGACCTATCAGTTTGCATTTGTTTATATCAGGCAACTAGCAATACATCTAAGAAATGCCATCATTACCAAAAAGAAGGTCAGCATCTAGTTGAGTTTAGTGAACACTTTTTAGCTCACCTGAGCCAAAGGCTCAAGTGAGCTATAGTCATAGTGCGCCGTCCGTCGTCCGTCGTCGTCGTCATCGTCGTCGTCCGTCGTTAACTTTTTCACATTTTCGACTTCTTCTCTGGAACTACATTGCAGATTTGGATCAAACTTTGTGTAAATGATGTACTCAAGGTCCCCTACTAAAATTGTGTTCGGGATCACAGCATGTTTATCTCAGGGGTGGCAAGACGGGACCTAAGTTGAAGTGCCCAAAAGGGTGTAATTGTGTCAAACATCTTCTTCTCCAGAACCAGTACATAAATGGGGAAACTAATTGCATTTCAACAATCTAAAAAGATGGGTTATTAAAAATTGTGTTCGGGGTTAAGATCCGTCAAATAGAAATTTACGCTTTTTTGACGTGTTTCTGGACTTAGTCATTTCAATGAAGAAAAGTGTCATGTTTTTCAGTTAATTGATATTGATGATTTCTTAATGACTATTTTGATCATAATTGTGGTAAGGAATATTATTGTGAAAGAATTTTGTCATTATCTCAATTTTTGGATTTTTCATGAATTTTTAAAGACTTCCAAAAAAAAGGGGGGTACCATTTTTCACATTTGACAAACTTTTTCTACGAAACCAGGGGCATACAGATTTTAATGACAACGAATGCATTGAATACATGAAGTACTAAAAGTCCTCTATCAATTTGGTAAATTTCATCCAAATTGGTAAACAGATAATGCCACCATGTCTAAAAAGTAGGTCTCACAATGGTACATATAATACTTGTAATTGAAAAATGTAGAGTAGCGGATCAAATCCAGCTGTGGTCAAAAAAATTTTTTTTTTTTTTTACACATCTAAATAAGTTTTTAGATGTTTCTTAACATTCAACATATGAAATTAGGAATTTTGACTTCCAAAAAAAAAATAAGGGGGGTGGCCATTTGTCACTTTTTCAACTTTTTCTACAAAACTGTTTGGAACTACATTGCAGATTTGGATCAAACTTTGTGTAAATGATGTACTCAAGGTCCCCTACTAAAACTGTGTTCGGGATCCAGATTCCCTCAGGGGTGGATCCAGAGTGGGACCAAAAGTGGTGTAAAAGGGTACAGTTTCAAACATCTTCTTCTTCCAGGAACCAGTACATTGGGGAAACTAATTGCATTTCAACAATCTATAAAGATGGGTTATTAACAAATTGTGTTCTTTGTCAGGATCCGTCAAATAGAAATTTACGCTTTTTTGACGTGTTTCTGGACCACTACAATGACAAAAGTGTCATGTTTTTCAGTTAATTGATATTGATGATTTCTTAATGACTATTTTGATCATAATTGTGCATAAGGAATATTATTGTGAAAGGAATTTTGTCATTATGGGAATTTTTGGATTTTTTATGAATTTTTAAAGACTTCCAAAAAGAAAAGGGGGGGTTGGCCAATTTTTCACATTTTCAACTTGATCTACAAAACCAACTTGAAAGGATTTTAATGAAAACATGGGTAGGATGCAAGTACTCAATGAATAGTCCTTTTCAAAGGTTTTGTTTTTTTGCGGATCATCCAAATTGGTTAACAGATAATGCCACCATGTCTAAAAAGTAGGTCTCACAATGGTACATATACCACTTGGTAATTGAAATATGGAGAGTAGTGGTTCAAATCCAGCTGTGGTCAAAAAATTTTTTTTTTTTTTTTACACATCTAAATAAGTTTTTAGATGTTTCTCAACACTCAACATATGAAATTAGGAATTTTACGTTTAAGACTTCCAAAAAAAAAAGGGGGGGGGGGGGGGGTTTGGCCATTTTTCACATTTTCAACTTTTTCTACAAAACTGTTTGAAGGATTTTAATAAATCTTGGTAGAAATAAGTCACTTATGATCCTCTTCAAATTCTGTTGTTTTCGTCCAGACCTCGTTACAGGTGGCGCCACCATAGTCAAAAGTAGGTCACAAAAGAGTTCCCTCCTTTAACAATATTCTTTTTCATACGGGCTGTATACAGAGACAAACAGAATGTATAGAAATGATCTAGAGGGATGAGTGAAGACGTATTGTCATTTTGGTTCCCTTCCAAAATCAAATTTTAGAATTTTTTTTCGACATTTCTTTGGACTTGGTGATTCAATGCAGAAAAAAAAGTGTCATATTTCCTAGTTAATTGATAATGATGATTTCTTATGGACTATTGTGATCATAATTATGGTAAGGATTGTTACTTTGAAAAATTTTGTCAATATCTCAATTTTTGGATTTTCTATGAATTTTTTAAGACTTCCAAATGAGGGTGTGTAGGAACAATTCAATCACATTTTTCACGTCTGCTGTTATACCACATGAAAGATTTTAATGAAACATGGAATACATGAAGTACTAAAGGTCCTCTATCAATTTGGTAAATTTCATCCAAATTGGTTAACAGATAATGCCACCATGTCTAAAAAGCAGTTCTCACAATGGTACATATACCACTTGGTAATTGAAATATGGAGAAATTTTTTTTTTTCATTTCTTTACACATCTAAATAAGTTTTTAGATGTTTCTCAACACTCAACATATGAAATTAGGCAATTTTAAGTTAGATCTGGACAATATTTGAAACAATTTGTTCATGACCCAGACTTGAAATCAGTCAACAAAAGGCCCCACCTAAAGAAAATGACTAACTTGTTGCCCTGAATGACTTCTTGCAGAGACAAAGGAAATGCTTAATATCAAAATCACCTGAATGGATGTGCAAAAAAGTGTTGTTTTTTATTCTAGCCTGAAATAAAATTTGACATATTTTCCACATCTGTGTTGACTTAGTCACATTAATGCAAAAATAAATGAATTCTTCCTTCATGCATGACTGATCATCTAGGTACTCAGGTGAGCGATATAGGCCCACTTGGGCCTCTTGTTTCCACATATTATCATGGTTGCTGTAATATTTATAGACTAATTTATTTCAATATTAGTTGAATTCATCAAACAATAATGTTTTTTAAATGACATTATGTAATATCCTTATGACATCAGTGTTACCAAATTTCTAGAAGCACAGCATGTTTATCTCAGGGGCAAGAGGTCTCAGGTTCAAGTGCAACTAGTGGTG
Organism: Pteria penguin; assembly: GCA_035048485.1. NCBI lineage: Eukaryota > Metazoa > Mollusca > Bivalvia > Pterioida > Pteriidae > Pteria > Pteria penguin. The sequence goes on along the minus strand of CM068582.1, from coordinate 46,160,375 downwards.
TAATTGTGTCCTGTATTTTTTGTATGAGGTAGTGAAAACCAAGATCCTATCTAAGGTAGATGTATACCAAAAAAAGACCATCCATATGTACATGTGAGCCTGTTGCATATGAGAAAAATTGTGTGAAATGTATTTCGCAGATGCCATTGCCATATATGTGAAATAATCATGGTATGATACATAAAAAAAACAAAACAAACAAACTGACAAAGTAAAAGTCAGATAGCAAACAAATAAGTATGATATATTTTTCTACTTAATTAATAGATTTTCCTAAATGGATTTAAATCACTTTTAAATCACTTTCTAAAATTACATGTATAGTATATTTCTTTGTAAAAAATTAAATTAGAAATATATGTTGGTTGGTTGGTTGATTTGGTGTTTTACGTCGCTTTCAACAATTTTTCAGTTATATCGCGACATGGAAGCAGGTTACCAACCTCTTAAACATAGTGGCGCAACCCGGCGCTGCAAGCCAAGCGCTTAACCACTATACCAAGCCTGCCGCTAGAAATATATAAAAGAATTAAGTGCAGTATTAAAGATAAGTAATGAAAAGAATTTCAAAAAGGCCGGTGTAGCCCAGTGGATGAAGTTCTTGGCTCATGACTGGGAGGTAAGGGTTCCACTCCTGCCATGCGTGCACCGATGTCCTGTCTTTTAGATAATACAGTAAAAACCCCATGTCCCTCATCACGGTAGGCATGGCACATAAAATATCCCTCACTGCTTCAGGTGGGTCTGTTGCAAAGATATAAATTTCTATGCAATGCATCAGGCAGATGCCAGCACCATATACATGAAATAATCATAAAGTGACGTAAAACAATAACCAATCAATCAAGACTTCCAATACAAATACAATCTGTCTTCAAACCCATCAACAGTGTAAGTAAATATAATCTTATAGAAAGGTGGTCTTTAAATACAGTTTGACTTGGTAGAAAAAAATCACGACTTGAAGTAACAAAAAAGAGAGGCCCAAATGGGCCTATATCGCTTACCTGAGTATCTAGATGATCAGTCATGCAGGAAGGAAGAAGTCATTTATTTTTGCATTACTGGGACGAAGTCAACACAAATGTGGAAAATATGTCAAATTTTATTTCAGACCAGAATCAAAAACAACAACACTTTTTCACACATCCATGATTTCATATGTTGAGTGTTGTGAAACATCTAAAAACTCATCTAGATATCTAAAGAAATGAAAAAATATTTTGACCACAGCTGGATTTGAACCACTACTCTCCATATTTTAATTACCAAGTGGTATTATACCATTGGGAGACCTATTTGTTTAGCTATTGTGGCACCACCTATTGACCAATTTGGATGAAATGTACAAAATCGATAGAGGACCTATAGTACTTCATGTATACCATGTTTCATCAAAACCTTTCATGTGGTATAATAGCAGAAGTTAAAATGTGAAGAATTGTCCCTATACACCCTCATTTGGAAGTCTTAAAAAATTCGTTGAAAATCTTAAAGTTGAGATATTGACAAAATTTTGTCAAAATAGAATTCCTTACCATAATTATGATCACAATAGTCCATAAGAAACCATCATTATCCAATAACTAGGAAAAATGAGACTTTCCTGCATTGAAATCAACAAGTCCAAAAAAAAAATGTTGAAAACACTTGTAAGATTTGATTTTGGAAGGGAACCAAAATGACAATGCTTCTTCACTCATCCCTCTAGGTCTGGGTCATATCTATGCATTCTGTTTGTCTCTGTATACAGCCAGTATGAAGAAGAAGAATGGCAAGGAGGGTACTCTTTTGTGACCTACTTTTGACTGGGGGCACAACCTGTAAAGAGGTCTGGACGAAAATGACAAAATTTGAAGGGGGCCATAAGTTATTTATTTCTACCAAGTTTTATTAAAATCCTTTCAACAGTTTTGCAGAAAAAGTTGAAAATGTGAAGAATGGCAACACCCCCCCCCCCCCCATTCTTTTGGAAGTCTTAAACAAATTCATAAAAAATCCAAAAATTGAGATATTGACAAAATTCTTTCATAATAGTATTCCTTACCATAATTATAATCAAAATAGTCCATAAGAAATCATCATCAACTAACTGAGAAACTCTTTTCTGCATTAAAATGTTTGCAGAAATTTGATTTCAGAACAGAATCAAAAATAACAACACATCAAAATTTGAAGGGGGCCATAAGTTATTTATTTCTACCAAGTTTTATTAAAATCCTTTCAACAGTTTTACAGAAAAAGTTGAAAATGTGAAGAATGGCAACACCCCCCCCCCCCCCCATTCTTTTGGAAGTCTTAAAGAAATTCATAAAAAATCCAAAAATTGAGATATTGACAAAATTCTTTCATAATAGTATTCCTTACCATAATTATAATCAAAATAGTCCATAAGAAATCATCATCAACTAACTGAGAAACATGACTCTTTTCTGCATTAAAATTACTAAGTCCAAAAAAATGTTTGCAGAAATTTGATTTCAGAACAGAACCAAAAATAACAACACACCTTCACACATTCCTCTAGATTATTTCTATGCATTCGTTTTTTCTCTGTATGCACCAGCCTGAAGAAGTTTGTCAAAGGAAGATACCCTCTGTGGCCTACTTTTGCTTGTGGTGGCGCCACCTGTTGACGGATTTGGGCAAAAAACAACAACTTTCGTAGGGGACCATGAGTACTTTATTCCTATCAAGTTTCATAGAAATCTGTTCAGCAGTTCTTGAGAAGTCAAAAATGTGAAAAGTTTACGACGGATGGATATCAGACGGACGGCGCGCTATGACTATAGTTCACTTGAGCCTTTGGCTCAGGTGAGCTCTGAAACAAACAAACAAACATGTACATGTTTATTTTGAATCACTTGTTTGTTGAGTTAAAATAATCAGTCAGGAAGGTTTGCTTGTACAAAAATAAAACTTTGCCAAGGCTGTAGAAGTGTTGCCATATAACTGAATAAAAGACTCTGAGCTTAACATGGTAATAGCTTCTTAGTCTGTTCCTACCAGTTTGGCCTAAATAATCATGTCATGAAGATATCCTATATTATATTCATATCTATATATATATATATATATATATATATATATATATGTTTATATGTATAATTATTTGGCTTTTCTGTTTTAGGAGACATGTCAAGCAGTATATAACTGGCAGTATGTCCATTGTCTTGAACTATGGGTAAAATTACTCAGTGCTTCTTATCCAAATGAAGCATTGGAACCTCTGATCTACCCACTCACCCAGACAGTTATTGGAACAATAAAGTAAGAATCAAACTCTTAAATTAACTGATCTATATTGACAAACTTACATGTATTTCAAATTTGTGTGCAAAACTCAGAAAATAAAAATTATATATACATACTTTATCTATACATTTATTTTATTTTTCATCAGATTGCAGCCTACTCCTAGATTTTATCCCCTTCGTTTTCACTGTGTAAGAATCCTCAATACACTGTCTTCGTCTACCAGAACATTTATCCCAGTGTTACCATTCCTACTAGAGGTAAGTGATAATTTCCTCATTCCAAAGTCCATTCTACAGAAGAACTTATGACAAATCTTAATATTTTGGACATCTAAATCAAGGTTTTGCTTGAAATCTTGAAAGTAAATGCTGCTTTTGTTAAAATCTAGCAAAAATAAGCAAAACTCAAGCAGGAAGTAAGTCATTTCTACGAATGTTTAATGTGTCATCAGATTTTAGCTACCAGTATTTGTCATAATTTTTTGTAAAACAGACCCCCATAACATTCAGGGTACAAATAATGCCACTCATAACTATAGATTACTACTGTATTGCTGTAGAGAGTTCAAATTTGATAAAGCTCATTCAACATACTTCATGGATTAGTCCATGATATAGAAGTATTGCATGATGTACAGAGTGTGTGTCCTAAGATTGACAAGATAAAATATCTAGCATGATACAAGGATCAATATACAATATGTATCACAATATACAATATGTATCACAATATACAATGTACATCACAATATATTTCACATCTTCTGAATACCCAATATTTATTTATTTGTTTTATCATGCATTTGTCATAAAAAAAATAGAAGATCAGGATGATCATTTTTCAAATCCTTAAATATTGGTTACTTTAGTTAAATAGCTATGAACTATAAAAGTACCAGGAATGCAATATGGTTAATTTACAATGCCATATAAACTATAGAACCTGAAATTCTATCTTTGGCTATATCCTTAATACAAAGAAAGTTAGAAAATGTGTTAGTTCCCATGAAGAAAAAAACTTAATGCATTTTTTCTTTAGTCCTATATGTATGTCTGTGCAGATCTTTTCATACAATATACATCATGTATTGATAAGGTAGTGAAGTGTTACAGCCCATTTGATGATTGAAGCATTGGATTATTTTATTCTGATTTCATTTGTTGTCAGAAACAGCAGTTTGAAATATTACTCACTGCAAAAATCACAAGCATAAGGAGTAATGTTGTCTATCAATCACAAGCATAAGGAGTAATGTTGTCTATCAATCACAAGCATAAGGAGTAATATTGTCTATCAATCACAAGCATAAGGAGTAATATTGTCTATCAATCACAAGCATAAGGAGTAATGTTGTCTATCAAGCTACCGATACTTGTGAACACACATGGTTGTTGTTTTACTGATATAATATACAAACTCAAAATGTCTGAAATATGATGAAATGTAGGCACACTCATCAAATATTGACCAGCTTCTGGTCATTTCCCATTAATGCAATACTTCTCACTTTCTCTTCCACAAACAAGTCTCATGGATCTGCTAAATAATAAGTCCCATAATCCCTTGGGACTCATAGTACATGTATTTCATTTTCTTTGAAAAATTTATTTTCATTGATTTGACCATATTTAATCAAAAACATATATACACACATTTATTATGTATAATGTCTCTGACTTAATTGTAGAAAGTTTTGACTTCATACACATTTCCTCTTGAAAGGAACTCAACTACATGTATTGAATGTACCTTAGAAAATACTTCACTTTGAAAATTACCTGAATTGCACCAGGTATTTAATGAACGTTGGAGTTGTCATTCTTTTCAGAGAACAGTTTAACCCTAGATCTTTATATGATTAATTATAATCCAGTATACAGTAAAAATCTCAATCTTACTAAGGGAAGTGTATTAAAAAAAAAGAAAGAAAAAAAAAAGAAACGCAAAACTCTTCTTCAGGAATTTTCAACCACTTGGTCTTTATCAGTTGAAATAGATGACAATACCAATATATTATTGTAGATCAATATATTATTGTAGACCAATATATTATTGTAGTCTGTTTCACTTGATAAAAACTAAGCAGTTATAAGTTCTTGAAGAAGAGTATTGTGTTATTTATCTATTTTATTTATTCCATTATTATTATTTATTTTAAGTAGTATTATTTTTTTTTATTTCATAATCATATGAATTGCATATCTTAGTTGAAGAAAGTGCAGTTCTCATTTGACGGTCTATTAGCTGAAAAGAAAAGTTAATTTTAAATCATTTTGTCTAAGAGTTACCTTTCTTTTATTGAACTTGACGTGGGGGAATCGGAGTTCCATATACGTGAAATATTCAAGGCTGAGGTAAAACAATAATCAATCAATTAAAAATTAAAATGCTGGACATGCACTTAGAACATTAGCAGGGACGAGTTACTTCTTTTTGGAAGAGCCAATCTTCTTAGTGAATGTTTCACTTTTCGTAGTCATAACAAGCTACGTTTCTTTAATCTAGTTCATAAAGAAGAAGTGAAATCACCTTGAAATACGGATACTTAATGAACTACGGCGTTGGGTAATGAACACATCCAAGAGGGAAATCTTAACACAAAGGTTTATTATGTGTCCAAGGTCTTAGTAAATGAGCATTTCTTAATGAGATATTCAATGTTATATGTACATCATTCAAGATATCAATACCTAGATTACCTGGAGTTTTATTTTTTGTCTTAAGACAATCAATAACGACGTTCAGCGTAATAAAATCCCGCAATAACTTGAAAAGATCTCGAAATAGAAAAGCTGTGAAAACATTTCAGAATAGAATACAACACCTTGGCACTGCGTAATTAAAATACATTAATATGTAGATCAGCTGCTAACAAGATCTACAGTACTCAGTCGTAAACAGTTCTGTTTTGGGGAACGCCATGCTGCGAATTCTGAGATAATGCGTAAACAATATTAATGCTTATCAATAGGGAACCAAAATAGGTTTGTGATGGCGAGCTTAAAATTCCATAGCTATCACGCGCAATTCCCTTGTCAATATTGACTTGAGCGCTTCAGGCTTTTGTTGTAATATTGGTATTCTCTTCCATAGAAGTCTTAGAAAATGAATTGATAAAATGATAACATGCAAATGCTTTGACTTCTGATGTATGCCGTCCTTGGTTCGACACCTACATAAAATTGCTACATGTGCGAGGTCCTTCGTTCGACCATTTTGAAAGCCGGTGTGGCCCAGTGGATGAGATGTTCAGCGTATGACCGAGAGATCTTGGGTTTGACTCCCGTCATCGGCACATCGGTGTTCTGTCTTTCGGATGAGACAGTGAAAAGTGAGATCCCGTGTCAGTGTAGGCTCGGTACGTAATAGATCCTCTCTGATTCGGAAGAGTAGGTTGCAAACTTGCAAAGATGTAAATTTCTATGCAATGCATCAGGCAGATGTCGTTGTCATGTAGTGAAATTATGACGGAGAGAAGTAAAACAATAATTAATCAATCCATCCATCGACCCTTGGATTGCGTTGCTATATGCACAAGGTGAGTTTAAACGTTTGTTTGATTCTTGTTTTATGTCACACCAAGATTGGTGACAGCATTTGTCTGAAGCATTACACAGAAATTTAGACCTTTTTAACGGACCCACCCAAAGCATTGGTAAATCGTACGTGCCACGTTTACCATGACACGGGACTTTACCTGGGATTTTACTGTCTCATTCTGAAATACAGATCAGCGGTGGGACTCGCACCCTTGATCTCTCTGTCACGAGTGAAAGAGCTAATCGATTGAATAACGCCGACTCTTCTCCAAAATGCATTCAATCCTAATTTATATAGAAACATGATACCAGACCAGACTATTGACATGGAAGATAAAAAAAGAAGAGGGTAGACTTGTGTCGTATTTAAGAGCTTGTCTTGTAGTGCAATAGCTCTGGGTTCGATTTACGGTTTGTACCTCTGTGTTTTAGAAGCTGTTTACTTCCTGTTTCATTGTCGTGATTTGACTGGAAAATTGTTGGAGTAGGTGCTGTTTCCTAAACATATACAAACCGTATCAATGATATTTGACAGTCCTCTCTTATTTCCATTGCACGAAACGACGGAGGTAATTTTGAAAACGGTGTCAAAAAATAACAACCCAAGCCATCAGAATTCCTCTGCTTGGTATCAGAGACCATTGACTTCTCGGCGATGACGTCACTGATTATTTACGCCACTGTACTTGACATGCACAAAAACGACAGATGTAGGCGCTGCATCGCAACACCTTGGATGTACATTGCATTGGAATGCATAAAAAGTGCAAATTGTTACAGTACGCAATCCGAATTCCAGAGATTTTAAAGTGTGCGCCTTATGGTGTCGATAAATCGACATCCATCCTTCGTAAGACGTCATCGTTGGAAATGTCAGATCTGATCAAACGACCTATTGGGTATGACATTTCGGACTAAATACCTCAGAAAATATCAAAAGTGAACATTTCAAGATGGCTGTATGACGTAAATAGTATTATACATGCCTGTGAAATGACGCCTTCCATTAAGGTAACATTTCCCGATAAAATAAGAATCTTGTGTTTCGGTATTTGAAAACATTGTCCTTTGAGCCAACGGCAGTAGCGACCCCCTTTTGTCTATTAGCTGTAAACAACCACGTTCTGTTTATAAGATTTTCATCCTCTGTAAGACGTCATTGTTCTAAATGTCAGATCGAAGACGAAGTATAATTCTTTTGTCTGAGATTTCGGACTGAGGAGGTCAGTAATATGGCATACTTGGTAAATGGTAGTAGGCATGTGATTCGACGCCGTCCGTTTACGTATCATGGTAATAGTCATTTCGTTATAATAAGACAGTTTTGCATTTTGATATTGAAAACAATCCTACGTCTTTTGAGCCAGCGACAAAAAAATGAGATAAGCTTTTGTCTTGTTCTGTAAACACATGTTCTATACCTAACAATTTTTATCAAAGTTGGTAGGATTGAAGTACATATAGTCTCTGCAAGAACTGCCAATTTTCGACCAGTCTCATGGGGATCAGTAAATTTAGAAGGGGGATGAAAATATCAAACGGGAATTATGTTCGTGAAGAAACGTTGTATTGTGTTTCGAATTCAAAGGTTTGAAGCGTATTGATTCCATCCATTATCAATATTTCATAGCATGCCTTTATACTTTTGGCTAAAAATTGGGTTCATGTAAGCTATTTTCATAGTGTGTCGTCCACCGTCGTCTGTTAACATTTCACATGTTCGACTTTTTCTTCAGAACTACTGAAGGAATTTTGACAAAACATGGTGGAATACGCATGGTTCCTTACAAGCGTTTTTGACCAGACCTGTCAAGGAATAGATGCAGGACGGGGCGACATATACCCAGGGGGTACCTTCCTTTGACAAACTTTTTAAGATCAGTTGCATATATCAAGAAACCGAATGTACCAGAGTTACCTAGAAGGGTGTCTTAAGAAGTGTTGTTGTTGTGGTCCCATTCCAAATACAAATTCTTCACGCTTGTTTGATGACCTTTTTACATTGTTGATTTTGCTCATTTTTATTGCTTATAACACGTTAATTTTGTGTATTTCATCTGATTTAATCAAATACATGTATCTGTAATTAGAAAGATACAGAATTTTTTATGGAGATTTTGTAATATTTTTAAGATTCAAGTTAACAAAGAATTGGTGCAAATCAGTATGTTACACCAGCATAAAGCTTTAATGGCTTTCTTAGAAGAAAAAGGATTTTGATTAAACCTGGTATGACTGAAGTACTAAATGACCCTTACAAGTGTGTTGTTTTGGCAAGATCTGTCCAGTGTTTGGCCACGTCCATGTATGTTAAAGTAGTCCAGAGAGGTTCCATCTTCTGTATAGAGGACTTTTAAATGGATCACAATGCATGTGAGTGTTTAAGAATAATATGGTGTTGGTTTTTGTTCAATTTTGAAATAAAATTTCTGAAAAAGGATACTCTTATTAAAGAACATTCTGATACATTTTAAGTATCACATGTGTTCAAGGTGCTCAGATGAATGATATAGGCCCATTTTGGACTCTTGATGATTTTTTACCAAAGTTTTGTTCAATGCTTAGTATCTTAAAGTGAAGTCAGAACGTCAGGTCGTGCACCCTCTCGAGAAAACTGACTTAATTACTCAGGTGACCTTTTAAGGTCATATAAGGTTCCTTGTCAGTATCAAATTTACCAGATATATCACGTCACTAGAATACAGTGCGACTATTCTAAAGAGTATAATCGTCTCAGACTGAACATTTAGATAACTAAGCTCAACCTGTATAAAACAACAATAACGACTACGACGACAGCAACCAAATACAGTTAGTATGTTAGATTCCTCACCTACCACCCCTCACGAGGTGGAGAGCAATTTTCTGATCAGCAGATTTGTGGCGAATTCGAGTTGCACCTAATCAGTATTGCATGTGGTTATATGTTTGTACAAAGGAACAATAAAATCGGTATTTAATCTACTTTATTCATTCCGAAGGAAGAAAGGACGAATAGACATTTTCCAGTTTTTGAGTTTTTCCATTAGAATTCTGGAGAAGGGTTTAATAGTGGCGTATTGTGTTATAATAATACATGCGCGTAGAAATGCATATGCATGTCATATATCATGCATAAAACCTATCTATCTTGTCTTGATTTACAAATCCCCATCCCTCTTATTTATGTACCTGGTCATAAAAGCGCTATCATTACTTATTCCTTTACAGATATTATTATTATCATCATTATTATTATTATTTTTTTATGTCCATTCCAGGATTTAAAAAAAGAATACACATTTATGAATAGGAATTTAAAGGGCGTGAAAGATTAAAGGACAGGCATGTGAATGATCAAGCGAATATACAGTTAAGATGTATATATGAATAGATACACGGAATATTTACTGTAAAGGAATAAGTAATGATAGCGCTTTTATGACCAGGTACATAAATAAGAGGGATGGGGATTTGTAAATCAAGACAAGATAGATAGGTTTTATGCATGATATATGACATGCATATGCATTTCTACGCGCATGTATGCATAGAAACCCCCTATCCCGAAATATTTTACTTCCATTCTGGCCACTGAAAATAGATAATACAGCCATAGGGGGATGATTTCTATTTTATTTACAACGTTAGTAGGTGTATGTCTTGCTAAGGACAAGGGTATTCGAGAGGCCATTATTTATTTTGTGGTCCATTTTTTCCGTAATCCTCGGACAATGGGGCTAGTCATGTCAGGTGATCAAAATGTGACCTAATCCTTCGCTGACCCACTATCCTTTATTCCATTGGCATAGCTTAATGATTATGTCTTTTGGCCTACATTCAATAATGCATCTAATAATTTGGCAGCAACAAAATGTTTTGAATTTGGACAAAGGTATGCTTGTGTCTGTAATTATCGCGTCTTCCGTCTAGGTCCTGACGATTATGTTGGCTAGTTGACAATATGGATAGAATTTCTGACAAATACCATCATTTGACAAATTGTCTAAGTTTAATGTGAATAGTCTTTATCGGCAATTCATCACTATTCTGAATTGATACTGATATTTCGACATATTGTAAAGCGTTATTCACGGTAGACGTAAAATGCCTTACACAGTTCGATTTAAAGTACATGTATTTGTACATGTATTACTTATATCAGATCAGCGCTTCTTGCAGTTTCTGTTGCTCATGTGGTATTTAAATTTCTCATTAATTAGTTTTGATTGTCATTGTAGTAAATATGTTATTAGAAGAAATGATTGTTGACTTATCCATACGATAGAACAAGATAGTAACATGATAACTTCTATTTGTATTACTTCATCGGTTTTGGTCTTGCTTATGAGGACAATTAAGAAACTAAATGAAATTCATTTTGACGTTATACCAAAATTTTACTGTTTGTTTGTTTGTTTGGTGGGTTTTTTTTTTTTTTTTTTTGTTTGTTTTTTTTTTTTTAATTAGAAAACGGGAGGGATTAACATGTTGTAAGTCTAGGTCTATCGTAGGTCCACATCTGTCGTAACTTTAGGTCTGTCATAAGTCCACGTTTGTCGTAAGTTTAGGTCTGTCGTAAGTTCACGTCTGTCATAAGTCGAACCGGCGTGGCCTAGCAGTATCGCGCTCGCCTCCTGATCGGGAGGCCGGGGTTCGAGTCCCGCTCTGGTCATGCCAGTGTCCTGTCTTTCGGATGAGACAGTAAAAACTGAGGCCCCGTGTCGTGGTATGCATGGCACGTTAAAGATCCCTTACTGCTTCGGGTGGGTCCGTTGCAAAGGTAAGAAGTTGTATGCTTCGCATCAGGCAGATGCCGTCACCATAAACGTGAAATATTCATGGTGTGACGTTAAACAAAAATCAATCAATCAATCAATCTGTCCTAAGTCTAGATGTGTCGTAAGTCCACTTCCGTCATAAGTCCACATCTGTCGTAAGTCTACGTCTGTCGTAGGTTTAGGTCTGTCGTAAGTCCATGCCTGTCGTAAGTCTAGGTGTGTCATAAGTCCACATCTGTCGTAAGTCCACGTCTGTTGTAAGTCTAGGTCTATAGTAAGTTCACGTCTATCCTAAGTCTAGATGTGCCGTAAGTCCATTTCTGTCGTACGTCCACGTCTGTCGTAGGTCTAGGTGTGTCGTAAAGTCCACGCCTGTCGTAAGTCTAAGTGTGTCGTAAGTCCACGTCTGTCTTAAGTCCACGTGTGTCGTAAGTCTACGTCTGTCGTAGGTCTATGTCTGTCGTAAGTCCACGTCTGTCGTAAGTCTGGGTGTGTCATAAGTCCACATCTGTCGTAAGTTCACGTCTGTCGTAACTCGAGGTGTGTCGTAGATCTAGGTTTGTCGTAAGTCCACATCTGTCGTAAGTCCACGTCTGTTGTACGTCTAGGTCTATAGTAAGTTCACGTCTATCGTAAGTCTAGATGTGCCGTAAGTCCATTTCTGTCGTACTTCCACGTCTGTCGTAAGTCTAGGTGTGTCGTAAGTCCACGTCTGTCTTAATTCCACTTGTGTCGTAAGTCTACGTCTGTCGTAGGTCTATGTCTGTCGTAAGTCCACGTCTGTCGTGTCTGGGTGTGTCATAAGTCCACATCTGTCGTAAGTTCACGTCTGTCGTAACTCGAGGTTTGTCGTAGATCTAGGTTTGTCTTAAGTCCACGTCTGTCGTAAGTCTAGTAAGTCTGGGTGTGTCATATAAGTCCACATCTGTCGTAAGTCAACGTCTGTCGTAGATCTAGGTCTGTCGTAAGTCTGGGTGTGTCGTAAGTCCATGTCTGTCGCAAATCTGGGTGTGCGGTAAGTCCATATCTGTCGCAAGTCTGGGTGTGTCGTAAGTCCATGTCTGTCGTAAGTCTGGGTGTATCGTAAGTCCATGTCTGTCGTAAGTCTAGTTGTGTCGTAAGTCCGTGTCTGTCGTAAGTCTGGTTGTGTCGTAAGTCCATGTCTGTCGTAAGTCTAGTTGTGTCGTAAGTCCATATCTGTCGCAAGTCTGGGTGTGTCGTAAGTCCATGTCTGTCGTAAGTCTGGGTGTATCGTAAGTCCATGTCTGTCTTAAGTCTAGTTGTGTCGTAAGTCCGTGTCTGTCGTAAGTCTAGGTGTGTTGTAAGTCCATGCCTGTCGTAAGTCTGGTTGTGTCGTAAGTCCATGTTTGTCGCAAGTCTGGGTGTGTCGTAAGTCCATGTCTGTCGTAAGTCTAGGTGTGTCTTAAGTTCACGCCTGTCGTAAGTCTAGGTGTGTTGCAAGTCCACGTCCGTCGTAAGTCCGAGACACCCTACTTGTTGAAATCATTTTCTTGGAAGGAGGTACTTTTATGTCGGTATTCTTATTTGTCAATCACACACAGTCATCCCCTGCGATGGCAGACGCTTCATTGCATTGTACAATTTCGGGAAATGCATCTTGTGTTTTATTGATTGATTGTTTGTGCTACTTTCTGGACATTTTGCGACCGTAACGTCATTATACTTCCTTTACATAAATCAAAATTTAGAATGTTGCCCACATCAATTAGGAATCAGAAAGGGTCCATTAACGTGCTAGACCCATCCGGTAAAATAGACTCTGTGTTTTCATTCCAGCTAAGTATACACACGCCTGATAAACATTGAAAGTTATCGAACGTGAAGCAGTAAATATAAGGTAACTCCCACCCACTGAAAACACTACCTCGTTATTAGCACATGAATGTTTATTGCTGTTACTTATTAATATAAAGTAAGAACATGTGGTCCGTAATTGAAAGCCTGTAAGGCTGAGTAACGTGTGCCTACAGATGACCCGTATGTCACCTCACGTGGGACTTGGTCATATGATGTCAATATTGATAGCAGATAATAATGCCTTCTATTCTATAAATAGGTTTATTGACGTAGAACGTTGTGAAAACCCCTGGAATGTTCTATTCTAGTTGTGTAGTATATTGAATACGTGTGTTGTCGAATAGAATTACATTAAACTGCATGTGGCAATTATTTTCTCGCATAATTATTATTATAAATTTTCAATTAGTGCGGGTTTAAATACATATCCAATACACCCATAACCAGTTTCATATATACATATATACACACTGCTGTGTACTATCCGCCAGTGAAGACCTCCAGCAGTCAGAAGTTGGTGTAAATCAAGCGCTGCATATAATACTCGTACAATATATAGTTATTAACAAGAAGTATATATGTAGGTATACGTCATTGCGTGAATGCTTAAATTCGTGAAATCTATTCCAATCCGATTAATTTTCAGTCAGCGAATGAATATATATTTCAAAAATGCTAAGTCATATCAACTTTACAAGAACTTCTATTCATATAATATTTAGAATATACGTATGTATATAGAGATAGGAGTGTGAATTTACGTAATTGATACACATTTACTGCAGTTCCTTTAAAATACATCATGTTATGTGATATCTTTTTCATTCTGAGAGGGAGTCATTATTATTCTTAATTTCTCCCCAATATTTCTTTAACCTTTGACTTGGGATCTTTTAAATCAGTACTCTATCAAATCACATAGAAACACATTTAAAAGATGCAAACTTTTAAAGCACTTTAACTACACACCAACCCCGCCTTTTAAAAAATAAAACTGCTAGGCCATTTGTCACCAAATTTCTTATGAAATAATATGGAGAACATAAGTTATGAATTTCATGATCATCTTGCCTTGGGATAAAGAAGTCGGTCAAAATCACTAAGATATATCAAGTTAGGAAATTCTATAATTTTGTTCATCTAGGAGAAAAGCTGTATACATAGTTGTAACGAGTATGAAACCCGCTATCAAAATTAAGATGTTTGTAACTCCCAGAACAGGGGTTCAGTTACTAAGATGGGGCCAATATGGCCTTATACTATCTACGTCTTTAAAAGATTTCTTATCTAGTTTTTATGCATTATAATGAAACTTTTAATACATATTTCGATACATCATGAAGCCTTCTTTCCGTATTTTGTGAAATCCATTTCCTTTTGGGCAGAGCTTTTGCCGTGAAGGGGGTGTCGATATATTAACTTTAAAATCCAGGTGATTATCAAACCCCAATGTCACAATTTTTAAATTTTCTTCAGAATTTTCAATGAAGGTTAAGCCATGTAGGGAAAAGGTACTCAAGTTTCCCTTTATGATATAGGACGAGGTGACATTCCCATCAATATATACCCTCTTTTGAAAACCTTATTCACACCACCTATGAATGGCAATTTTGTGTATTTCATTCAGGTTTTTTTCAGGAAATAAATGTCAATGTGAAGAATTGAAATGCTATTGTAGATTTCCCCCATTTTCTTTGATTTTTCATGTCTGTGTCTGTGCATGTTTGTCAGATCGACCTAGGGGTGGGTCAGAAATAAAGCGAATTTCTCCAGGGATATTATTCTTTTCTTTTTGTTTCTTCTTCTTTTCTTCTTCTTCTTCTTCATCATCATCTTCTTTTTCTTCTCTCTCTCTCTCTCTCTCTCTCTCTCTCTCTCTCTCTCTCTCTCTCTCTCTCTGATGACCTAATAGGGGACTAGATTAAGGAATTTCGTCTTAATAGGGAGCTAGATTAAGGAATTTCGTTTTGACAAGGTTCATGATTTTATAGACCTCCATTTTCATAAACCTTTACTTGTGTGAAATAAAAGAAGTTTCATTATTTCAACGTCATTGAAATGTTGCCATATACAAGAAATATGTCCGAGATATATTTTTAATTAAATACAAAAAGAGTTTTTGTAATTAATTCACTTAGCATGAGAAGTTGTAAAACAATTAGGGGAGTCCCCTTATCTACATTTAGTCACATGGTCATAATATTGATGTCACATGATCATGACCTGGAAAAGTGCCAACAAACTGTCTGTATTATTAGGTATTTGTTTAACTTTGGAAAGATGTTAAGAACATCTAAACATGGTCTACGTGACGTCTGAAGGAGGGCATGCTATGTTCGTTTTAGACGCGTGTTTTGTTTTTCAAGCTTGAGATAGATCCGTAATGGCGAAGTTTATCAGTATACCCATTTCTTATTACAGCGATTTCATCCGGTGTCTGTTTGTCATGATGCAAAAACACGTTTTATTGGACGACTTGTTCAAATTTCCTTAAGTTTAAATTTAATCAGTGAATAACGTGAATATTGTGACGTCATCTGACCTCAAATATCTTATAAATGCATGATGAAGGCAATGATATTATCATAATTTATTAAATACTGGTAAAATTCATATGTACTGTACTTTGATATGATGAAACATTTACACACTTAACACATTCTATGTCTCGTTCAGTACGGTGGATCTACTAGTCGAACTTTGAAATGATCTAATATGAAATGCGTGAATGACCGAATTGTTTGTAAGTCTCCTACATCGTAATCGCAATGTAGTGTATGATATGTACTTGTCATGTAGTGTATGATATGTACTTGTCATGTAGTGTATGATATGATATGTACTTGTCATGTAGTGTATGATATGGTATGTACTTGTCATGTAGTGTATGATATGTACTTGTCATGTAGTGTATGATATGATTTGTACTTGTCATGTAGTGTATGATATGTACTTGTCATGTAGTGTATGATATGTACTTGTCATGTAGTGTATGATATGATATGTACTTGTCATGTAGTGTATGATATGGTATGTACTTGTCATGTAGTGTATGATATGTACTTGTCATGTAGTGTATGGTATGTACTTGTCATGTAGTGTATGGTATGTACTCGTCATGTAGTGTATGATATGTGCTTGTCATGTAGTGTATGATATGTACTTGTCATGTAGTGTATGATATGGTATGTACTTGTCATGTAGTGTATGATATGTACTTGTCATGTAGTGTATGATATGGTATGTACTTGTCATATGATTACTCTGCTAACCAGTCATGATCCAGCGTCACATGATCGTTCACATGCTTGGCTCATAACCAAGATCTAGAGGTCTGGACTCGAGTCCCGCGGGTTGGTTGTGGATGTCCTGTCTCTCGGATAAAAGCCGAGATCCCGTGTCCCGTGTCACGTGTCACAGTAGACAGCATTTAACATGATCCCTCACTGCTTCGGTCTGTCTTGCACAAAGGTCAAAATGGTCTCTCACTGCTTCGGTCTGTCTGGCACAAAGGTCAAAATGGTCTCTCACTGCTTCGGTCTGTCTGGTACAAAGGTCAAAATGGTCTCTCACTGCTTCGGTCTGTCTGGCACAAAGGTCAAAATGGTCTCTCACTGCTTCGGTCTGTCTGGCACAAAGGTCAAAATGGTCTCTCACTGCTTCGGTCTGTCTGGTACAAAGGTC
Source organism: Pteria penguin (assembly GCA_035048485.1). Taxonomy (NCBI): domain Eukaryota; kingdom Metazoa; phylum Mollusca; class Bivalvia; order Pterioida; family Pteriidae; genus Pteria; species Pteria penguin. Next base: position 46,143,316 of record CM068582.1, on the reverse strand, counting down.
AAAATGGTCTCTCACTGCTTCGGTCTGTCTGGCACAAAGGTCAAAATGGTCTCTCACTGCTTCGGTCTGTCTGGCACAAAGGTCAAAATGGTCTCTCACTGCTTCGGTCTGTCTGGCACAAAGGTCAAAATGGTCTTTCACTGCTTCGGTCTGTCTGGTACAAAGGTCAAAATGGTCTCTCACTGCTTCGGTCTGTCTGGCACAAAGGTCAAAATGGTCTCTCACTGCTTCGGTCTGTCTGATACAAAGGTCAAAATGGTCTCTCACTGCTTCGGTCTGTCTGGTACAAAGGTCAAAATGGTCTCTCACTGCTTCGGTCTGTCTGGCACAAAGGTCAAAATGGTCTCTCACTGCTTCGGTCTGTCTGATACAAAGGTCAAAATGGTCTCTCACTGCTTCGGTCTGTCTGGTACAAAGGTCAAAATGGTCTCTCACTGCTTCGGTCTGTCTGATACAAAGGTCGAAATGGTCCCTCACTGCTTCGGTCTGTCTGGTACAAAGGTCGAAATTTCTATACATTGCATCATGTGGATACCGTCACCAGACACCACATAAGTGCAATGATCTTGGTATGACGTAAAACAGAATCCAAATTCATAAAATTAACTAATTATAACCACCCATACATGTGGCAGAAATGACCCGTATTCGGCCAGTAAAATTATGTACTTCTATGACATTCTATACTGTTCAACTCTATACTTATACGTTTCCAGTTCTTGGTGAATGAATTTCCAGTCATGGTGACATTTTGACACTCTGACAGTGTTTAAGATTAAAATGATTTTTTTCAGTGTTCAAACCTAGTGATATTTATTTTCTTAAAAATTTTCAATGATAATAAAAAGTAAAATACATCATTTTCCAAATTTATCCTGATCTTAAATACTGCCAGAGTGTCATTTCAGTGTTTGACATTAAAAATAATCCCATTTATTTCAAGATCTGTTGTAAAATCACCTTTTTTCCAAGTGTAATAAATGAATTATTGTTTTATTTGAAAATAAATCTTTAAAAAATGGAATTTATATAAATTATAAACTCCGAAAATAAAAGAATTTATTATCATTTCAAAGGCTTTCCAAGGGTCTAAACTACGTTATAATAACTCTTGTTTGCTAAGCATTAGTAGAATTTGAAAGTTAGCAGACGACAATATTACTGTTGTATTTAATATCATAACTCTCACATTCAGACAGACGAAGGTTTTTCTGATTTTGAATTGTTATAGGGGTTGGAATGCATTAATTAAGAATTCACTGTCAGCGACTAAGACTATCCTCTCTTCTATATCTATATTATCTAACTAAATATTATCTACTAAACAAACATCGCTTCTAAAAATAATCATGCTAATTCATTACTATATATTAATCATAAGAAGCAGAATGTTCTTAATTAGTGACACACAATATCCATGCGCATAAGACATGTGTTTACATTATGCATCAACATGGGTTTATTTATAACCATGATGTACGCCATGACATGGCCAAGTGGTCTTGCATCACATTGATGATGGCCATGAGAGTTGCGCAATATCAACCAGCACATGGCTGTAAAGTGCATTACTACGATACTGGTATGACTTAATGGTCATGTGCAAGTGAAGCTTTCATGTCATGAAATGTATTATGTATGTACGTATATGTGTTTGGGAATCGACCAAAGATTTTCACCTCTCAATGACAAATTGAATTCCCGTTACGTCCGGAAAAGTCCAAATATGGACGACAGCCAAAGTCTGGTGCACCTTGTCTGACAAATGTTTATACAAACGAGAAGAGTAGATCTAGAATTTATGGGATTTGTAATGAGTTAGGCTTGATAACATTACGTACAATGTTTGCCCAGTGTTGGAATTTTGTCAAATTAGAAAGATTTATTGACTAGCGGGATTGCCTCTTAAAGTCTTGGGTTGAAGACATTTTTTGTTCTGAATTCAAGACAATACCTTGAAATTTCGCGCAAAACATAAAACAGTGCATACATAAACATCAAGGTGATATGCATTCCATGTGTTTTCATGTCACCGTATCCGTAAACAAGTGGTATTAGCAGGCAGACTATTCATGGAGTGTCGTTTTTGATCTAGTTTACGACTTATTCAAACGTCTTTATCTGCTAAATAATAACCTGTGAAAAAAACGTGAATACAGTATGTCTATTCCCGGGGTACCCAGGTATTAAAGTCTCTAACTTAATAAAGTATTTCGTATAGCTGAGCTATGTGAAATGAATTAGGAATGTGGTTTTTCCAAAGCAAACATGGACTTAAATGAAAAAACAAAAAACCCAAAACCGTATATTAAATGAACAAAACTAAACCCCATCATATGACAACAGTGCACCCAATGGGAAAATTCGGAAAATTAATGTTTTAAAACTGGTAAAACGTAATTTTATCATCCTATTTCCGCAATGAATGCCTGTAATTAATTTGAAATGAATTTGAAGTATATGACTTCATTGATGATGACTTCAATGATTGTTCCATTGCCCCTTACACATATACACGCGTCACCACTAGCACTCCTTACTACGGGTGAGAATATATCTAAAGTACATTTTACACACGGCGAAGCACAATTTGAAAATATATTAATAATAATTATTGTCTCCATTACAGAGACAAACACATTTCTTTGACAAAAATAGACTTATTTTTGACAATAATATACTTACCTGTGACAATAATATACATATCTCTGACAATAACATACACATCTCTTACAGTGATATACATATTTCTTACATTATATGCATGTCTTTGACAATAATATTTTGGACTATATAATATATATATCCGACTATAGTATAATATATCTTTGACAATATATACATATTTTTGACAATGATCTACATATCTCTGACAATAGTATACATATCGTTGTCAATAATAAACATATTTTTGACAATAATATGTACACATCTCAGACAATGATATCCATATTTTTGACAATAATATATTAATTCCTGAGATTATTTACGTGCAGGACTAGTGTAGATATAATGTCCCCATGGTCACTGAAGTTTGATTGTATGCAGTGGCGGATCCAGGATTTGCGAAAAGGAGTGGCCCACATGTGTATTAACCAAACTACCCAGTCATTTTTGTGCCAAATCGGGATATTTACTGGTACATAAGCAGCGAAAAAGGGGGAGGGGCGCCCCTCTCTAATTCCGCCACTGGTATACATATAATACTTGATATCCGAATAGTAGTATTCCTACAACAAAGACCATGCTTTTACTGGAGTATAGTCTCAAACAGCATGGCCGGTAATCATGTTAGGTAACTGAGTAGTTGAAAACAATAGCTAAATAATATTACCCTTCATTTAATTGTACATTAATTGTATGATAGAACGGAGAACAGGATAGTATGATGACAATAACTAAATCCCCAATATTATAAACGTAGTGGCAACAACATAGATGATTATAGGCAGGGATTATCAATACATTATCGATATTGAAGTATTTTATACTTATTTATTAATTAATTTATTTAGTTTGTCAGTAAATAAGGTTTGTGTCTTTTTAATTTATAACTGATATAAGGCTGCCATACATAATAAGAATATTCAGTGTCAATAATAAATAATAATATCATGACTCTGAGATAAAAAAGATGGACACCATATGGTAGAAAAACAACCTTGAATTAATTCTCTAATATCATGCGACTTATGGCTGTGACAGCATGTGATGAATGATACCGATCACAATAAAGCAGTCTTAGGTGAAAGTTGCAATCCTAATGCTACTTATTGGACGGAATTTTCCCAAACTTTTATCTGACAGTGTTATTTTGTCATTCTCTCGAATGAAAATGTTAAGATGAGATACATGAATATTTTTGTGAGTCTCTTTATGATTATAATCTTTGAAAGAATAGAATAGAATATAACAAGGTACCCTTCATTGTGAAACTTCCTCTTAAAGCCTGCATCAGGAAGTGAAGCTAAATGGTTATGAGCGAAGTAGGAGAATGTTCCAAACAAATATTGTTTTTCCTCTACTCTGTGAACATACTTTTGAGACGTATTTGTATTCTTTTAGTTTTCAAAAATAATGTAAGTCTTATTTCGTGTGTTGTACCATAATAAATTTATAAATGTTCACTTAGGCCAACAATGTTTATTCACACGAAATGTTGATTTGATTGATTATTGTTTTACGTCACTCCACGATTATTTCACGTGTTTGATGACGGCGTCTGCCTGATGCATAGCATACAAATTTAGACCTTTGCAACGGACCCACCCGAAGCAGTGAGAGATATTTTACGTGCCACGCCTACCGCGACACAGGATCTTCGTTTTTACTGTCTCATCCGAAAGACAGAACACCGGTGTGTCCAGGGCGGGAGTCGAACCTGGAACCTTTCTATCATGAGCCGAGCACCTTATCCACTTTGTCACACCGGCTTCGAATTGTTGAAAATACAACCATTATGTAGTGCATTAGCTATAAAATATTACCCTTCTGTACGACATTTAGGATGTTCATCAAACGTGGTAGATATGGAGTAATCGCGGTCCTCGAGAGGTATTTTTATTGACCAGATTTATTCAGGGTGGATCCAGGAGTGGATATTTTTGAAAATCCTTAAGACAATTGACATAAATTGAAAAACCCTGATAATACTTAACTTAGCAGAAATAAAGTATTCAAGGGCATCGCTTGCTTACTTTGAAAACAAAAGTAGTCATTAAGGTTCGATGTACCACTTGGTGTAATGCAGTATGTCTTGACTACCGTTTATTAATTCACACGTGACAGTGTTTTCTTTTCACAATTGCCTTATATGTCTGTGTATTTATTTCTTCACCCCATTCTTGATGTGAGATTTCAAAGATAATCCATATTCCATGCTGCAGGAAGGAATGAACGTGTTTTGTCAGGAGACGTTACATGAGTCTAATGTCATTCACATGAAAAATTTCCGATAATCATGACATGATAGATTTACTTTTGAATAAACGACCACATGGTGTGTCTGACAGTCACGCATATATGCAAGATACACTATGCGATCTAGTGATGTCATGAATGTATGTCGATTAGTAAGTTTATACAGACTTTATCCATTGTTATTTTACATTTGCAAAATACACAGAGCAATGTTCTGTCTGTAGGTAGGTAGTGGTCTTGGTGAATTTAGTTAAGGCGTCAGACCACTATCTGGCCAGTTGTACTCCCTCAAGCCATCATAGTCGGGCCATTGGCCGCTGATCTTGATGGAAGCATTTAGATGATCACCGTTGCCATACGTGATGGAAAATGAAGTGTCAAATTAAGGACGGTCAGATATTTTGATAACTTCATTTTGTACGGATCTAAAATTGTCAAACGTCTTCTACATCGACAATTCCCTTAAGATCATTGCTAAGACTATGGGTCTTGTGTTGGGCCCTTATACAGTCTTATGCACACTTTTCCTTAGGCGCTGCTCACTGACTTACAGGGCGGTTGGGACTCCATGACGGACCTGGTCTTAACCTATTCAAAGGAGACCTATTCCCAAACTTCGTTCCCTCTGTCTGTTAGTCGGGACTCCTGCAGATCAAGGGTCTGAGCTCGCCTCTAGACCAGCAGAGCACTGTTACCTAATGTTGATGTCACTGTATATATTTTATACCATAATCTCACTCTACATCACTATTAGTGTTTTTATGACCTCTCAACCTAAGATACTCGTTGCATCTTTTTCTCTATATAGAGTATTACTATATAGTATTCATAAATTTTTTAATTTGTGTCCTTTGATTGTACTGCATTTGCGACGAGTGGGAAGATGGGCCCTTAAACTTGTTAACCACACCAACTGAATATTGTCTGTTACTCAGTTGACCGTCCCAAGTCGGTATCAATATTTTTGTAATGTCATTTCACGTATTTCATTACTTTTTACAAAATTTTATTGTACATCTCCTTGGACAGTAATGGCCTGAACTGCTGTGGTTCTGGCCTATGGTAGAAGGAGATGTCCGGTTGTCAAATGTTAATAACATTTCACACCTGTAACAAATTCAGATTTGGAAAGCGAGCACAGCTGGTCTTGTTGCTCTATATGCATACAATTAGGTACAGAACTTTGACGTATAAATGGATATGTTGATCAGTAACATAATTTATATATTTTGAACAGAAGGACAGTTACTGGTCGGGAAGGTTAATCCGGACGAACCCCCCCCCCCTCTTTTTTCTCTCTTATTGACCATTTCAAGTATTTTTACTGCACAACTTGAGAGAACAACATGTGTTTAAACTGTATGCCAATGGACATTTTAAGATATGTTCATCTAATATGGTTTTAATGAATCGTCCGGGTTTACCTCGCGCCCGGATTTACCTTCCCGACCAGTATAGTTTCGTTTTCTTTCATCACTTTCATAATAAAATTCATCACTGTCTCTGAACATGAATTAATATTTTTATTAATTGTGGTTTTAATGGATTTGTTGTGATTCAACTCAAACCGATTATTTAAACACACTCACGTCTTACGTGATCTTGCGATCCGATCTATTTATTAAGTACATCATATTCCATTAACTTGTTAAACAAATTGATTTATTACATTTTGTTGTAAATCATGAATGAATGACGTCAACAACTTCTAAAGGCTCAATTTCAGAACTTTTCGTGACGTAAGGATTGGACTTCATTCAGTAGTTTTCCACAAGTGGATTACTTGTCCTAAAATATACCCAGGCGCACCTTATGTGGTGAATTTCAAATACCAGAGTTTCCAATGTTGATCTTCGCAGTGTGTTTCTCGGTCTCACGGCAGACGACATGACCCATTTTGAAAGTAAAATCGCTTACCTTAAAAGTACTGTTTTTATTTATATAAACTCAGAAAACGCCCTGTACATGACAGGCAAAAAAAAAAAACAGTAATAAACTGATTTTATGAATGATAAGTGACAGGGCAACGTAACAATACGATATTGTAAGTCATCACGGAATATGAAATTAACCATCAACAGTTATTTTTCATTCATAACCACGACAATTTGCATATATAGTGTACAAAATCTACTACAACGCTATATGCTGTAACGGCTCGCATAGCTTCACTAAATCTTGTTTAAAGCATCGGTAGCGATATTGTGCTTTTCATTTTACACATTTTCAGGTTATAAGTATGGGAAACATCGCGAGAACACATTTCAACGGCCTTTCGAAATTCTACTGCACAAACCACGAACTCAGACTGTGTTTTAGCTCACCTGAGCTCCTGAGCTGGTGTCATAGCACTGTTCGTCGTTCGTCAACTTTTTCAGCTTCTAGTCCCATTCAATGTTGGGAGTTGGGCAAAACTCAGAAGCGATAGAATATATAAGGTTCCGAATAAGTACTGTTGTTTACTGTCAGATTCGTCAATGTCGGGACCCAGGAGGGTACCCTCGTTTGACAAAGTTATTCAAACCGACTATATAAATCGACAAAGCAGTTATCTAGACTGATGTCGTTCCATTGTTGGTTTTTGTTTGTTTGTTTGGGGTTTTTTCCCCATTCCTATCTCAAATGTATGACGCGTTTTGACATTTTATAACTTTCTATATTTGTGCTTAGTTTGTTTTACCTCCCCCCCCCCCCCTTTTGTTGTTGTTGTTGTTGTTGTCCTGTTATTTTGTCAGAGCTCATACTTACTGGATTTAGTCTAAAATAGTGACTACTTGTCTGGTCTTGCTGTCCTCGCTACAAAATCGTTATGCTGGAAAAATGTCGATAAATTGGATATCATGGATATTAGACGTAATCATGGAAACTTGTGTAGATTTCAGTTCTTTTTAAGAATGACTGTTAAAAAATTATGTCTACCGATGTATAGACCAAAAACCGAGACATAAAGCAATTAATCCGCGAAGTATATGTACATGTACGAGATAAAAAGAATACCATGAAATGAAAGAAAAAACAGTAATGATCATATATATATAAATATATATATATATATATATATATATATATATATATATATATATATATATATATATATATATATATATATATATATATATATATATATTTATTTATTTATTTATTTACAAGAGTCATAGACTACTAGAAAGTAGTCTATGTCACTGAGTGTTGTGTTTACGTGCGGCCCCGATTATGTATTACTAGAAGGGACATTGTCTATGTATACAGAAATAGACTAAATTTTAGCGCGTCTGTATATACGTTATACGGCCAAGGTGTAAATAATTAAATTATTTGAAAAGAACATTTCTTGAAAAATCAGAGATGTATTTCAATTTTAATTCGATTTTTCCAATGATAAAATTCAGCGGGGTAGAATATTAACAGCATGCAAATAGACTTCAAAGAAGTTTCCAATAACTCCAATATGAGTGGTAAAAGATACACAAGCTGAATATTCATGAAAGAAATCTATTGTCATTCCGAAGGGATACAAATTTATGACATTTGAAAATTATTTCTCTTACTTAGTAATGATTCTTGGTCATGTTAATTCTCCTATGCTATTACATTTTATTTTTGTTACAGTATTTTTCTTACAAATTTGTATCATATCTCATGGAGATTAAATCTGCATGATTGAAATGTAAAGCTTTCTTGGCAATAAAAGCAAAAAAAAAAAAAAAAAAAAAAGATTGTCACGCACACAGAATTTTGTGGCGAGGACATTAGATGCTGTTATGCAATGAGTTTGATTCCTACTTTGGGGTACAAAATTCTGTATAAATTAGTACAAAATCAGAAAAATCTTTTTGTCAGGGTAGGATGTTATAAAGTCTGGCTGTGTAGTTGTAATTGGCTTTTACTGTCGTTTACTTTGGGATTCATTTAATCTTACACATGCTTTTCTTCCAATATTACAGACACTTCGAACACTTCTTTCTAGTTCATTACAAGGTAAAGATGAATTGATATGAAAAAAATTGATATTATTTATTATGTTTCTACAGTATGTCTTTAAATGGATATAAAAATACCTACATTTAACTACTGATACTGCAGGAAGACTTGATACCGAATACAATCTCTGGTATTTTAATAGAAGCAGGTGGCGATGGGACAAAGTTAAAGTAAATATTAATTCTCCATAAATATATTGACTTAAGCCATAGTAAACATTTGTAACACAATGTACAAGGTTGTGACTTTCTGACCATTTAGTCCTTGGTACATAGGATATCTATCTAAGTTTATGGGTCAATTTGGACAAGTAAACATTTTCTGTCTTTGTGAATCGCTTTCATTTTATGTTCACTAGAAATCACGTTAAGTACTACATAATGTCACCTGATTAAATAAATGTTTCACAAAATAAAATACCTTATTTTCTTACGACCATTCTTGTTAAAGAATTCGAGTGGCCGAGTGGGAGTCGTGCTATAGTAGGATTGGCGTTTAGTTGGTTTAATCGTGTTTGCGTTTAGATTGTTTTTTATGGAACGCCATAGCTGTCTTAAGATTACATTATTAACAATAAATAGTCATTTCACAATAGCATTACGTCAAAACAGTATACCATTAAGTAGTTTTTATATTATATGAAGTCAAACAAATATGATGTGAAGTCGAAATAGTGCGTTATGATGTCAAAGCATTCAGTTATGAAGTCACAAAAGCATGTTCTGGAGTCAAAATAGAATGTTATGAAGTCAAAACATTACGTTATAAAGTCACAAAAATACGTTATGGATTCAAAATAATATGTTATGAAGTCAAAGCATTATATTATGTAGTCACACATTACGTTATGGAGTCAAAATAGTATGTCATGAAGTCATCAAAGTACGTTATGAAGTAAAACATTACGTTATGAAGTCACAGAAATACGGAATGCAGTCAAAATAGTATGTTATGAAGTCAAAACATTACGTTATGAAGTCACAAAAATACGTTATGGAGTCAAAATAGTATGTTATGAAGTCATTAAAATACGTTATGAAGTCAAAACATTACGTTATGAAGTCACAAAAATACGTTATGGAGTCAAAATAGTATGTTATGAAGTCATTAAAGTACGTTATGAAGTCAAAACATTATGTTATCAAGTCACAAAAATAAGGTATGGAGTCAAAATAGTATGTTATGAAGTCAATAAAGTACGTTATGAAGTCAAAGCATTACGTTATGAAGTCACAAAAGTACGCTATGCAGTGAGAATATTATGTTATGAAGTCAAAACATTACATTATGAAGTCATTAAAGTATTTTATGAAGTAATAAAGCATGTTATGAAGTAATAACAACACATTATGAAGTGCAATAGTAAGTCATTAAGACAAAACAGTAAGGCATGAAGCCATATGTTAAGTTAAGGTCTTATACAGGGGCAGATCCAGGTTTTAGAGTTTAAAAAAGGGGGCGAAGTCAGGCGAAGAGTATGGGGAATTCAATTAACCGTTCTTAGTCGGTATCGCAGCTGTCGTGTGAACGAAGCTTTTGTGGTGCTATTCATGTCTTGTCCATATTTTGTTGTACATGTGGTAGATTTTGTCATATAGCGGGGTCAGAGCTGATATTGTAATAAATCTGATTCAGCTATATCGCAAAATCCAGAGACCTATAATACAGGTCTCTGGCAAAACCCACTATCATTACTTTTAGTAGACAGAAACGAAGCATCTATACTAGGCGAATGCAGAAGTGTTTGAAAAAGGGGTTGCGACCTGCAATGAATGCTTTTCAGTCAGGAGAGGATGGGTTGGGGTTGAAGCCCTGAACCTAGCCAAAATGACCTTTGTTGGCAAAGTTTTTCGATCAAAGGGATTGCAACCCCGCATCCCCTGCTTACTACCGGTTTATAAATTTTCATAAAACGGACAGACGGAGTTTGGTGAACGAGGAATTTTTTGTTCACTTGGATGAATTCTATTGATTAAATAGCAAGGGAGTAGCCAGAGCGCAAATGATGTGTACGCACAAAAAAGCAGGGAGTTTGGGGGAAAAGAAAATGAACCCACCCCCTCTCTCTCTCTCATGAGGCACTATATTTTTGACAAAATGATGTGTACGCACGTGCGTATTTGGCGTAACGGTAGCTACGCCACTGAATAGGGAAAGAAATCAAGTCATATTAGAGCATACAATGATAAACATCTATACTGGAAGAGAAGCAAGCCGGTGTAGCCCAGTGGATTAGGTGTTCGGCTCGTGATCGGGACGTCCAGGTTCGACTCCTGCCATGAATGCATCGGTGTCCTGTCTTTCGGATACGTAAGAAAGTTAAAAATGAGGTCCCGTGGCACGTAAAAGATCCCTCACTGCTTCAGGAGGGTCCGTTGCAAAGGTATAGATTTCTATGCAATGCATCAGGTAGAATCCGTCACCATATGCATATACGTGAAATAATCGTGGAGTGACGAAAACAATACTTAATCGCTGGAAGAGAAACCATAACAAGATCTCAAGACCACGCCTATTTCCCACCATCGAGGGCTGGGCACAGGTTCAAAATTACACATGCACTAGATCATATAGGGAATACACATAAACTTCTAGCTCATAATCAAATCTCAAAAGAGATAACAACAAATTGTTTACGAACGGACGAGAAATGGTATTGCATAATCTCTGGCCAGTAGAGCTTATAAAATTGAAACAAAAATATTAATTTCAGTTGTTTGTTTATTAACATTGAATCACGTAAACGAACACAAACATAATCTAAATACAGCAATTTTTCTCCTGCAAGCTAGACCCTTACGAAATAAACTTTACTCCAAGAGATTTTTGACCTGATAATTTTCTGTTGTGTATCTTGAAAATTAGACACTACACGAACATTGTATTGATTGATTATTGTTTACGTCACTCCACGATTATTTCGCGTACATGGTGACGGCGTCTGTCTGATGCATTGCACAGAAATTGATACTTTTGCAACGGAACCCCCCTCCCGAAGCAGTGAGGGATTTTTTATATGTCACGCCTACCGTGACACGGGACCTGAATAGAATTCATTCGAATGAAAAAAAAAATCATCGTTCACTAAACTCTTGCTGCCTATCAGTTTTATGAAAATTTATAAACCGGCCGCAGTGACTGAAAAGCATTCATTGCAGGTCACAACCCCCTTTTCAAACATTTCTACATTCGCCTAGTATAGATGCTTCATTTCTGTCTACTAAAAGTAATGATGGTGGGTTTTGCCAGAAACCTGAATTATAGGTCTCTAGATTTTGCGATATAGCTGGATCAGATTTATAACAAAATCAGCTCTGACTCAGTTATATGACAAAATCCACCACATGTACTACAAGTATAACAAGATAAGGACAAGACATGATTAACACTCACAAAAAGCTTCGTTCACACGACAGCTGCTGTACCGACTGAGAACAGTCAATTGAAGTCCCCATACCTCTGGCCTCACTTCGCCCCCCCCCCCTTTTTCTTAACTCTAAAACCTGGATCCGCCACCTGTATAAGACCTTAACTTAACATTTGGCTTCATGCCTTACTGTTTTGTCTTAATGACTTACTATTGCACTTCATAATGCGTTGCTATGACTTCATAACATACTTTATTACTCTATAAAATACTTTATGACTTCATAATGTAATGTTTTGACTTCATAACGTAATGTTCTGACTTCATAACATACTTCGATGACTTCATAACATACTATTTGGACTCCATAACGTAATGTGTGACTTCATAATATAATGCTTTGACTTCATAACATATTATTTTGACCCCAAAATGTATTTTTGTGACTTCATAACGTAATGTTTTGACTTCATAACATACTATTTTGAATCCATAATATGCTTTTGTGACTTCATAACGTAATGTTTTGACATCATAACGCACTATTTCGACTTCACATCATATTTGTTTGACTTCATATAATATAAAAACTACTTAATGGTATACTGTTTTGATGTAATGCTATTGTGAAATGACTATTTATTGTTAATAATGTGATCTTAAGACAGCTATGGCGTTCCATAGTTTTTCGCTTTAGCTTATTATAGTCGGAGGTTCGCTCAGGCCCGTGGATTAGACCACAACAGAGCTTGTTCTCGTGTTTAAAGATAAAAATGCTCGCTCAATTTCAGACTAAAATTGACTCATCGATTGATTGATTGATTGATTATTGTTTTACATTAGTCCACGATTAATTCTTGTATATGACGCCTCCTGTCTGATACGTTGCATGGAAAATCGTACCTTTGAGACGAACCCACAACAACAACAACAGTGTGGCATCTTTTATGTGTCACGCCTATCGTGTGACATGATCTCTGTTTTCGCCGTTTCATCTGAAAGACAGGGCTCTGGTGTGCCCGTGGCAGGAGTTGAACTCCTTGTCCCAAGCCGAGCAACTTGGCCACTGAGCTACATTGGCTTCAGACGATAATGGTCAAGAATAATAAAACAACGAAAAAATTGTTATATTAAGGAAGGCAAAGCATTCAGATTTTTAGGCTTAAACAAATTGCAGTATAGTATAGACCAAATGTGCAGTGTAGCATAGACCGGGTGTACAATGAATGTAGACTGGACTTATATGGTAATCCGTCGAACACTGAATTATTTTGCCGTCTACATATTAAAACATTATTACATTGTTATAGGAAAGTGCCTCTTTAAAATCCTCAAAAAAAAATTGAAGAAAGAAAATTTGTAAAGTCTTCTCTCTTAATTCTAAAACTTTTTGGATATTACATCTAATTTTGTTTCGAAAAATAATCTAGTTTATCATGTAAGACTTCCCGGCTCATACATAATTTTCGATGTGACGATCATTCATGATGATTAACAGCCAACATTTGAGTCACTTTTGTGTAAAGATTCACAAATTGTATTTCAGTTGTGTAAAAAACAATGAGACTCAAATCAAATCGAAATGAAAAATGCCAATGTGACTGCTACCATTGTGATTGTGATGATATAAATCAAATATTGTCACGGTGTAACTTTCATAAAATAAATGTAAATAATTAAGTTTCGACGTCGATGGAGAATTAACGTAAAAGAATCTTCTTTGTTAACTAAATGCATGTACTTGTATATACGTTGCATTGTCGGTAAACGTGTTGACAACAGCTGTCAGTTCACACCTCATTAACAAGACATTTAGTTTACAAAAGTAGTACATGTATGCATGTAAAATAATGTAGAGGGATTGGGAAGTGCCCGCTTCACCAAGACTAAAACTATGTCAGCAGTTTTAGTAGAAAAAGAATTCAATATTTACATTATAAACTTTCTTCAGAGATATAAATGACAATGAAATATACTTCCCTAAAATGGAAAACATTAAACTTTTAAAGAAAGGTCATACTCGAGACTTGGGGAAAGTACTCTCCTTAAAAATAAGATTATAAATCCGACCATTTATTATACAGTACGAATTTCTGATTCCGGTTTTGAGAAATAAATTATACATGAATTTCCTGAAACATTGTCCCTTAAGGGAGCCTTTGACACATTTTTGAAAGTATAAAAGTTCAACATATTGCCCATCCTACAATGGGGATAAAGAATATCTCAAAACTCGTGTTCTCCGCGTGAGTATTTGATAAACTAAAGAGTGTGATTGGCTCATCCACCTTTCGTCATCCAAATTCTCATATTCAAGAACTACGTACAAATTACGAAACGCTCCATGGAAAGACATCAAAGGAGGATATCTCGTGTGAGATAACCCCGGACACGTTGTTGGTAAACAAAGCACCTGTCAACAGGTAAATATACACCTGTAAATGATAACCTGTGAACTCGCACTATAACCACTTAGTGTGATCAAAATGTCCACAATAATATAGATAATATACAGATCTTGCACATACGACATTGCCTTTCACAAGTTACATATCCACGCGACTTCTCTCCATCCAGTGTGTCGTAAGTCAGTATTGCAGAACAGTTCGAATGGTTTGAAATTCTCGTTTTATTTCTTTTATATTTTAGGGACAAAGATGGTGTATTAAGTGTATAGCTTGGGTGCAAAACGATTCGGATTCGATATTTGTCACAATGTCGAAAGGCTGGTAACGACATGCTTCCCTGTCTTGATATGACATAAACCGTGTTGGCGACGATAGTAGCATTAACAAAGCAATAACGTGAACACTGAATTTCCTTATTGTATAGTTATGATACAGAGACATAGACTACTTAGTGGTGTATGTCTCTGATATGAAATTGATAAAAAAATCAACCATTTGACATTCTCTAGTTGCCACCAAGAACGCGTTCCGTTGTATACATTGTAAGTCTAAAGTTCTGTATAATTCATGAGAACGATGCCGTCACCATATATGTGTAATAATCTGAGTATAAAGTCAGATTATTACATAAATAAGAATAGAACAAAACAAAACGAAAATTTGTCAGGTCACGTGATTTTACCTCAATCACAATGATACATATTTCTCCACTTCCTAGCGCACACATTTTAATCATTACACAATAACATGTAGCAAAATGTATCTCGTCAATTAATACGGTATAAATATACTGCATATCTATTATAAGAATACATTCACGTGATTCTCAGTTATACGTGTCACAGTCGTTTCGGGTTAGCGTTTCTAGCATATACTGTGTCGGCGATGCGCGGGAATAACCTTCAATGACTCTGCAAGTGATCGATATACCAGTCTCTAATGATACAGCCTTGTCTGATCTGCATATAAATATTTTCTTCAAGGATGTCTGCCGTGTGTTTATTGACAAAGAGTATTTATTGCAGTTATGTATACGCATGAACGCCGTTTGTTTGGATGATTAGGGAACGCGGTGCTCTCATGTTAAACATTTATATACCAAAATATTATTTTAGATTTAGTTAGACGAATGTTTTATATATTAGCGGGTTTCATGGTTAGAAACCCTTTTGTCTGAAATTCAGTACTCTCCCATAAACATGTATGTACTTCCAGTTCCTAAGCAGTTATAGTTTTTGTCGAAACCCCTTCTTTTTCTGAATTTTTTTTTCGCTGAATCTACCTATTTTATATATATAGTCGATAGATCGGGGGCGTATTTTGTCTTGTCTTGTCTGTCTGTTTGTCCGTCTCTTGTAACTTTAACATTTTGACCCGTGAGAGCTAGAGCCTTCCACTTTTACAATTTTTGCAATGTCTGATATTTAAAGGGGAAGAATGGGCACTAGGTGTGCTTTTATTGTCCCCCGCTTTTCTTGAAAGCGTGGGGATCTTAAATCTCATCCGTCTGTCCGTCTGTCTGTCTGTCACAAAAACTTTAACCTTGGTCATAACTTTTAGGGCCTTCATATTTGGCATGTGTGTCCCTAATTGCAATACTTTCCGTTGGTACCAAGATTTTTAAGATCATGTGACCTTGACCGTGACCTTTGACCTACTTCAATGTAACTTTTTAACCGTAGAAAGACGCGGGGCCTTCATATTTGCCTTATGTGTCCTTAATGGCAATACCTTTCAGTTGGTACCAGATTTTTTCATCATGTGACCTTGACCGTGACCTTTGACCTACTTCAGTGTAACTTTTTAATCGTAAGAGGCATGGTCTTCATATTTGGCATGTGTTTCCTAATTGCAATACCTTTCCATTGGTACCAATTTTTAAGATCATGTGACCTTGACCGTGACCTTTGACCTCCTTCAATGTAACTTTTTAACCGTAAAAGACGTGGGGCCTTCATATTTGCCTTATGTGTCCCTAATGGTAATACCTTTCAGTTGGTACCAGATTTTTTTATCATGTGACCGTGACATTTGAACTTTTAAACCCTAAGACTTAGGGGCTTCATAATTGGCATTTGTGTCCCTGATTGCAGATACATGTAGACATGTACAACCATGACAATATGTCACACATCACTGCACCCTTACTGATAGAACCCGGAAAGCGGCGGAAGACAATTCTCTGAATTTGCTTGTTACATCTATATTTTCTTATCCTACAGATGGTTTGTGTGAAGTACATGTTATATGATAAATGTCCGTGTAGTTTTCAAGGTTACTAGTATCTTGAAATTATTAGAAATTAATTTTCCTTCATTCTTGTTGTAATTTTTAAAAGAACTTATATATGTCAATATGAATTTCTCTACTGCCAATATGAATTTGTCGACTATTAATATGAAATTGTCGACTCTTAATAATATGAAATCATCGTGTGAAACCCACGGGGTAGATCATACCTCACAAAGGCGAGGTACGATCTACCCTGTGGGTTTCACACGGTGATATGAAATTATTCACTGTCAATATGATATTGTCGACTGTTAATATGAAATTATCGACTATTAAAATGAAAGTGTCGACTGTTAATATGAATCCTAGGACAAAAATATTACATACAATATCTATCCAAGGAATTTTTATACAGATACAATAGAACCACAGACTCGACTGAATCTCTGTTTTTGGTATATGTGTATATGCATTTGACAAAATTTCTGAGTCATGGAGGATCAGCTACAAAGTGTCCATTGGTATTAATATGACAGACTGCATTAGTCAATCTTTTGAGTTTTATAGATCAGGAATATTTGAATAGCCTTTGAAATATTCTTACAAATCTATAAATAAAACAACAGCCCACAAACAAAACAATATAGATTCCATCTTTGGAAGGAAAATAAAAAACTGTGTATCGAATACAATAATAGATGAATGATTTCCATTACCCGTAAAATGTATGATTTAAAAAATGAATACTTCACATTGATGTCTTAACGGCTTACTTGGGTTATATGTATGAAATTCCTTTTGCGGTTAATTTGTTTTCAGTTTAACTGGGGGATCTGTACTTTTCTTTTATGTCAAGTTTCCATTACCTGAATGGGGAGTAGTCGAAAGGGAAATATTTCAGATTTAAGTGCATTTTGAAATATTCTCGCCGGAGGTCCTGTTCTGTGAGAAAATTGTATTTCTGATATAAATTTACCTTTAAACATCTATATTGACGTCATTACTTCTATTTTTATATTGTCTACCTGTACATGACTGTATTACCCTAGGGTCCTCTTACTTTGTTTAAGTTTCTATGTGAAAATGCTTTTAAATTGTCCACTGTATCTACCTTTACTTTTGGTCACTTCGCTAGCTGTCCTGTGAAGTGAAGACTCTTTTGATCTTAAATAGTTCTATTAATAGATTTATCGATTTGCAAGGTAAAATGTGTTTTGACAGAAGATGTATTTAGATTAAAGTGGAATGTGTTTTTATTTTCTTCTTAAGTACTATTTAACATATTGATAAGGCTAATATGTAAGTATTAAAGAGTGAAATCGTACAGTACTTATTGTACCATAAATAGACAACATTATTACTGCTTTGACATTGAATACCTATCCGGATCACACGAATCCGTATATGACGACATTCGGACATACTGAAGGTTCTTGTTAATTAACATAAGATGACTAGATGGCAAAACATACATGAATTAAAAATAAATAAAAGTGATAATATTTGTTAGTTTGATGTTTAAAACTCCAGGCGCGGATCCAGCCGGGGGAGAGGGGGGGGGGGGGCACGGGGGCACATGCCAGTCGTGCCAAGCATACCCCCTTCCATAACCTCCCCCACTCGGCTCTTCGGGCCTCGATTTGTGGGCCCCCCCCCCCCCCCAGCATTGCAAGTTCTGGATCCGCCCCTGAACTCTGTCCATTATTTCCCTTTATCTCGTGGCGATGTCATATATTTACATGGTTCATGCAGTTCCCATCTCACTCCGAGACTATATATTCGTAGTTTATGTCGTCCTCCTACTTCAGGCCGACACTATATGTCCATGGTTCATGCAGTCCCCCTACTTCACGCCGACACTATATGTCCGTGGTTCATGCAGTCCCCCTACTTCATGTCGACGCTATATGTCCGTGGTTCTTGCCGTCCTCCTACTTCATGCCGACACTATATTTCCGTGGTTCTTGCTGTCCCCATACTTCACGCCGACGCTATAGGCACCGTGTAAAATATGGAATGGAATGGAATTGTGGAATGGAATGGAATGATGGAATGGAATGAAATAGATTTTGGAATAGAAGTTTGGAATACTTTTTACGCCCGGCCTAAAAGGCATCCGTCTGTCGGCCTGGCTGTTCGTTCGTCCGTTAATCCGTCCCGATTTCTTAAAAACAATAACTTTTCCACCGTTCGAGATAGAAACTCCATACTCGACATGTTTATTTAACTAATGAAACCCTTTCAAATGACATTAAGGTCAGAGACCTTGTGACCTTGACTGTGACCTTCATACTAAAATACAACAATGTTTGCCAATGCATGCTATGTCAATCCAGTCCCACCTTCCTGCTTTTAAAATTTTCTAAACATAGACGTGTGACAATCAGATACTAATTCTCGACCAAACGGGTACCACACACGACAAAATGAATCACTGAAAGGTTTTATCCTGGCTGCGTCTGATTCAGACAAACTTCATGAAAAACTGTATAGTCGCATGACATATCACAAGGTAGAGTTTATTTTTTCTTTACTTACAATTTTGGGCATTTAATTATATTACTCGATTAGCAGCCATTTTACCACCCGTCAGTGTTAAATTAGTCTTAGATTTATAAATACCAAAATTTGGCATGATGACCAATGATCAGTTGTCACATTTTGATCTTTATAGACAGTTCATTGTGTGAAAAGATAACGCAAAAAGTTTTTGTTTCAAAATTTTATTGGACTGACCAGTGGTCACTTATTACACATTTACCATAAAAATGTAACCCCTTTCATCCCAAGAAACCGAATGTGTGACTCTTACACCAAAAGTTTAATGAAAACGCAAAAAGTTTTCATTTCAAAATTTTACTGGACTGACTAGTGGTCACTTATTACGCATTTACCATAAAAATGTAAGCCCTTTCATCCCAAGAAACCGAATGTGTGACCCTTACACAAAAAGTTCAACTTAAAATCTTCATTCCAAAATTCTGTCCATATTCCATTCCATAAACCCATTCCATTCCACTCTTCCATTCTACTCTTCCATTCCATATTTCACACGGTGCCGACACTATATGTCCATGATTCATGCAGTCCCCCTACTTCACGCCGACACTAAATGTCCATGGTTCATGTAGTCCCCCTTTATCAGTTAGATATCATATGACCATGGTTTATGAATTACCTTAATATCTTGACGATATCATATATGTCCATGGTCCACGAAATCTCCCTATGCCACGGCGATACCATGTGTCCGTCGTTCATAAATTCACCTTACATCATGAGGATACCGTATGTCCGTTTCGAGGTTGACATAATGTCTGATTTAATGAAAAGAGATCCCAAATTATTCTGAAAGTATTATTCAGTATGACTTTGGTTTTATCGTAAGCGATTATGCAAGTTTTCAGTCATATGTTGTTAACATTATTGTAAATATATAAATCTGATTTCACTGCAGAGGAATACACAATTGAAATGTTCTTGATAATTTTTCTCACTTTAAGCAACAGTCAAAGTAAAATAAAAGATCGAAAGTTAATATTTTACTCAGAAACTTAAGATAAATCCCCAGGGATATACCCCATGCAAAGTCACTTGTCTGGATCATTTCAGCGTTTCTATGAACCCCATTGATGTGTTACCGGTTACCATTGGTATGGTTATAAATTCGAACCAGCAAACATAGAAAGACATTGCGACTGACTATATACCAACCCTACAGTCCACTTGTATATGACATGTTAAATGCATTTTTAGTACGCAAGATCGCAGATATTCATTCCGTTCGTTTTGAATTTTAGTCACCTACCAAATCTATTGTTCTAAACTTGGGCAGATTTTCTGCCTCACTGGAAAGCGCAATATTGGTGTATATACGAACACTAGTCACAACGATCAATCAGTAATCACGCTCTTGCGAATTTGCATTGTAGTTGGTGTCCCTTGATTATATATCTTAACTTTGACATTCATACTAAACAGATGCTGATGAATCTTGGTACAGTCAGGGCATGGTTATTCACCAACAGTTTTTTTTTTTTTTACATTTTGCGGACATTTCCCAGTAAAAGTTAGATTAGGCATCATAAAATAGCAAGATTTCTACCTGATAACGAAAGCTTTTTGGGGGATAGGATGAAATTCCCGAAAAAGAAAATACTTTAAGAATATTTCATTAAACAATGTTATTTTTAAATATGAAATACAATGTAAGATGTTCCACGTAGGCTGTGCAGATAAACAACAGTTGAATTCCATATATTTTGAATTCCCTTGATCAAAATCGACATAACTATGATAAACTTTTATCATACTTACGTCGCTCATGTTTTTTTTTTATTATTATTATCTTTTTTTTCCTTTGTATTTAGAACAAAGACACTATGTTTCCCAGAAGAGACAATGAAACATTTTCCTGTATGTTGTTTTATTTATACTTTGTATACGATCAGAATCCATATCTGATGTAGAGCGTCATGTCGTAAGAATAAAAAAGAATATTGTGTTTCTTAGAAAGATTTCTTTTCTTAGCAAAATTGTATTTCGCAGAATTGAGTATGCTACCTGCATAAACTACTCTATCTATATCAGATTTAATCAGATTTGGTTAATTATTTCTTGATAAATCTATTAATTTTAAAATAATAAATCTTACAAAACAAACGTCCACTAGCCCAATTTTGAGTAGAAAATTTCGCTCAATTTTAGTATAGGCGAAGAAGCTGAAGGTCTATCGGAAAGAAGTACTTTATAGCAACATAATATTATAGGATAGGGTATAGGGCCATTCCGATGTAATATGTAGTCGACCATAAGTACCAAATACTAAGTACAGATCATGACAACAAGTCATAGTATTTTATACCTAGGAAGTACTTATATTTATCGCATAACATAATGATATTTTGTGAGACCTGGATTCCCGCCAAGTACTATTTACAATAATCACATTCTCCAGTTTTGATATTATTAAATTGTTCTATAATGCCGTATTGGCTAAGCGCCCATTAGGCCATTGCAAAACTGTCCTTAACAACGAGGCCAGCAATTGACGTCATCATCGATTTTTAAGTCTCACAATTTTTAATTTTTGTTTGATTTTATCAGTTCGATTGACATTTTAACAATGCATAATTGTCTATTACTTTCATACATTGAAAAACTGGTGATGTATGACACTAGTACGTTTCTATGCAGGCTTCTAATACCCTTTCGTAGCATCGTCTTACATTGAGGTCTCGTTGCTTGGGAAGTTACTATAACGCTGTGTAATACACTTTCCCGCCAAACAATTTTGTCTGACCATATTAGCGTACGCAGAGCAAGGAGCCGTCAAAACAATCGCCATTATCATGATTATTGATCGTGGACCCAGACTACTGCTATTGATGCTGTTTCCGAGCCCACGTTCCAATGGTGCTGGCATCTCCCGACAAAAGCAATAAGACACGATGTTAATTAGTAATGGTGGAATGAGATTCCAGGCTGCGGGCCAAATGTGGCAATATTGCTGCAGACATTGTAAAACCCTTATAAGAGCGAGAGTATTACTTGTGAAAAATTCTTATATATTATCTAAAAGAATATTTTCTGAATTTATTTAAAGTAGACATACACCTCTAAATACATACACAGTACATATAAATATATAGTATGAGCTCTTACTCTTTAATTATTGATTTGCATAGGGTTTTTTTTCTTTTGGGTGGGGGGGGGCGGTTGGTTATCTGCAATGAAGCAAAATTCATCAGTTTATCCAGTACTGTTACAATGTAGATAAAATTGCCAATGGTTCCGATGACGTGGCACTGTGACTAACGCCTGTATCACTCTCTTCATCACCGCCTTTGGGATTTTAGGTTCAGTGACCACATTTATTTACATATTACTCATAGTGGTTGTGAATGTTTTTATTAACAGTGTTGCTGCTGTTGTTGTTTTTTATTCCCACGAAGGATTATTACACCTTTATGATGTCGTTCAGTAGTGGGTGAAAAGGAGGAGGGAGAAAGTCAGTAATGTCTTGCAAATGTTGCAGATTTTTTACACTTGTGCCACTGTCATGTTCACGCTGTGGATATGGAATTTACTGGTTGGAAATATCTACTGTAGGAGATTTTCCGTGAGATTTTCTAGTTGTGTTAAGTGTCACCAGACACCTGGCAAATTATAGAAGATTCCACTCAAAATTTTCATTTCCTTTGTAACGTCATGCCATCAACTTTCTAGCTCCAAATCACCTTCACTATCACCTTCGACCTAATTTATAATTCATATCATCACCACCACCATCATCATCAATTAATTTCTTATTTTGATGTTGGAAAAAAACAAGTCATGAATTAATTTATTATCAATTTATTATATACATGTAATATGGTGTTTGACACCACGTAGTAACAATATGAAACAACATAACATTTCGTTGCATTGCAAGTCGCATAAATAAATAATGAACAAAAACAACAAGAGCTTTCATCGATACTCTCTTGCTCCCAGACTACTCCACTACACGTGTTGCCAATGGTGACCTCCTTATAAGGAAATTTTCTATTCCCGCCAACACATAATCAATGAAAGAGGAATTGAATGATTTTCTGACCAAAATGTATTTTTTCATTCAAAAAATAGTTTAATCCTTTTTCTTTTTACCAACCTATGTATAATGCTCGACAAAAAGTTTACCATATGTTTTCAAAGAGAAGATCTTACACGAAACACGATTCACATTCCAGACAGTCCGCCATTACTACCTCATTGAATATTCATAAGGGAAAATTACAGTAAAGGGAGATCGCTTGGAGATCACCGATTGACCTTACGAGTGCAACTCGCTTACCTTTTACATACTTTAAATTACTTTCACACGGAACTTTTTCACCAAACAAAACATCTTTAACATCAAGCAAATTTCAAATAAATTACATTTTGTTGAACACACTGCATTTTCCAGAACTCAAATCTTTTAATTGAAGTAACGAGATTTTTACCAGTCCAAATGCACAGTTATTTGAGTATAGTCAATACATCAAAAGGTCTACAATAAATAAGTTTAGCTAAAGCAAAACTTGACACAAGCTTTTATCAAGAAGTGAATGCGATTTTTGATATCCGAATGTTGTTTTGTTAACAGCTGTCACGATCGAAGGAAATACATCAACTTGGTGCCCACGCACAATATGTTGTCCCTTGGTAAATCAAGCGTCAACTTTCAGGAAATAAACATGTAAATCCCACACATCTTTGGGCAGGAAATATTGAAAACCAACATTTTCAGGTTCTTGTAAATCCCCAAGATCTGTCGCGTATCTGGGTGAGGGGATTCGCTATGGAACCACGTGTTTCCTGTTGTGGCTGCGCTCGTGTACACGATATACCTGGGTAGGGTTTACGGATTGGCACATTCGTTTTAACCTAAACGGATAGGTTCTCGTCACGTTTCCTTTTGGCTGGTAACTTGTGATTCCGAAAGTTTAGTTTCAGCGTCACATATACTGTCATTCTCTCCACTGGTTTCAGATTCTGATAAACTAGATGAATCATGCGTATAAGAGTCATTATCGTCATCTTCATCTACGTAATCATCCTCATCTGGACTTTCTTGAATAGGGTCCAGATTTGAAAGGGCCGAAATCGTCCTTTGTCTTTTCCTCTGTACTTGAGGTTTTTGTTTACGTTTCGATTTCCCACTTTTACTCTTGGTCGTTTTTTCCTTCAAAAAGCGGAAAAATGCACTGAAAATATTCTCCTTCTTTGTCCCGTCGTCTTTACAATCTAAGTCATCCCGTGAGTACAGCATTTTCTGTACTGGAGAAGTTAGTCCCAAATTTGGCAAGGATGCTGTACATCCAAGAGAGTTTATCAGAGAGTCGCACAAGACTGGCATAGATTTAGTACCATCAGAACGTACAATATACGTGTACGTACGTCCACTCCTATCCTTCAACGTCACCTGATAAGTTTTCACACCTCGTTTTCTTTTGTCGTTTTTTACAGGTTTTCCTGATTTTTTCGTCACCACCCTTCTATTTTGTCCAGATACAAAAGGCATATAGCCACGGGTAGCGTTAGGAAACATCGCCATATTGTGTAATATCACAGTGAATGTATACAAAGTTTTGTTGTGATGAAGTCGTGTTGTGTATACTTCGGTAGAAATATAAACACTAACTTGTACCTCGAGATACGTAGAAGTTTTACTCCCGCGTGCTATCTAGGACAACAGACAAACTTGGGTGAATGCCAATTGACGTCTGTCTGGTAACTTGGACGAGTCCAATTGTAAAATTGGGTAATCCTGTTCAATAAATTCAATGTCAACAAAAGTAAGTATCAGTCCCGTAATTGTAAACAAATATGCATATGCAAAGGTTAAACTGATTTGTATCAAAATATTTTCTTAAACTTCGCTTCAAACTTGCATATAACACAGCTCAACACGAAACATGAAATCACACACAATCTATCTGACCCTCGGTGTTGAATACGCATTACTATCTTGGAACGCAGCCAAACAATGTGGCGTTCGCGCCCATCATGGCTACGTTGAATAGTCATGTGATATTGATTACATGGATTAATCTATCTTAGAAGAAGGGGTAAACGTATAAATCGTTGGGGATGTTCTGCGACGGATTTGGATTCATAGACAATCTTAAGGAAAGAACATATTTATGTATGAAATATTTCCATGTGTCATTACATGACGAATACTAACTTTTATCATACTAATCAATGTTCGTTTTACAGTTTTAATTATTTAAATAAATGTAGCCCTGTTACCCCTTTCCTTCAATGCACTGAACCGTATTCTTAATGTCTTGAATGGAATACCATTGGGATCTTATTTTAATTCAGCCAATGAGCGAGCTACATTTCTGATTACGAGGAAATGTATTTCGTTTGTAACCTCACGTTGACCTGGTTTCTATAACGAATTTGTTTAACAACAAACTCGTCTGAAATCAATATTTCGGCGGGCTCGTTTCGACTTGTTGCGTTGATTGGCATTCATGAATTCTTCTCGCTAAGATTTAAACATATTTTAGATTTGAATCGCCAAATGTTAACAGGAACTGATGCATGTAAAGTGTGCACTTTTATGTTCAAAAATTTAAAATGAACATAGCTTTACAAATAATAGAACAATGTTGTTTTGTACATACGATGATTTGATGTCACGTAGACGTACTAAAGCAGAAACATATAATGACATTTCTCTCAAACAATATCAAAAACAAGAAAAAAAGATTATTCAATTCTCACACGTTCTTTTCATGTACATCGTGTAACACAAGATGATCCGGGCCAAGAAAGCCAAGCAGAACTACGGCATTCTCGGGAGTGGTCTTTTTTCTGTTACTATTAATATTGGCTTTAATAGTGCAAACCGATGATATATATATATATATATATATATATATATATATATATATATATATATATATATATATATATATATATATATATATTGATAATGATGATTTCTGTTATAGACTATTTTGATCATAATTATGGTAAGGAATATTATTGTGAAAGAATTTTGTCAATATCTCAATTTTGGATTTTTTTATGAATTTTTTTAAGACTTCCAAAAAAAAGGGGGGGGGATTGGCCATTCTTCTCATTTTCAACTTTTTCTGCAAAACTGTTGGAAGGATTTAAATAAATCTTGGTAGAAATAAATCACTTATGATTCCCTTCAAATTCTGTCATTTTCTTCCTGACCTCTTTACAGGTGGTGCCACCACAGTCAAAAGTAGGTCACGAAAAAGTACCCTCCTTTGACAGTCTTCTTCTTCATACTGGCTGTATACAGAGACAAATAGAATACATAGAAATGATCTAGAGGGATAAGTGAAGAAGTCTTGTCATTTAGGTTTCCTTCCAAAATCAAATTTTAGAAATTTTTTCGACATTTTTTTGGACTTGGTGATTTCAATGCAGAAAAGTGTCATATTTCCAAGTTAATTGTTAATGATGATTTCTTATGGACTATTTTGATCATAATTATGGTGAAGAATGTTATTTTGAAAGAATTTTGTCAATATCTCAATTTTGGATTTTCTATGAATTTTTTCAGACTTCCAAATGAGGGTGCATAGGGACAATTCTTCAGATTTTTAACTTTTGCTGTTATACCGCATGAAAGATTTTAATGAAACATGGCATACATGAAGTACTATAGGTCTGCTATCAATTTTGTACATTTCATCCAAGTTGGTCAACAGATGATGCCACTATGTCTAAAAACAAGGTCTCACAATGGTACATATACCACTTGGTAATTAAAATATGGAGAGTAGCGGTTCAAATCCAGCTGTGGTTAAAAATTTTTGGAGTCGGCTTCGGTGAAGCCGTAATCATTGCAATTACTTTCTTTTCAGGGGTTATAACTTTCACTACCGATATAGAGCTTACTACGCCGCTGAAAAATAAAGTGCCGAAAAATTACTGATGTTGTCTTAAAAATTCTTGATCAGCACAATGTACCTTTAGCTCAGTTAATTTAAGCTAAACATAAACTAGTTTCAATAACCCGAAAAAGGAGTTGCAATAATGTTTTCAAATTTCGCGTAATAATATGTAGTTGTGACTACTTTACGATGTGTTTACCACCGACACCGTCGGATGTACTCGACATTCGGAACAACCTCGCCCTTTACTTGTACCTACGTAAAAAGACTCGGACGTCACTCGGCGGAATGACTTACATCAATTCCATGCATCAATCGGTTTCCGGCATTGTACTCAGATATATATCAGCGATGTAAAATGTAATCCAGTACACAATCTATGTCATCGATGTCAAGGAAAGTAATAAAAGCTGCAACAGTTCGGTATTAATGTTTAATTTAAGTCCGTTGAATTGTGAAAGTCTTCTACCGTCTTTATTACACGCCAAACACTGACCTATTTGTCTGGTACACATGCGAGCGTCTATAACTACAGGAACTATTTTTAAATAATGGCTACGAGTGACGTCCGAGCTTTTTTACGCAGGAAAAGGTCGAGGATGTCCGAATGATGTACTCGATTGTGTAATTCCCGGACAAAGCATTTGTCTTGATCTTGTATCGCTTGTTTTTATCGAGATATTTCAATTAAAGTTTTCCCCAACATGTTCTGGAACTTTAGTTTTTTTTTTTCACATATATGACAAATTTAAAGATCGATCTTCCCGCATTTCCTCTGATAATGAAAATGCAATATAAATATTTAGGTAAATGTTTATGTTTCTAAATATAAATGATGTTAAAACATTATGAGAATTGTGAATAAGATGGTTATTTAATGTCCCACTTGAAGGAATGTCGTTCCTTGGCTCAGCTTCGACTCGTGACAACAATGCAGTAAAACTTGTTGCCATGAAGTTGTCGATTGCACGTTCATTTCGGATACAAGCAATTGCAAACTCTTTGCCGTAAGATAGTATGAAGAGAGCAAATTTTATTAGCATTTTGTACATAGGTATAATGACGATGTAGTTGCAACAAAGACTTAATTTTGCCCCCCCCCCCCCTCCATTTTCTTGAAATCCTGAATCCGCCACTAAAATGGTAAAATGATTACATACTTAAAATCAGCAAAGCCGACTCTCAGGACTTTTGAGTCCTTTGATTTTTCATTTCTTTACACATTTAAATAAGTTTTTAGATGTTTCTCAACACTCAACATATGAAATTAGACCATTTTATGTTGGATCTGGACAATTTTTATAAACAGTTGTTGTTCATGACCCAGACTTGAATTCAGTCAACAAAAGGCCCCACGTAAAGAATAGACTATAACTTGTTGCCATGAATCACATCTTGCAGAGAAAAAGCAAATGCTTAATATCAAAATCAACTGAATGGATGTGAAAAAAGGTGTTGTTTTTTATTCTGGTCTGAAATAAAATTTGATATATTTTCAACATTTGTGTAGACTTAGTCACTGTAATGCAAAGATAAATCACTTCTTCCTTCCTGCATGACTGACTGATAATCTAGGTACTCTGGTGAGCAATATAGGCCCTCTTGGACATCTTTTTTTATTACTTCAATAACTTGTACAGATTCGATTAGCTCTAGACTCATTGTTGTAACGCCCGCTTTCTACGTTAAGGTTATGGGATGAAATCCTTTTTTTACGGAAGACACATGTATAAAATACCATAGACAAAACAGGAAAATACACACACTCAATAAAATGTGGCACGGTGCGGTACGACATTATGGCAAGGCAACAATAGTATGATGGTGTTATGGTTTAACAGCTTTTTTGTGGAGAGCAAGTCCCAAATTCCAAGCTTTACCAGTCGACCTTTCCATGATATATTTTAAGAGTTTTATATAAACGGCAAATTTGAGGTTAGTTGGCAGGTTTGTGTAACGTATAGAGTCGTTTATCTGAGCTTTGAGTTCTGACATATAATAAGACAATCACAGCATTTATTGTGATAAATAAACATGGTCACTGTCTTATGATCATATTCTAGGCTAATGTATTTCCTAATAAAGGATTTACAATAGCTCGCTCAGAGCCCCCTTGTCCCACTCCTTCTGACACGCAGGTTGGAAGCCACTCGTACAAACAGTAGAATTGACGTATATATTGTGATAATAAATTTGATTTAATCATTGTTTTCTAAATGAAGTCTTCCGTAACTTCCACGTTTTCCTAGAAGGATCATATTGTTATTGATATGTATTGATCCCTATACGTTGATCATGTTCCATGCTTTTAGTTCGGATATTATAGAATTTTGGAATGTGAAAATCTCTGTAGAAAATCTCTGAAAAAACTCGGTAATTACCTATATAACCTTCCCATATTGATTACTTAATGAATAGCGCAAAGGTATTCGCTAAGTGTTATTTTTACAATACTATATCCTGTTTCTCAATTAACCGGGTTAACCAATTATATTCCACTGTAATCTGTTCAAATGAAAAGCGGCTTACTGAGAGGGGAGTCCGTGTCGTGTACAAGACGGACGTATTTTGTCAGTATAGACTGAGCTCAATAGATTTCGATTCAACTTCCCGTTTGGTATAGTGACATTATTAATCCTTACTAGATGCCAAAGTACATAGTACATGTACGCCCGACGTTCAGTCAGACACTATATATCTTGTAACGGATCACGTTGTCCCGAGTCAGTTCTAACTAAATGTCATGGGTTACATTAGCTCTGTTTTATACGTCCGTATTATATTATGGTTTTGTCAGTCTGTGCCCAGAACCCAAGAATGTGCCGTGATCTTAAGCCAAAGTCATATATGCAAGATCACGGCCACAGTGTTTCTATCAGTTAAATTCTTGTCCGGTCCATACAATTCTGATACATGCATGGATTTGAATAATATTTCAAATACTGTTGGCGAGTACCGAAGGGTCATGTCTGCAAGGTCAAAGTCACAATGCATATGATGGTTTAATCTTTGTCCAGTCTGATTGAAACCATATCTTTATTACGGGGGTCTTTATCCGCAATGGGACAAATAGACAAGTGGAATGAAGATATGGTTTTAATCAGATTGATCTTTGTCCGGGTCATATTTTATACCCTTTACATGGATTTGAAGAATATTTCACAGAATTGTTGCCCAGGACGCAAGGGTTTATCATGACCTTGAACGTAGGTCATATCTGAAAGGTCAAGGCCACAATGCATGTGATGGGTAAATCTTGGTAAATAATTCTTTATCACTTGCAGTGCTTATATCAGTTAAGTTCTTGTCTTTTTTATGCATGCATGGATCTGAATTATATTTCACAGAATTGTTACTCAGGACTCTAGGTTGTGTCATGACTTGAACCAAGGTCATAACTGCAAGGTCACGGTCACAATGCTTATGTTTCCCGCTTCAATTCAAGCGACGGGCGTATCATGCAGCGTTAGGTGTTGCTCTTGTTGGCAATGTCTTTTTGAAGTTTGTTATTGCATCTCCCTCTAAATTACTAGATGAGTATTTATGAAACGTATTGAAAATGACCCTAATTCGACTGCATGTTAGTATGAAAGAGCCGTTGCAATACCCCGCCGTTTGCGTTGGCGTCTAGGTCGGCGTTGTCCGAACTGGATGATAAGACAAATGTTAAAATAACACCAATGCCTTTCCTATTTTCATATTTCCATCAGTGTCCGTTTGTTTGTTTGTTTTTGTTTTTTTTGGGGGGGGGGGGGATTGTGTGTGTATGTTTGTGTTAACAGTTAGTTACATGCTATTCATCATAACCAAATGGGGATGTTGTCCCTGGGGCAGGGATTTTTTTTTAAATCATTACTAATGATAAGATGATAAGGTAAATATTAAGACGCTGAAAATCTATGGTAAATATTTACTTGTTTCTTTGTTTTGAATGATTATGCATTAATATTATGATACTATTGATGGGCAAAGTTAATTTGGGATGGGGAACAAAGATCAAAATTGAGAACATAGATGACAAATGTTATTGTTAATGTTAAGAAGATGTGTTCAAATTCTGTAGTATTTTCAATTTTCAAGTGAACTTGTTATTTGATTGATGATAATTTAATGTATGGTATATGTTATACAGAATTTTTAATATAAAATTTGATTGAATTTGGGGGAGGGGTGGTGTTGAAGAGGTCATAAAGCGGAACAATTTCAGATTTCATGGATTACCATATGTAATTACCATAACATTGAAGAGACTAAGCATTGAAGTGTCAGAAGTTGTGCCCAAAATTGAAGGGGTGAAGGAAAGGGGAAATTTAAGTCAAGAACAAGAACGAATTTAGTTAACATTCGAGTTACTGTTTCAACGTATGATGTAGATATTTGATAAAGATAATGCCAATAAGTGAAAAGGGGAAGGGTGATGAGGGATTGAGGTCATAAACTAGAGCATTTTAAGTTAACATACCTTGGAGTTTAAAGGGATAGGATTAAAGATTGTGCCTGTAAACAATTATTGTCAATTTATGTCAGTGCACTTCACAACTTTGATTTTTAAGAATATTTGATATTTCAGATAGGAAAATATGCGTGTTGAAGGGGGGACCCAGGTGTCAAATCTAGAGCTTTCTTCAATTTTCTATAAAATTTGAATTTATATATGTGAGGAATGATTCCGTGAAGGAGAGAGGGGTCAAAATCAGGAAGGTTTTATAAGAACATTGCATATGCAGAAATGTGCATTTCAGTAACCTGTTAATATTTTGATATTATAATATATGCAGTCGAGCATTAGATAACTCTGGTACCTCTGGTGTATAGTATAGATCCAGAATTTTGGAAAGGGGGTGTGTTTACATATGTATTAACCAAACTATTCGGTCATTTTTGGTGCGAAATCTGGATTTTTACATGTAAATATGTGGCGAAAAGGGGGACCCGGGCCCCCTCTAAATCCGCCACTGTTATGATTGTGCTCTTTGAACCGCAAGTTGAGGTAAAGGTGGCCGGGACACCGCTGGCCGTTATAGTAAAGAATATCTCGATAATAGTGAATTATAGGGCATTTTGTCGGCGAAACTACCAACACTGATTGTTTGAGCATTGTCAGAATGAAGTATTCTAGGTGTTCAAATACATGTGTATTATATTTTCCCTGATAACTGTTATATTCTTTGTAGAAGCCAACTTTCCACCTGGATCCGCAGTACTGAAGATCTTAACCGTCCAAAAAGATAAAGAAAGTTCACTCGTGAAACCAATAGTTCTCTGTTTTATGTTTTGATCTATTTGGACATACAAACATTGTGATCCTTCAATATTTTCATGCATTTTGTTGATTAATTCGCGTTTAAACAGAGCGGGTCATTAACTTTACACAGAGAGGGACGTAAATGTCCCACCTTTGCCACGAGGAGCGCGTAAATTTTGAAAAGTGTCGGACCGGATCGATATCTCGATACTCGCGTATTCAATGTTATCTGTCAGAAGTCAGATGTACATGTATCTATTCATTTGTCACATAAATACTTATATTCTGTTATTGGAATCTTTCTTTCTTTCTTTCTTTCTTTCTCTTTGGATATTTTCGATTTCCTTCTGTAAATGGCACGATAGAATTATAATAATGTCCTGAAATACATGTTTAATAGTCTCTATGGATATCATTGTTCCTGATTCCGATGTCAAATGACAGCAGTAGATCGAGATAATACTTTACAGACGTGTTTTAATAACAGAAATGTTCCATATGTAATTGTTGGACTCCAGCTCTCCATCTATAAATAGAATTTAAGTCACTATATATTCGTGATATGAACGAAAATGTGAAATGAAAACCAAAGTAATCGCACTTAAATTGAACATTTAATTGTGTAGTTCGTCAACAATAAGAAATCGATTGGTACATATTACTTGCAATGAGAATACTTGTATTCTACACAAGCGATCAAAGTTCAGATTCCCGTACAAAGTGAAGGGGGAGTGTGACTAGTTAGTAATGTCATGAGTCAAGTTTTTTTTTATGTACCGGGGTATTATTTTTTCTTTTTCTTTTTCTTTCTTTTTTTTAGGGGGGGGGGGGGTGTTATTATTATTTAATTTACTGCTATTATTATTATTTATTCTTATTGTGTGTGTGTGTGTGTGTGTGTGTGTGTGTGTGTGTGTGTGTGTGCAGCTGAATTTAAAAGTGGTACCAGGCAATAACAATTTTAATATATATTCATCCACCATTGCGATAGTTTGACACCTCTGTGCATAATTGATTGTGAGTAAATCAAACAGTGGTGCAAATCTGGTTGTGAATTATTCAGACTGCAGAATCATAACAGGTTCGTGGTTCCATTTCTGCCATATATCAAACCAGATATAATATTGATTAATTTGTTTTACGTAAGTCCACATTCATTTCATATATATGGTGACGTCATCTACCTAATGCATTGCATAGAAATTTATACTTTTGCAACGGACCAGCCCGTAGAAGTGATGAGTCTTTTACGTGTTACGCCTACCGTGACACGGGATCTCGGTTTTACTGTTTCATCTCATCGGAAAGACAGACCTGGACACCGGTATGCCAACGGGACACCGCTATGCCAACGGGTTCATCTACAGATACAAATATCCAAATGACTTCCTTCTCCTCAAGTTTTATTTACATGAAGAATTAGTCTGAATTTGGACCTCAGTTTTCAAAAAGAATGATTTGAGGAGGTGATTATTATATCATTGTAAATATTAAGCATCGATATCCTTTAACCGGCTGACTGCGGGGTTCTCCTCATATTTTTAGAAATTGTTATAATAAAGTTTAAAGATATTAAAAATGTTTTAAATATAGTAACACCATATTCTTGGCTTAACATACAAACACCTAGTCGTCAGAAAAGGAAGTACTGTGTTAATTTATCAAAAATATGTGCTATAAATTGATTGCTGTGAAATATGGATATAATGCAAAGAATGAAAGATATGATTCCGATGCAAAACTTAGGATTATTATTATTTGATAATTTCTATGTCGTTGCACCTCTTCTAAATATAATTATGATTATTTATTAGTTATATTAATGTGTATATATTTTCTCTTGCGTCCTGTATTATGTGCTAATATAGAAGCATGTGTTTCAGTCAAGCCTGAATAAAATACCATATAGATTATCTTGGTATGTAAAAATTTATCATCTTAAATGGAACATTAGAATACCTTGGATCGGCAGAGTATCAATTATGGCATACTTTCAAACCCTGGTTTAACCTCTTTTTATCAGGAGATAACATAAAAATGAATATAGCCTTCTATAGTTAAGGTGATATTGAAAATGTCATACCTTTTGCAAAATTTAACGAGTAACAAAGCAAAGAAAATCAAACCAATCACGGTAAAATGATGTCTATCCACTACATGCAGTGCAATGTTTTACTAAGAATTTCGTCCTGAACCGAGAGACCTCGGCGTTTAACAAACACGGCTTCTTCTGTTTTCTTTTCAAGAACATCAATCAACATAAGTACAAAAGAGATTTTTGACCTGTATTTTTTCTTTCGTGTGACCGAACAGGTCATTTACCAGCATCACGTGACAATGATGAACTTTATGAAATGGTTCGTTGGTTATTGCTCTTCTTCATACCGATCGCATTTCATTCACAAAATAACACCATGGTTAAGGAATTATAAAAAGACAAACTTGCTTCTGCTTTTAGAAATTAATTATATTAAGTCTATATCCCACAACTTTTGATATCTTTAATTCGAAAATTATAAACAAAACTTGCAGTTGATGGCAGACATTATAAATATACAGGAAAGTGCCTAGACCTTCAAATATCAAAGCCAATTTTCTTACAAATTTAATGACCAGAGAGAGAGAGGGAGGGGGGGGGGGGATTCTGCATTCTGTCATAATAATGTTTTACTGACTTTTGCTTTACTATAGTGTTTGTAAGTCATAATAAAAGTCAACATTCTACTAGCTTTACCCTGTTTTCTCTCTTGAACAGAATAGAACTGTTTTATAAATGCATGGTGGTAAACTCGTATAGTCGGGTGAAAATTGGAAATGTGTAACTAGATTTACATTAGTAAAATACTTCCTTCTACAGATTGTACAGGCCAGTTGTATCTGCCAAATGTGGCATTTGTTCCTAAAACAGCATTGATGTATCCAGGCTAGAGATATCTGCCAAATTTGGCATCAGATCTTAAAAGAGCAGTGATCTGTCATTATTAGAGATTGGTTTCCGGAGCAGACGTTCCAAGTTTGATTCTTTGTTGTGCCTCTATATTAGAGTACGTTCCGGCTTCATTGTCGCTGTATGGCTAAATGCATGTATTTATTGAACGCGATTGGAACACAAGTAAGATAAATATACTCATATATATTTATTTCACGTATTTCCTGCAAATATCTCCTACAGAATTTACCGGAAGTATCGTATATAACTTTACGACCATGTGTTTCCCGTCAAGAGGACGACGAAGGGAAATTCCCTACTACAAACCATGTCCTGTTATTGGCCGTCCGTTACCTCTTGTGCATTGCGTGTCTTTCGACAAGGAGATAAAGCTAGCTTCCGTGTTAGCAAGTAATAAAATTAAGGAAATATAGTTTCAAATTGAAACAAACTTCGATACGATCGCATTTAAACTACATGAAATATTATCATGTATGCCATGTTTATCGAGTGCCCTTATATGGTTACCATTTGCAAAGGGGCAGATTTATGGTTTCATTTTACAAATGTATGCGACTGCGGCATGTGGTGTTACACATTATTGAAGGTTCATGAAGTCTTTCTGAATAACGTTCAAATAAATTTATTCGCTGACAAATTCATAGTCACCGCGGACTTCCGATTGTATAATTACCAATGGAATAATACATTGAAAAATATAGGTTCCAAGACTTTCGAGTTTACTGCTACACACTACTTCGATGTGCATGTATATTATCGAAAGTCATTAGCTGATTTCCGAATTTAAGCCCAACAACACTGAAAGTTCTGTCATTTTAATATATAAATGCAGTTCTTACCTATTATTGTCCAGAGTATTAGCATACATGTTGCCGTTGGGTTTAAGATTTCGAGAAAAAAAACTAATACATTGACAATCTAGATTTATAGTGGAAACTAGAATTTAAGTGAGTTTTTGTCATCTTCTAAGCGAACTCGTCATATATGAAGAATTTGGGGGGAGGGGGTTGTAACTGAAAATCCTAGATTTTCATGCCACTTAATTGTTGTGAAATCTGACAAAGGTCATATTTCGAGGTTTTTTGTTTTGGGGTTTTTTTTTTTGGTTTTTTTTTTAATTTGGGGAGGGGGGGGCCTTAAGGGGAAGATCAAAGATGCAGTGCAATGATTTTGGACTATGCATATTTTACATCAAACCATTTGTATTGTTTCAAAGTGAAAATTATTCCGTTAAACCAAATCATTGTTTGTATCAATTTTATTCAGAATTTGTGACAGAAATGTTATGTGCTCATTTTTGATAATTCAGAATTGAAAGTTATGAAGTGACAGTGTGTTAAAATTGTGTTTTGCATCCTAGAGTATGGAACTTGTTTGTTTACGAAACTAGGACATCGATGACAATGTGGTCTCCTTTTGAGAACATTGGTATAGACAGGTATAGGAGATCTTTATTTCCAAACAATATGTACATCAACGTAATACGAAGAATTACATTACGTTAGAGATCTGAAGGTCTTTAATCAAAATGCATCATGTGTACCCGTGCCTAGACATCTGACTACCTAACGACAATATATGCAGGTATCTGACTATGTATTCCGCTAGTTTCTACATAACCAGCTATTGCGCTAGATACAACTTATACAAATACATGTATTCCACTAGGTTCAACACAGCCAAATATCGCCTAGGTTCAACATAATCCAGTATCCGAAAAGTTTCAGCAATAACACATTTTGCAAATATCCGGCTAGGATCGAAATCGCATCCGTGACCATCTAGCCGCCAGTGTAACAAAAAAAAAAAAACAAAAAAAAAAAAAAAGAAAGAAAAAACAATACCAGGTTCCGAGTGATTTTTAGACACCATTTAAATCCAAATAAGGGGATGCATTATGTAAAAAATATATGTGTTCGACTTCATGAAATATCTAAGTAATTATCGTGGTACATTCTGTGATATGGTATAGCGATATCTAAACTGTATTTCATGCAATTCATCCCAGGTATGTTGTTAAGCAAAGACTACATACAATATGAAGTAGACATATGTTTATGATATAACAACGGTTATAATTATACCTATCAATTATAATATTTTGAAATGTTTAATGTCTATGTAAAGCCAGGTGTGAGGAACAGATGTTGGATATATGATGGAAATATTTCCACGTTTGTATGTAAAGTGACAAGGTTGACAACTATATGACATGATGCTGACAGTCAGCTCAATGCAAATATTGTAGTATAGCTGCATCTTTATGATAGAGAGAATAATTATGTATCATTGTCATATCTTATCAATTTACGATCCAGTAACGTTCATGTGCAAGAGTGCTTGGCTCTGAGTCTAGAAGTCATGGGACAGAGTCCGACCGGCGGTTTGTGGAAGGCCTTGGTTAGAGTCCGAACGGCGGCTTGTGGAAGGCCCTAGTCAGAGTCCGAGCGGCGGCTTGTGGAAGGCCTTGGTTAGAGTCCAACCGGCGGCTTGTGGTAGTCCTGGGACAGAGTCCGAATAGCGGCTTGTGGGAGGCATGGGACAGAATCCAAACGACGGCTTATGATAGTCTTAGGACATATTTTAATGGATATGGTGCTCGGCTCGTGATCGAGAGGTCCCGTGTTCGACCCCCGCCCAGGACGCACCGGTCTGTCTTTCGGATGAGACCGGCGGCTTGTGGAAGGACTTGGTTAGAGTACGACCGTTGGCTACTGAAATCCAGGGATAGAGTACGACCGGTGACTTGTGGAAGGCCTGGGTCAGAGTCCGACGGCGACTCGTGGAAGGCCTAGATCAGAAACCGACTGGCGACTTGTGAAAGTCATTGGATAGAGTCCAAACGACGGCTTATGGAAAGTCAGGGTCAGGTCAGATTCCGTCCGGTGGCTTGTGTAAATCCTGGGACAGAATCGAAACGACAGCTTGTGGAAGGCCTGGGTCAGATTCAGAACGGCGGCTTGTGGTAGTCCAGGGACAGGGTTCAAACGATGACTTATGGAAGGCCTTGGTCAGATTGCGACCGATGGCCATGACTTGTGGTAGTCCTGTTACAGATTCCGAAGGGCGGCTTGTGGTAGTCCTTGGACAGAATCCGACCGATGGTTTGTGGAAGTCATTGGATAGAGTTCGACTGGCGGCTTGTGGAGGGCCTTGGTCAGAGTCCGACCGGCGGTTTGTGATAGTCCTGGAACAGATTCTGACCGTTTGTTTGTGACAGTCCTGGTACAAAGTCCTAGCGGCGACCTGTGGAAGCAGTAGGACAGAGTCCGAGCGGCGACCTGTGGAAGTACTGGGACAGAGTTCGACTGACGGCTTGTGGAAGGCCCTAGTCAGAGTCCGAGCGGCGGCTTGTGGAAGGCCTTGGTTAGAGTCCAACCGGCGGCTTGTGGTAGTCCTTGGACAGAGTCCGACTAGCGGCTTGTGGGAGGCATGAGACAGAATCCAAACGACGACTTGTGATAGTCCTAGGACAGATTCTGACCGGCGGGCGCCGGTGTGGCTTAATGAGTAAGGTGCCCTGCTCGTGATCGAGAGGTGCCGTGTTCGACTCCCGACCAGGGCGCACCGGTCTGTCTTTCGGATGAGACCGGCGGCTTGTGGAAGGACTGGGTTAGAGTACGGCCGTTGGCCATTGAAATCCAGGGATAGAGTACGACCGGTGACTTGTGGAAGGCCTGGGTCAGAATCCGACTGGCGACTTGTGAAAGTCATGGGATAGAGTCGAAACGACGGCTTGTGGAAAGTCATGGTCAGATTCCGTCCGGTGGCTTGTGTAAATCCTGGGACAGAGTCGAAACGACAGCTTGTGGAAGGCCTGGGTCAGATTCAGAACGGCGACTTGTGGTAGTCCAGGGACAGGGTCCAAACGATGACTTATGGAAGGCCTTGGTCAGATTGCAACCGATGGCCATGGCTTGTGGTAGTCCTGTTACAGATTCCGAAGGGCGGCTTGTGGTAGTCCTTGGACAGAATCCAACCGTTTGTTTGTGGTAGTCCTGGGACAAAGTCCTAGCGGCGGCCTGTGGAAATAGTAGAACATATTCCGAGCGACGGCCTGTGGAAGTACTGGGACATGGCGATTCGCGGCTTGTAGAAGGCCTTGGTCAGAGTCCGAGCGGCGGCTTGTGGAAAAGGCCTTGGTCAGAGTCCTACCGGCATCTTGTGGTAATCCTTGGACAGAGTCCGAGCGGCGGCTTATCGAAGGCTTTGGTCAGAGTCCTTCCGGCGGCTTGTGGTAGTCCTGGGACAGAGTCTGACTGGCGACCTGTGGAGGTACTCGGACGGAGTTCGACTGGCGACTTATGGAAGGCCTTTTAGTCCGACAGGTAGCTTGTGATAATCCTGGGACGAAAACCGAGCGTCGGCTTGTGGAACTACTGGGACAAAGTCCGACCGACGGCTTATATCTATCTGAACCGTAAGTTTATTGTGTAGAGAAATGATTGAGTTCGACTTTATCATTAACATGTATACATTTAATACTGAAACCATAGATAGCGATGTAGGTACATGTGTTTTAAATAAGAAAACAATTACCTTGATAGAAATCAATAATGCTATCCTTACAAGGTCACAAGTTAAGTTTCATCACTTCTTTAATATCAAAATTACATAACATGTTTTACTTTGTCAGTTTACCTTTGTCGGGAAGGGAGTAGACGTTAAACAAAAAAAAAAACCCCCAAAAAAAAAAAAACAAACACACAAACAAAAACAAAACAAAACAAAAAGAGTTCAGACATTTTTCGCCTTGAGAAAATCCAAGCAGTAAACACATATTATACATTAAAGGACTCTGCAGATTTTGATTTGAAGATCTTTCTAGTTAACATTAGGCTGTGCCAAATGCAAACATATGAAATTTCAGCTACCTTAAAGGAGCCTGGTCCGATTGAAGTCGGTAAAAGTATAAAAAATGTAAACGGGTTTTTTATACGGAAATCGAATGTTAGTATATTATACCAAAGTCGATGTCGTTAACGAGATATGTCCGTTTTAAATTTGCAACATAAGCACGTCAACTATTTGAATATTGATGAGGACGGTCAGAGGAAATCATTTGACAATGAAACTCGAGCTTCACCGATTCTTACATTTATTCCACTGTTATTTTCTTTTCTTTTTCTTTTATTTTATTTTATTTTGTTGTGCCTCAGAGTTTGTGCATAGTCTTTTTCTTTTGCACTTTTGCTTATTCCCGTGTTTGTATTTCTCCATTTGCGCCGTTGTTGTTACTTTCTACACTGAATTGAAACCCACCGAATTTAATTCGACTACCTTTATTCTATGAAAACATTGGTGAAATTTAGTTTTA
The DNA here is from genome assembly GCA_035048485.1 of Pteria penguin. NCBI lineage: Eukaryota > Metazoa > Mollusca > Bivalvia > Pterioida > Pteriidae > Pteria > Pteria penguin. Next base: position 46,102,481 of record CM068582.1, on the reverse strand, counting down.
AATTTTGCAATAAACATAAAGTTTATAATTTATGCAATACAGGATATTGTCGTAATTTATCCTTGTTACGCTATTATTTTCCAGTCTTGGGCCATGTTCCTTTAAGACATGGTGGTTGTGTCCGATTTTCCATCTAAACAGCAATTGTTCTGTCCAAAAGTACATGTTTTGACTGGTCGTCGGTCATTTGGGACCAACAGTATGTTTTGTACCGTCAGTCGGGTCTTTGCACATACGTCTTCTGTGTGTTCAGTTCGTGGTCGATCATTCAGAATGCAACAGTCTTTGTGGTTGTATGACCGAAATGTATGTCGGATTGTTCGAACTTTCATAGTAAACATTGTCAGGATTCGTGGAATAGAAGTGTAATCGCAAGTACTTTATATATAATAGCATTTGTTATTTCTTCATACCTTTGTTGTTGTTTTTTTGCAATATTTGATCGGACATGACCATTCGACCAAGCATTACATCCTTCCTATTCATGACAACAATAAGTTTGATGACATACAGGACAAGAGAAATGAACTCTATACTCCGGTTATCGTAATATATTTCACATCAGTGGCCGACTTAGCGCAGAAACATCTATCATAATTTCTCAGGAAATTTAATTGTTATAACTTATTCATGAAAAACCTTTTCAGTGTGTCACGTTTATGATCGAAATCCAGGGTTTTCATTAGAGATCTATGTTTACAAATTTCTTATAACAATAGTGATGCATACACTGATAATGGCTTCATGTTAATCAACCACACCTGGAGGCATGTAACAAAGCGGAGTGACCTAGTCAGCATTGAACTAGTCTCTAGGCTGCATTTGTCAGATATATGCACATACAATGTTGCACTACTTTTTGCTCACCTAAGCCGAAAGATTTTTATTAGAAAATATCGATTTTAAGGTTTATTTAAGTTTCATGTCAAAATAATGTTTTCTTGATTATTATTGATTTTTATTCTATTTTTTTGTATATAGGCCAGTTCTGGCATGCAGTAGGGTAGCGATTCAAACCCTGCTAGAAGCAAAACTTAACCCCCCTTTCCCAATTAAATAAATAATAATAGATAAAGAAAAGAAAAAAATAGAGCTTTTATTTCATTTTACACCAAAAACAAGTTTTAAATGTTTTGCAGCGCTTAGAATGTCATATGTTTTTTTTAAAAAAAGCATGAAAAAACCCCTCAATTTTGACTTAGGGGTTGTTTTTTCACAGAAGTTTGTGTCATTTTCTTGATTTATTCAATACATTTTCATTTGGGATTTTTTGTTCCATTTGCAATACTTTTTTATTTGGGGAGTTTTTGGTCCCATTTGCATAATGCTAAAAGATTAATCTTAGCGGAAAATTTAGACAAATTTCGGACAAAATCAATGAAATATCCATCGGAAAGGGTGGTTATAACGGACCTGATTTCGAGAAAACAAATATATATCCAAATATAGAGGAAAAGGAAATCAGATATTGGACAATGCATGTACTGTCATAAAGAGGACGCGCAGAAAATTCATCTCACACGTTCAAATTAGTTTTCTAGTTATAAAGCAAAGATTATAATTTTGTATTCGGAACATTTTGAATACTGTTATCTTGAACTACATACATGTATAGTACTTGCAATCTTGCATTATCTATTAATTGAAAACATCAGGGACGAAACATGCATTGTACATGCGAGAGGCAATTAAGTCCACGCTGCGATGTACATCCGTCTGTATATTTTTAGCTCACATCGACGAAGTTGAAAGGAGCTTATTTTATACCCCCTGCGTCCGCGTTCCGTCTGCGTCCGCTTTAGTAGTTTGGGGTAACTCAGTAATGGAGAGAGTATAGGTGCTACGGTTAACAAACTAGCACCTTAGGTTCTTCGTGGAATGCTGTTTAAGTGTATGCATCACATAATGCATCTGACCTACATTTTCGGCTTGAATGACTCGGCTCAGTAGTTTGGGGTAATGCAATATTGAAGAAAGTATAGGTACTACAGTTACCAATCTTGCGCCATAGGTTCATCTTGGGATGCTGACTTACGCGCATGGATCCGATGATGCATCTGACCTACATTTTACACTTGAGTGACTCGGTTCGAGACTACAATGTTCTATAGAAATTCATTCTATTCTTTTTTTTAAATTTATTTATTTTGACAAATACTGAGCGTGATAATCTTTGATTACATTGTTTCTTTTATACAGTAAACATGACATCAGCGGAATGACATTACCTATTTCATTAATTGTATAATTATTTCCTTCACATAGATCGGTTGGTTGGTTGATTGGTGTTTTACGTCGCTTTCAACAATACACAATGTATTTCAGTTATATCGCGACATGGAATCAGGAGGTTACCAACCTCTTAAACAGAGTGGTGCAACCCGGATCGTCGTCGCTGCAAGCCAAGCGCTTAACCACTACACCAAGCCTGCCTCTCCTTCACATAGAAATACATGTTTCTGTTGCATCGTGTTTCCTGAATGATTGTTCAATCTATTTAAATCTTTGTGCACAATCAACTGAGATATTCCCATTAGATACGATCTTCACCGATTTATTTTTTCCGCTTGTAGTCGTATGTAAATTTTGTCAGGTACTTTTCGTTTGCATATTGTGTTTGCGCATGACTTGAGTTACGATTAATTGACATACTTTCAGCTTTACTTTGTAAATATTTACAAATTCCCGGAATTCTCCAATCCTTTCGAAATTTCCTTCCTTCCCTTCTTTCCAACTCATTGACGTCATTTGAACCCTTAAACCGGATACGCGCCGATTTGCGTGAAGCGCTAGAGAGCAACCTCTTGTTGATTTCCGAATATGAGTTAACATATGAACACAATACTTATGCAGAATGAATTTGCAATATTAGTACTGAACATCAGTGTCCTTAAATGTGACTATATTCATCAGTTTGCATGCTACATTTTATTTTGGTGAAATTCTTTGCAGCGGCTCTGGAGAAGAAGTCCATAATGTCGAAAAGCTAACGACGGACGGACGGCGATTAATCACAAGCAAACCTTATAGAAAGTCTTGTAGAAAAAAAACACAATTTCCTACTGAAATGAGCTGTCATTTTATTTAAATTAGCAGTTTGTGCTCAGGTGAGCGATATATGCCCATTTGGGCCTCTTGTTTTTTCTTTATTGGTTTTTTTATCTTTATAAGAGTCAGTCGCTAAGACGAACTAATTAAACCTTCTTTGTTTCATTTTATTATAGTTTGCCAGTACTTTGTTATCTTTTGAATATTTGAAAGTCTAAGTAAAAAGAAGTTCTTTCAGAAATTCGTTGTGAATACTCTGTCTGCACACAACGTACATGAAACAAGAGACTTACATAGTATTTGTTTACAAGCACGACCTGTTTTATTCGATACTACAGATTTTAAGAGTAAACTTGGTTCCGAAGTACCGTCTTTTTCACATAGCCGTAGGTGGTCTTTGGTAGACAGTTCTCATGGTCACTGCATACCGGTTTCCGGTGATTCGTTACGGTCGTTCGTTCGTTGAATGAAGCATTCTTTTAGTATTGTTCAGCATGAACACATGTAGTTAGGGATAGGTGGTTAACGTTCAGTTTTGAGATGTAAATGTACGGGGATTGGAAGATCTACCTCAAACTTGAAAAACCATACATAAAGTCGAGGATTCAAAGTGTATAGCAATAGGACTAAATGATTTATTTGCATTCAAGTTAACAGACTTCTTAATCTAATTAACATTATGAACGTTAAGACATGATTTGCAGAGAACAGAAGAGCATGTATAATATGGACATCCATAAACAGATTATATGTCAATTTACAGTGAAACAGAGGCAATATTTTTATCGGTAAACAGAGAGGAAACAAATGCAGTGTTAACATGTGGTATGCAGTTTATGACATTATCTTAAATGTGAAGCTGATTTCAGGTTTTTGGCAAGATTTCACAATTGCTTCCAGATTTGAATTCAAAATACAAAATGTATTTGTGCAAGTTTGAAGATTGAAATGGAATGCAAAGGTAAACAAGAGCAAACTGGAGCTCGTCTTCAGTCACATCACAGACATAATTATTTCCTTTTGTTTGACCAGATGCATATTTTATGCTCCCCAAAAAATTTTGGGGGAGGTTATAGTCGTCGTGTCCGTGTGTCTGTCCGTCCGTCCGAGCTCATATCTCCTATACCTTTCATCAGAATTTGATCATACTTCACCAAAATAAGATTTAGGTTAAGTGGTTTTGGACAAAGGCCACTCAAGGTTATTTCTAAAAGGTCAAGGTCACTTATAAACTATGACTTAAAATACAATGAAGTACTTGTATCTCCTACATCTTTCATCAGAATTTGATAATACTTCACTAAAATATTATTTAGGTTAAGGGCATTTGGACAAAGGTCACCCAAGGTCATTTCTGATAGATCAAGGTCACTGATTGACTATGACTTAAAATACCATGAAGTATTTATATCTCGTATATATAGTATTTAGGTTAAGGACGTTTGGACAAAGGTCACTCAAGGTAATTTCTGAAAGGTTAAGATCACGATAAGAGGTTTTATTTTATAAATTATCAAGGTCAAGCTTACTCGTTTTAGTTTAAGGTACTGTGATCACTTGTCGTTCTACAGTTGACTCAATTGGATATCCATGTCATATATTGAGATTTGAAATCGTCATTAATTAATACAATGATTTGCTATATATTGAGTCATTCATTTTCTTCATTATTTCGGTGCTTTTTTGGAGCATCCATCAGTTTTACTGATTGTTTTGTATATGAATTGAGTCATCAGTTTCCTGCATTATAACTGCCGTTCGGGCAGCATCCATCTGTTTCACTGATACTCTTGTTTTTGCTCAGTACACAATATATGCCATTATAGTTTAATGGGACGCCCAAATAATTTAAAAAGATGAGACATCTTCTGTTTTAGAACTGCTAAATGACCAGTTGATGCTGATACATCTTTCAACACACCGTTTCTTAAAACAGTAATCATGAATTTGATGTGTATTTACTTTCAACTTCATGTGAAGTACCGTGTATACTATTGTTACCTTCTGATAACAATATACAGTTGTTGTCTGGGGTTGAGGTCAACAGCTGATTTGCTGGACCCGAGGATGATCATGAACTGTTGACCGAGGTTGAAGGCCAAGGTCAACAGTTCATCCAAGGGCCCAACAAATCAGCTGTTGACCGAAACCGCAGACAACAACTGTTTTGTTATACTTTTTATAGAAAAAAGGAGGAAAGATAACTCTATTTTGAAAATGTCGAGGGGTCCCTAATGGGGGCTTGATTTTTAAAGAATTAAATTCATCGCTGAAAATGATTAAATTTACCAATATTCAGCGTCTAACTGAGGGAATCAATAAAATAAATTAAAGAAAAAAACCCAAAAACTTGTTACCATAATGGCATTCTAGATCTCGTTGGTCAACAGTTTGTCACGTGACCGGTCCAAGAGTCGATTTTAACAGCTCGATTGGACCGGCTGTTTTTAACAGTCGATTTATTGGACTTTTTTTAAATATAGATTATTAAGGGTAAAATAGTACAGGGTATAACAAAACAGTGTCGTCCACGTAACATGAAAGAAAACAGTGCAAGTTGCGTAATAAAATGGCGCACATGACTTACGTTTAAGGGTATGTTGTAAAATGTGGTTATGGTATGGTATGGTATAATGGGATGGTACAGTGGTATGATGATGCGATGGTACGGTGGTATAACGGTACGGTGGTATGACGATACGTGGTACTTTGATACATGTATCATACAGACTTGTTCAGGTCTCTACGGTCTCTACATTAAAAGTTTCATAATCATGTATCACATTCTTTATCTATGTTTGTTGAAAACAGTAAGAATATAAATTTTCAACAGCACAATGTAGTATCAGCATCTTGTTGATAAGTAATGGTTTCTTTTTAATTCGTCTTCACTCATACAAAAGAAAAAATTAAAACTTCTTTTTCTGCAATATTTATTGTGTACAGAATCGGATTTGATACGCCCTGGTAGCTAGTTGCGCAGAATACAGCTATATAAGTACAAAACGACTAATCGGAAAATGAGCCTTTAAATACCGACAAATTGCAATTCAATATAGCGCAATAATGAGACATGAAAACAGTGTAATATGCGCTAAGGCAAGAGCGTGGATTAACCATTTCTGAATTGTCCATTCGTTAAGAATACGCACGTCGAAATACCTCATCTTGACCTCCAAGTCATGCTCTGAATCTACATTTTGGAGAGTCTGAGAAGTTCCAGGTGTCCACGTGTCAATTTCCACCTGTCACGTCTGATCTCTGTCACATCAGTTAATATGAGTACAAATAGACCATCACTGACACCGTGACTACATCAGTGTTTATATCTCTGTCACTTGAAATCAATTCAATATCATGGTTGCTGATACGATACGAAGTATAACGTGAGATGTGAAAGACATTGCTTTACAAAAATCAATATTTTGCTTTGGAAAACAAATTTGAAGCCCTCCGCAAAGTTAATTAAACATAGACAAATTTATAGGGCTAACGTATTCTTCGTGATAAATAGTAAATTTCTTTGTAACAAAAGAGGTGCCAGTTTTAAATATCATTGGCTGTCTGATAGAATAGTTGCATTGCTTTCAATCCGAGGTTATTCTAATGATAAAAACAAATTAATGAAATATGTATTAATATCACCATGTCCAGAAAATCATATGCGATTTCAGTCAAAGGTTAGATTGAATTTGTATATTCACGCCCGACAATAACGAGAAAACGTACCTAGTATTAACAAGAAGGACTGATACTAATCTCTGACACATACCAGGTACTAACAAGAAGGACTGATACTCATCTCTGTCACGTACCAAATGCTAACAAGAAGGACTGATACTCATCTCTGTCGCGTACCAGATACTAACAAGAAGGACTGATACTCATCTCTGTCACGTACCAAATGCTAACAAGAAGGACTGATACTCATCTCTGTCACGTATCAGGCACTAACAAGAAGGACTGATACTCATCTTTGTCACGTATCAGGTACTAACAAGAAAGACTGACACTCATCTCTGTCACGCACCAGGTACTAACAAAAAGGACTGACACTCGTCTCTGTCACGGAGCTGGTATTAACAAGAAGGACTGACACTCATCTCTGTCACGTACCAGGTACTAACAAAAAGGACTGATACTCATCTCTGTCACGTACCAGGTACTAACAAGAAGGACTGATACTCATCTCTGTCACGTACCAGGTACTAGCAAGAAAGACTGATACTCATCTCTGTCACGTACAAGGTACTAACATGAAGGACTTACACCCATCTCATCTCTGTCACAGAGCTGGTACAAACAAGAAGGACACACACTTGTCTTTGTTACGGACCTAGTACTGACAAAAGGGGCTGACACTTATCTCTGCCACGGACCTGGTACTAACAAGAACGGCCGACACTTACCTCTGTCACGGACCTGGTACTAACAAGAAGGACTGATACTCCTCTCTGTCACGTACCTGGTATTTCCAATAAGGACTGACACTCATCTCTGTCACGGACCTGGTACTAAAAAGAAGGACACACACTTATATTTGTCACGGACCTAGTTCTGACAAAAAGGGCAGACACTTATCTCTGTTACGGACCAGGTACTTACAAGAAGGACAGACACTCCTCTCTGTCACGTACCTGGTATTAACAAGAAAGACAGACTTTTATCTTTGTCACGGACCTAGTACTAACAAAAAGGGCTGACACTCATCTCTGTCACGTACCAGGTACTAACAATAAAGACTAACACTCATCTCTGTCACGGACCTGGTACTAACAAGATGGACAAACCCCAATCTTTGCCATGGACCTAGTACCAACAAGAAGGGCTGACACTTGTCTTTGTCAGGGACCTAGCACTGACAAGAAGGGCTGACACTTATCTCTGTCACGTACCTGGTACTAACAAGAACGGCAGACACTTACCTCTGTCACGAACCTGGTTCTAGCAAGAAGGACTGACACTCTTCTCTGGCATGTACCTAGTATTAACAAGAAGGACTGACCCTCATCTCCGTCACGGACCTGGTACTAACAAGAAGGACACACTCATATTTGTCACGAACCTAGTACTGACAAGAAGGACACACACTTATCTTTATCACGGACTTAGTACTGACAAGAAAGGCTGACACTTAACTCTGTCACGGACCTGGTACTTACAAGGACGACTGACACTCATCTCTGTCACGTACCTGGTACTAACAGAAAGGACTGAGACTCATCTCTGGCACGGAGCTGGTACTAACAAGAAGGGCTGACACTTATCTCTGTCACGGACCTAGTACTAACAAGAAGGACTGACACTTATCTCTGTCACGGACCCGGTACTAGCAAGAAGGACTGATACTAATCTCTGTCACGGACTTGGTACTAACAAGGACTGACTCATCTCTGGCACGGAGCTGGTACTAGCAAGAAGGACTGACACTCATCTCTGTCACGGACCTGGTACTTACATGAAGGAGTGACACTCATCTCTGTCAGGGACCTGGTACTTACATGAAGGAGTGACACTCATCTCTGTCAGGGACGTGGTACTTACAAGAAAGACTGACACTCATCTCTGTCACGGACGTGGTACTATTAACTAGAAAGACTGACACTTATCTCTTTCACGGACCTGGTACTTACAAGAAGGACTGACACTCATCTCTGTCACGGACCTGGTACTTACAAGAAGGAGTGACACTCATCTCTGTCAGGGACGTGGTACCAACAAGAATGACTGACACTTACTAGTATCTCTGTCACGGACCTAGTACTAACATTAAGGGCTGACACCTATTTCTGTTACGGACCTGGTACTTACAAGAAGGACTGACACTTATCTCTGTCACGGATCTGGTACTAACAAGAAGGACTGACTTTCATCTCTGTCACGGACCCGACAGTAACGAGAAGGACCGATATTCATCTCTATTATGGACAGGGTACTAATATGAAACACCGACACTCATTTCTATCACCGACCCGTCACTAACAAGAAGGGCTGACACCTAATTCTGTCACAGACCCGACAATAACGAGAAGGTTCGATATTCATCTCTATTATGGACCTGGTACTAATATGAGGACCGGCATTCATTTCTATCACCGACCCGTCACTAATGAGAAGGACTGACACTTATCTCTTTCGCGGACCTGACACCTACAGGAAGGACCAACAGGACGAGGTTCGAGACATTGAACTTTCATGTCGAATTTGTTGAGAATTAAACCATGCTAGACTACATGGCGAACTAAGAAAGAAATTCCTTATGTTCATCGCACAACTTTCACAGAGGATATATGTAGAAGTGATGGCCCAGTGACCTATTTGACTACTGGTCTATAAGACAAGTGTTATGGTCGCAGAGGGACAGGTATGACAGTTATGTAAATGTTCACCTTGGAGAAGGTAAAATGTGTTTTATTAGGAAAGAAGATGAATGGTATCCTGTAGATCTGACACCTGTTACGTCAGGAAATCCGTCAAGCCACACTAGGCATTCCATATATCTCTTGTTCATGAAATGCAAATTTTGATATTAAATACTTAAAACAGAAGACCAGATATTGCGCAGCAATTTAAACTGATTGTAAATGGTCTTTTATTCTTCACGGTGTTATATATCATTAGTGAAGATATATACACACTACTGTCGATGGTAGTACATTTATTTGGATGTATGTATATAGCCCCTAGCATTGACTCCTGACCTTGTCGTAACACATGGCTCTAATTATGATTACATGTTTGAAAAACAGAGATGCATCACGTTTATTTTTGCATTGCATACCTTAGTTCCAGGACAAGTAGTGGTTGTGACCAAGTGTTTTCTTTATGAAAACCAGAGGCGCTAATGATAATTTGGCCTTCGAGAGCAGAGATGTATGATTATCATTTTGTATTACATGCTCCTGGGCAAGTGTCCATTGTGGATAATGTAAGTTTCTCCTTTGGAAACCTAGAGACAGTCAAACCCCAGTGACACGACCACATTGATTCTGATTTGAATTTGGAATTGTTTGGAATTGGTTTCTGGTTTCTTAAACTGAATTCCAAATCACTTATTAGAGATTAATTGACATTCGAATTGATGAAGAACGCATGGTCCTGTAACAGTGTGGACGCAAAGTGACTACGAGGACACATCAGTGTTGCAAAGCGACCATGAAGACACATCAGTGGACGCAAAGTGACAATGAAGACACAACAGTGGACGCAAAGTGACAATGAAGACACATCAATGGACGCAAAGTGATATGAAGACACATCAATGGACGCAATGTTACCATGATGGCATGAAGACACATCATTGTTCATGAAACCGCATTTTGTATTCATCCTGCATAAAAAAACTAGTATACTTTTTGAAATTTACATGTAATTATTTTTGACAACTTACATTTCTATCGTTAGGCTACTGAATTTGTAGTAATAAGTTATATTGACGTTCTGGAATTTTATACTACATAGACCTTTATGTAAAGCTTTGACCATAAATTACCATCTGTGAACGTATATTACCATCTGCTGGGCCAATCAAATGGAGCGAGGAAAACAGCATGGCTGCCCCATGTCGATATTGACGCCAAAATCCAAATGATGGTATAAATTCCCCGTAACAACCATCGGAATAACATTCATTTTTTGATTATACACATTCTTACTTGTGTCATCAGTTTTTCCAAGTTAGTTGGATTCTAGTACGGGTATTTTGGTATTTTTCCCTTACACCACCAGTGCGCATATCAAAATATAATAGGACTTATATAATCCCTGACATAGTGATAGTTATATAGACATTATATTCACATAATCCCTGACATAGTTATAGTTATATAGACATTATATTCTCATGAGATAACTTAATGCCATACTCTCGCCTACCATTGCACATTTTATTGAATGAATTCTTCTTGTGGGCGTTTTATCGCTTTTCAACATGGCATTTAGGTCACTGGGTCAGTCTAGCAGTGTATATGATATGGCCTATTTGACTTGTGTTGTCTACTATGAATGTCTTCAGTCTGGGTTGAGTGAGGTCGTTCGGAAACATTCCATGCCCCTGCTCCTATAATTTTCGTGCGTGCTATTTTAAGAGCAACGTTACTATTTTAGAAAGAATGTCAAAAGTTGACGTTCTGTTTTAATTTACATGTGTACATACTTATTAGGCTGTGTCTGGTAATTTTCCTGTTATGATAAATATGCATTAATGAATCACGATTAATATTAAAATTCCTTACGACGTAAAACGTGGTAAAACAGCTGAGACAATTTGATAATCTTTTGGTCTTTTGACATTATTTTAGTAAAAGTGATGATTCATGACATTGTCGGTATTCAGTATCATAATTATGCCCCCCCCCCCTAAATAATAATAATAATAATAATAATAATAATAATAATAATAATAATAATAATAAAAGATCATGGATATAAAGTGAAATTTGGACCGTGACTTTATATATTCAATGTCTTCTAAAGGATAAGGGGCCTTTCAGGTGAAATATTCCAGATGAAATGTACTATGTCTATTTGCTCTTACGAGAATTCGTATTTTACTGTGGTGATATTTTCTTCAAATCGTACAGTTTATTATATTCCTCTGTTGTGCAATATCTTAACTTCGTCCAACATTACTTATGTTTTACCTAGGAGTATTTTATTATTGTTTGCTTGGAGATGACGGAACAATTTTCCGTTACTTTTATTCTTTACTATTCATGGATATGCTGCGCTTGTCTCGCGACGTAGAAGCTCTGGGTTCGATTCCCGCATTGCGTTACTATGCTTGAGAGGTCGATTGCCTCCTTCACCCATCTCGCTATATAACTGAAAAATTGTTGAAATCTACGTAGAATTCCAATCAACCAATCAATCCTTACAACTTCCCTTCATGTTTTATTCTTTAAACAGTTGAAAAAAACGACAAATTTAACAATTACTATTCAGTTTTGAAATATGATGCGATGCACATCTCACTGTACACGGACATCATCAGGTGCGGCAAGTGCGTTCAGTTCAGCCTAGTTTGACAAAGCTTTGAACATAATGAAATATGGTTGGTAGCCAAAACTGCACCATAATTAATGATGTGTATGACGGTGCATTTCCAGGTGCTTTTAGATACTGTGTACCTCCAGAATATATATATTTATAAGACTTGATAAACTTCAAATGTAGAAATCTGACTCATATGATGTATCACACAGAGAGGCAGTTATAAATACAAGTTGTCTATTTCCAAAGTATTTCAGCACTTTCCGTGCATTATTGTCTGTCAGTCTGCTATCTCCACACCAGGCCTGTTGAGGTTTATAAATAGCGGAGATGCATGTTATCCCGCCCTCAACCTCACCGTTTACATGATTACTAACGACTCAATTATGTCAGGAATCTAGAACTCTCCGTAGACATGACCTTTGACGTTACTTTGGGCATGCGTTGGTTGCTGGTAGTTTGGTTCCGTCACGTTAAAATTAACTGCTGGTAGTTTGGTTATGTCACGTTAACGAAGGCTGCCAGTAGTTTGGTTTTTCACGTTAACGTTGGCTGCCGGCGGTATTGTATTGTCGCGTAAACGTTCGCTGCTGGTTGTTTTAGACCGAAATGTCGTAGGGGCAGGCGTGGTGTAGTGGTTAAGCGCTTGGCTTGCGGCGCCGACGATCCGGGTTCGATTCCCGGGTTGCGCCACTATGTTTAAGAGGTTGGTAACCTCCTGCTTCCATGTCGCGATATAACTGAAATATTGTTGAAAGCGACGTAAAACACCAATCAACCAACCAACCAACCGAAATGTCGTTGTCACTTATTGGTTCAAAGGCGTAGGAAGAAAATCAAAAGTTCCAACTTAGGATGAGACCTAAGTTTTTGTTTTTGTCATGGCCACAACTGTAGGTTAACTTTTCTGAGCCTAAAATGGGGGGGGGGGGGGGGTTAGTTACCCTCAGACTTCCCACTCGAAATTATGCAGTTAGAAGAATATCTTTCTGTTGTGCAGTGACTTATTACTTACTCTTTTACTCTCGTTTTCTTATAGCTGCTAATACCACACAGTTTTACAATTATGATACAAATACATGCGATGTCAAATGCATTTGATGAAAAGAGAGTTTTACATAAGAATAATCCTTTATTATGTCTCATATCAAATTCTATCTGTTACGTAATTTAGGTTTAGTGTTTAACAGAACTGCCTTTTAACTCTGTAATATCATACTGTGCATAGTCTCTAACACAGTAATGGTTGATTCACTTTACTGGTTTCCATGTGGTCTCTCTTTTTGTCGCTGTATTTGTGCGGCATGTTGAGCGGATTGTATACACATGAGATGCCATTCGTTTTGATCTACGTGATAACTTGCCAGACACAAACTAAGTCAGCGGGTCAGTAGAGAAGCAGGAAATAGCTATGTACGCTAGCCAGAGGCGTAATTGATATCAAATATTTTATCACAAGATGGAGTTTAAAATAAAAGAAAACTGTCATCTTGATGTATATATAAAAAGAGAAATTAATACTGTCATTTGAATCAGTGAATGCAACAATCAAGGTATTATGTATGAGATGGTCTTATTAGCATTGTAGTAGTAGTAGTACGTATAGGTGGAAAGTTCTGTTTTTAGTATGATGAGTTCCAGTTATTATACCCCCCGTAAACAAAGTTATTTAGGAATCGTCCTGTCTGTCCGTTTGTCTGTCTATCTGTTCACATACCTTCTTACCCCCTTGTCGGATCTGGATGTTTCACACAATTGTTGTACATGATCCAAGGCTGTGTCATGACCTTGAGCCATGTTCATATCTCCAAGGTCAAGGTCACAGTACACAAAAATTATTGTGCGGGCCATAACTTCTTACCCCCTCGTCGGATCTTGATAACATTTCACACAATGGTTGTCATAACCTTGACTCAAGGTCGTATCTTCAAGGTGAAGGGGGGGCAGGCTTGGTGTAATGGTTAAGCGCTTGGCTTGCGGCGCCGACGATCCGGGTTCGATTCCCGGGTTGCGCCACTATGTTTAACAGGTCGGTAACCACCTGCTTCCATGTCGCGATATAACTGAAATATTGTTGAAAGCAACGTAAAACACCAATCAACCAACCAACCATCAAGGTGAAGGTCAGAGTGCATACATAGCGAAATCCTTGTCCAGCTATAATTTCATATTGCCAAGTTAGATCATTATCCAAGATAATATTTCACACAATTGTTGTTTATGACCAAAGGGGTATCGTGACCTCCACTGAAGGTCATATCTTCAAAGTCACGGTCACAGTGCACACTTAGCCGAAATCTTTGTACATGCCATAACTCCTTACTGCCACGTTGGATGTGGATAATATTTCACACAATGGTTGTCCATGACTCAAGGGTGTGTAATGATCTTGACTTAAGATGATATCTCCAAAGTCAAGGTCACAGTGCATGCATTGACAAAATCCTTGTACAGGACATAATTACTTACTGCTATGTAATATCTGGTTAAATTTTCACACCATCGTTTTTCAAGATTCAAAGGTGTGTATCACATTGTACGGAGAATGTTGTCCGTCTTTTTGTCTGTCCGTCTGTCTCTCCATTAAAATTGTCCAGACCATAACTTCTTCCTTTTACTTTGGAGGGAGACAATTTTTTACACAATTGTTGTTCATGACCCAAGGATGTGTAATGACCTTGAACCAAGGTTATATCTACAAGGTCAAGGTCACAGTGCACACATAGCCAGAATTCTTTTCCGAGTCGTAACTTCTTCCTTTTAACTTGGAGGGAGATAATATTTTACACAATTGCTGTCCATGACCTAAAGGGGCAGGCGTGGTGTAGTGGTTAAGCGCTTGGCTTGCGGCGCCGACGATCCGGGTTCGATTCCCGGGTTGCGCCACTATGTTTAATAGGTTGGTAACCTCCTGCTTCCATGTCGCGATATAACTGACATATTGTTGAAAGCGACGTAAAACACCAATCAACCAACCAACCAATCCATGACCTAAAGGCGTGTCGATACATTGAACCAAGTGATATCTACAAGCTAAATGTCACAGTGCACACAATGCCAGAATTCTTGTCTGGGCCATAACTTCTTCCTGTTACGTTGTTGGAAGATAATATTTTACACAATTGTTGTCCATGACCCAAGGGTGTGTAATGTTGTCTGTCTGTGTATCTGTCCGTATGTTTGTCCATGAAACTTGTCCGGGCCATAACTTCTTCCATTTACTTTTGAGGGATATATTATTTTACACAATTGTTGTTCATGACCGAAGGGTGTGTCATGACCTTGAAACAAGATTATATCTACAAGTGCACAAAAACCAGATTGTTTTATTGATTATACCTCAAAATGTGCAAGTGGGACGTCCATTACGCTTTTACCAGTGATGAATCTTACGATTAATTATTGTTTCAACTTTGTTGCCGTTAGGACAACTTTAGTTGTCATGTCCGATAAAATTCCTATAGATAAGTCATGAATCTGTATCCCATATCAAGGATAAGCTGGGATTATACCTCATACCAAGGAAAAGCTGGGAATATACCTTATCGCAAGGATGAGCTGGGACGATACCCCATACCAAGAACAATCTGGGAACATACTTCATACTTAGGATAAGCTGGAAACATCTCACAACAAGAAAAAGCTTGAAACATACCACATACCAAGGGTAATTGGGAACAACATACCTCATTCCACGGATAAGCTATAAACATGTCTTATACCACGGATAAGCTGGGAACATACCCCATAATAAGAATAATCTGGAAACATACCTCATACCAAGGATAAGCTGGGAACATACCTCATACCAGGATATTGGAAACTTACTCCATACCATGGATAAGCTATAAACATGTCTTATACCACGGATAAGCTGGGAACATACATCATATCAAGGATAAGCTGAGAACATACCTCATATCAAGGATAAGCTGGGAACATACCTCATAACAAGGATAAGCTGGGAACGTCAAACCTCATAACAAGGATAAGGTGGGAACATACCTTATATCAAGGATAACCTGGGAACATACCTCATAACAAGGATAAGCTGGGAACATACCTCATAACAAAGATAAGCTGGGAACGTCAAACCTCACAACATGTATAAGCTGGGAACATACCTCATATCAAGGATAACCTGGGAACATACCTCATAACAAGGATAAGCTGGGAACGTACCTCATAACAAGGATAAGCTGGGAACGTCATACCTCATACCCAGGATAAGCTGGGAACATACCTCATATCAAGGATAAGCTGGGAACATACCTCATATCAAGGATAAGCTGGGAACATACTTCGTAATTAGGATAAGTGTAGAACATGCCCTAAAAGTGGTTGAATAGGAAATAAGAGGTCTGATTCTATCACAACAAAATCCTCTCAGGTATACGTGAAGAACGTCCCACTTCACGGTCACATGACGAACACTCAATTGGTGTGGTGAACCAATTTATAGAATCCTACCTGTCCTCTATCCGTAAAAATAAAAAAAAAACCTGGATGAGACTGACTTTCAATTTTTATGAGTTAAGATAGAAGATGTAAAATATATATGTGTACATATCGATTGTATAAATTGAAAAGAGCAATCACATGGTTAATAATTAAAGTATAAAGCATCGCTCGATACAAAATGTGGTGATATTACCCTGTCCGTTTGCATTTACCCTTAGGCGTAGAAAGGAGTCAAACTATAAACACAATGAAATATATATCAAATACATGAAAATCTAAAAGACATAAAATATATCTGACATCAACAAAATTATCCATTATCAGAATTTTTATAAGTCCATTAAGTGAATGTATATGAAAATAATCTTAGTTGAACAGGTTTGGGGCGTCGTCATAAACACTTCAATAATAAATAAATATCAATGGATTTGCTTAACAATAGGGCAGTGTGTCTACCTCTAATACTTGCAGTTATTAATAAGGTGCGGCAAATTCTTCTTATTGTAATCGGTATTTTTGTTGTATACAAAGATGCAACAGATGTTGTTGTTTACTTATACACGGGAACATATTGCACACAACCCACTCATTCATGGAGTCGCTACACAAACAATGTCTCCCGTCGTCGCTTGTGAATTAAGAGGCTATAGTTTGAGAAGACTGGCGTTTGATCTTCTTAGGTACAATAAAATGTCTAGCCCGTGCAAGGTGTGCACCAAGTTACCCGGATGGCCGACATTTCAGCGGCGCATTGATAGGTGCGTCGTCTGCAAGGTACTCTGATGGTGGTCCATTGGATAAGCTTATTGGTTTTAACAAAACTGCTGAAACTTAAATCCATAGTCACGAAAATCAATCTTTATCACAGTAGATAGTTTCTTGTAAATTTAGGGCACGGCCTAATTTCGAAAATACCCACGTCTCATTGACCTATTTTATTTTTCTGCCCATTGACATATTTCATAGTATTTTGATAAGTCAAGATATAACTAACTCATCTGACTGAAGCTAATCTGAAATAAGGATGCGTACATGTAATCATTCGGTCATTCGTATTTTCAAATATTTGTCTATATATTTTTTTCATTTATTTATCTTTATATCATATTTTATGTTTTTAATTCATTTCATTGGATTATTTTCCGTTGTTTTCGTTTATTTATTTTATAATCTATTTTTCTTCAGATGAAGTGTAGTTATGAAGGAATAGATTTTGTCCATGTCAATGGAAGGACGGGAATGTTTCGTAAAAGAAAAGGGGAAGGCGTTATGTTGTTATAATTGAATATTACACAGAAATGCATCTTTCTTGACATACAAGGCAAAGATACTATATTCTGTTGTGCTTGAAATGTTAACTTATTAGATTGAATACTTGCATCCCACGATGTCCTTATAAGACATACGGTACTTTGTTCTCTATAAGTGTCGAATCCCAACTGTTTCATGTTTTACTCAAAATTTAAATCTAACTAAACATATATGATATACAACATCAAATTCGATATATAAGTATGACATGCTTTGTGAAATCTTTGACAAAATTAAATACTTTATTATCGCCGGTCAGAAGAAATAAGAAGAAAGAACATAATAAAAAAAATATCAGTTTATGAAAAGTAAAAATTACGAGTGTAATATATTTCTGTGCATTTTATTTTTTGTAAACCTAATGCCTTCTCCTCTAAAGTAAACTCGCATTTGGTTTAATTCGGGGTTTACTGTATTCGTCCTTACACAATGATTAATTGATTTCTTCCTCTTGTTTTTGCTATCACTGATTTTGTCATGTCTTTTCCTTTTGCCTAAATTAGGCAAGTATTTGTGTATTACAGACACTGAACTGCTTCTTTTACACTATTGTTATGTTTATTCAGATTATGATTATAGAAATGGGCTTCATGAGTATTCGGTACTGTTGGTGAATTGATGCTTTGCATCAACCATTTTCTTGTTTACCTTTAAGATCTTGCTGCTAGTTCTTTTCTGTGTAAGAGAAGAAGGATAACTCTGACGACGTTTATCCGATTCTTTGTTCACTTTGTCTTGAGCCTCATTTTACATCACAAATCAAATAACATCAGGCACAACTATATATTAAGGAGAACGGAAATGTACGTACATATTATCTGTTTATTTATTGTAGATACTGGAAGTGACAGATTTCAACAAGAAACATAAATCTGTTAATCTCAAACCTTTCAACTTCGCTTGTATACTGAAGCTTTCCAAAAGCCAACTTCAAGAGAAAGCTTTTAAGGTAGGTTATCCTCCTAAAACAATGAACTTAATATTTTATTTCATTACTGTCAGAATGTTGTTGTAGTCAGGGGAGGGAGGGGCTGTTGCACTGGAATAACTCCATTCGTCCGTGTGATACGCTTTGGATAAACGTTTAACTGCAAGAAGTGATATTCCAACTAGACTTGCTTGAATGATTTTTCCGAGAATGGTCATTAAGGTGCGTCTGCGGATACTGTATATAATTATGCCCCCGCCAGATGTAGTCGTCGGTCTGTACGCCCAATGAACATTAAGTTATGTATTCAGTCAATAAAGATTTATTTAACGCCACACTAAGATTTGTTTACGTTTATGATGGCAGCATTAGTCATGCGCAGAAGTGAGAATGGCTATTTTTACTTACCACGACAGAATCTGGAAGTCTTTACCTATACTTTTCATCAGTCATTGATAGCAGGTAAATCTTGTTTATTCTGTTTGGGACTTAGAGTTTGATGTGTTTTATTTCGTAGGATGGGTTGATTGACCAGATTTGTGAGCTTCTTATCGACCATTTCCACGTACATGCTCATACCATTGGATTTCCTGAACTCTGTCTACCAGCTCTACTTCAGGTGATTATACTGTCCTATAACCAACACTGACACGAAAGAATAGTTTTATGTCCATGGCAGGGGGGCATTAAATGTTTGCTTTGTCCGTCCTTCCGTCACACATTGGTCTCCGGATGATAACTAAAGTACCTTGCAACATATTCAAATCAGATTTTGATATATGCTTACTTATTAAGAAAGGAAGAACCCTATTGATTTTGGGATTCAAAGGTCAGTCACAAGTGATGAAAATATACTTTTTTAAAAGTTATTGATTTCCGGGTGACAACTCAAGTACTTTTCAATATATTCAAATCATATTTGGATATATGTTTACTTGTCAAAAGAGGAAGAACCCTATTGATTTTGGGGTCAAATTAAGGTCAAAAGTCAAGGTGACAGCTGATGAAATATACTATAATTATTGGTTTCCGAATGATTACTCAAGTACCTTTCTTTATATTCATATTAAATTTTTATATATACTTATTTATCAACAGAGGAAAACCTCTATTGATTTTGGGGTCAAAAGGTCAAAGGTCAGGGTAACAGTCAATGAAAGTAGACTGTTATTATTGATTTTTGGATGATTGCTTTAGTAACTTTCATCATATTCAAACCAAATTTGGATATATGCTTAAGTCAAGGTCACAGCTGATAAAAAAGGCTGAAATTATTGGTTTTCAGGTGACTCTTATATATTGTCATATATTATTAAATGCTCGTCAGAATTTGATCATATTATACATATTTATAGGAGTTATGTCATATGAAACTTATAATTTAGGAAAGCTTTGTTACTGCTATGAATTAAGCCCACACGTGGGCATATGTTTTACAAACATGCTCTAGTTTCACGAGAGTTGTCTTTCTTATTTCATCCTCTCAAACTTCACTTACCATAATATTGGAAAGAGGATCATGATGTAAGGAAACCTTTTGCATGGTATAAGTGAAAGTGAAATTGAAACCAACTAAATGTATTTCATATCATATTTTCTTGTTTTTTTTTCTTCTTCTGAAATTTGATGTTGATCTATAATTCATTTATATATTTTCTTTATCATTATGATTATAATTATTGTATATGATCAGTTAAAGGATTTCCTAAAGAAGTGCAAGGTGGCAAACTATTGTAAACAGGTCAAACAAATAGTAGATAAAGTGGAGGAGACCAGCAGATTTATAACAAATCGAAGGAAATCAGCATCTGTTTCACTGTCTGATTTAAAAGCTATCGTAAGTTTAATACTTTTCATTCAATCGAAAAATCTTTCCCCAGTAGACCTTACGATTTGAAAATTCATACCGTAAAGTATAGATTCACAACTATTTACTACCGAAAATACTCATATTTCGTAGATATACTTATAACAAAATAGAGTAAACCTACAACATTGAAGTGGTTTGACGTACATGTTTGTTATTTTAAATCTTATGCTAGGAATCATGGGAAAGGCTTTGTCAAGAATCAGGTACCCCACTAGGAAAGTACTATAAAACATGGCGTAAACAGAGAGATGTGGAGTTACAACATGGCATAGCTCAAATAGACCAGGTATACAGACTATTACTTACAGCTAGTTTTACATGTATTTACGGTTTCAATTGTCATCACTCAATAGAATATCGATACTAATGAGAAGTTTGATATTCTTAAGTTAATATGAAACAGTAGAAAATATTTCGTTCATTTTTATCCTTACAATGTTGTGGATTTGAGAATAGCAGTGTCGATCTTGGTATTGCTAAAATGGATGGTAGCCACTGGTCCCGTCGTCGGCAGGAAGCGACACCATGATTTTTCACAGAATTGTAGTGGCAAGTTTTCCACTACGCAGAACCATGTAGCGTAAAAATTATGAGCTTGATATGCATTTCAAAACAGTGGACCAAATTGTTTTGTGAAAGATTAACTTTTTCATTTTATCATATTCGGTTTCTTTTGCTACCGAAAGTAGATGGCCATGTTGGTTTTAACATTTATAATTTACAGACAAATACAAAAATTCTATACAGCCGCCATTTACTTGTACCGCTTACTTTAAAACGATGTTCACAAACCTAACCAGGAGGCAGTTTCCTTCGATTCTGAACGCAAACTCTGTCACCAACACGTGTTTAAATTTTGTCGATATGAGTTCGAATCACATATAACTTGCAATCGACATGATTGTGTACGAGTCGGAAACTTTGGAGACATTTTTGAACAGTTGAAAATTATTGCCCCTGTAAATCATTACTATTCGTAGTCGAAAGTCGTGGATCTATATAAATGATAGGGCATGACTTGCGGCTATACGACTCTTAGCTTTGAATCCCTTTCGTTAGCATTGTCCCACTCAAGATGATACTTGAAATTATAGCTACTTGTAAGTATTTCGAACGGCTATGAAGCTAGGAAAAATGTTAACACTTGTGTGTGTGGGTGTGTGTGTGTGTGTG
The DNA here is from genome assembly GCA_035048485.1 of Pteria penguin. NCBI lineage: Eukaryota > Metazoa > Mollusca > Bivalvia > Pterioida > Pteriidae > Pteria > Pteria penguin. Next base: position 46,080,699 of record CM068582.1, on the reverse strand, counting down.
TGTGTGAGAGAGAGAGAGAGAGAGAGAGAGAGATACACATGAGCCATTTTCAATCGATTGTCCGTATTTGTAATTGTGGTAATTTACCTATGTAAATAAATCTGGAAAACCATTTAAAATGTAAAATCAACTTTAGTTAAGCTTTTGTTCATTTTAATTCGCATAGTTAAATGTTTGATTTGACAATTAAGATGATTTCATACAAGAAATTGATGTCTTCATAAAGATGGAGGCATCTTTCTAGTGACATTAAACTTCAGAACTTTGACCTAGCATTTATTTGGATAAGATTTTTCCTAAAGATTTTTTTCTGTTTACAAAATATTTTTGAGACACGTTTCATTCGTGTTTAAAATTCCTAACACTCGTCATGCTTATACTTTCATTTTAGAAAGTTTAATTTTGTTTATACTTGTGTTTGTAATGTTCGTTGCTCAGACCGTTCTCAGTGATGAAATGATGATGTTCCATTCCTGACTATGGTTGACATTTATATTTAACTATTACCTGCTATGCCAACGTACCGTAGTCGGTTTAATGTTTACATCGTAGTCAAGATGTTTTGGGTTCGACCCCAATCGATTTCTCGACTATTACTCTTTTGTCAGACTGGATGTTCTAGACTAGTTTATTGCGTATGTCGAGTTTTCTATTGAATACATCAGGCAGACCCGTCATTTCTATTGGATACATCAGGCAGACCCGTCATTTCTATTAAATACATCAGGCAGACCCGTCATTTCTATTGGATACATCAGGCATATCCGTCATTTGTATTGGATACATCAGACAGACCCGTCGTTTCTATTGGATACATCAGCCAGACCCGTCATTTCTATTGGACACATCAGGCAGACCCGTCATTTCTACTGAATACATCAGGCAAACCCGTCATTTTCTATTGGATTCATCAGGCAGACCCGTCATTTCTATTGGATACATCAAACAGACCCGTCATTTCTACTGGATACATCAAGCAGATCCGTCATTTTTATTGGATACATCAGGCAGTTCCGTCATTTCTGTTGGATACATCAAGCAGATCAGTCATTTGTATTGGATACATCAGGCAGTTCCGTCATTTCTGTTGGATACAACAGGCAGATCCGTCATTTTTAATGGATACATCAGGCAGACTTGTCATTTTCATTGGATACATCAGTCAGAGCCGTCATTTCTGTTGGATACATCAAGCAGATGAGTCATTTGTATTGGATACACCAGGCAGTTCCGTCATTTTTAATGGATACATCAGGCAGACCCGTCATTTCTATTGGATATATCAGACAGACCCGTCAATTCTGTTGGATACATCAAGCAGATCAGTCATTTCTATTGGATATATCAGGCAGACCCGTCATTTGTATTGGATACATCAGGCAGATCCGTCATTTCTATCCGTCCTTGTATAAAGAAAATAATCAACAGTAAATAAGAGAAAGCTATCGATACTAATTTATTTGTAGGTAATGTTGTGGTAGTCTTGATACTCATATTGTCATATCGTGTTGATATATCGCCGATGACATTTTCAGCTGCCAAATGAACCGAGTATTTCCGTTGTTGATTATTTTGCCTCATATTACTTTATTGATGTTGCTGCTTTTGTTTGTGTTTTAGGTTGTAGGTAAGGATGATATACCTATGATAAAACGACCTAAAGGACCCCTGAAAGCTACAGCAGAGGAGAAAGATGAATTTACTGACCTGTTCAAAGATGACTCTGATGAAAGTGATGATGAAACCAGGTAGGTTTGAAAAACATGGATCAGATGTGAGAAATTAGAATGGGACGTGATTATCTATAGAAAAAATGTGCTTCCATTTAGGCAGACAAACGGACGCCGGATAAAGTGATATCTCTTTTTTCGACATCAGGAAATCGCCTATTTTTAACATAATAATAAATAATACACTCACATAAAGAATTATTCTAAATTGCCTGCTGCATAAGATCTATTTCTGTATAATTTAATGGTAACAGTACTGTGGTCATGACCTTCACATGTTACCGAGATTCTCCACCAGGACCTGAATTTATCACATTGAAAAGAATCTCATGAGAGGGTTCATGTGGATTATCTGAAGTATATATTTTAGATATATATCCGTCCTTTTTTGGTAATACATGTACATTTACCATTTTGATTGTGGATGAATAAAGTAAGCCTGTCATTGACTTTTCAAAAGCTTATTCAGGACTTTGATACTTGTGCATGTCCTTGGTGATTTGTGTCATATAGCTTTGTCAGATGTCATCTGTTTTCTCTTGTGTATCCATATGCTTGATAATTGCATGTTCATTGTGACAGTTCTTCCGAAATTGTTCATTCACAAATTGTGGTACTAGAAAGGGGGAAAGTGTTGTCCATATGACCGTCATACTCTGTTTTCCAGATAAGTACTGATTGTACTTGGCACTGAAGTTTTAGGCTGGCTGCTTTGTTCCAATATGTAGATACATGTAATAAATATTAAAGAATGAAATGAATATTTTCTGTAAATTAATGTCAGTGAAGGCCATAAATACATTACACAAGATCATATTCTGACAGAAGTTTTTGTTTTACTGATATTCCGTTCATATGTCTAAATATTTCTATAATTGATTAAGTCATGCTGGTTTGATTGTAAGAAATGCGGTTAATAGTTTCTGGTATACATTTGATATGTTCTCAGATTTCTACCAAAGTCAGAGAGACCAGCTAAGAAACAGAAGACATCACCTATGGATGTAGATGATGATGATTCGGATAGCCAGGAATACAGGTAAACAAAGATTAACTATACTTGACGTTGTTGACACTTTCAGCCAGACTTAAAGTAATGATCTGTACTCAGTGATGACGGTTTAAATGCTCATTGGTGCCATTGTCCCTTTATAAAGCCACGATGGCGCGGACTGGTGGTAAGCACTTGAATTCACTGTAGCTCTTCAATTTCAACTAAGATCTTCGGATATTAAAGTGGAGTAAGAGTAAGGCATATTTTTGGTAGGACTTCCACTAATCTCTGTTCTTGGAGGTCACAGGACCGTAGTGGATTAAATCCTTATGTTGAATGTCACTGTAGTCTCTCACCTTTAACAAATGGCCGCTCATGTTGACCTCACTGTAACACCTACCCTTCGATATTATATAACTGGTTCATAACAAAGAGAGAAGGTACTGCCTGGACCAGTAAACTGTACACCGGAAAAATCGTGTTTATTTGAAACTTTCTAACGCTATCAGCAATATTCTTATACATGTTTGTGAAGTTCAGTTTGTCAAAAGAAATTATACCAGTTTTTAAAACACTTCTAACAAAATAAAAGAACTGTGACAAATGTAAATATTTGATAGGGGAGTTAATAGAGCCAAGAACGATAACCCCTTAGGAGAAATAATTGTTTAAATATTATATCTCTCGGGAGCGTAGGCATATCTCTTTCACATTCGATGATGAAATTTCGGAAACAATAGCGCATATATTTATGGCAAAACTTTCATTCTAATTCAAATGTATTGTTATCTCAGGACTCATATTTTGCATTGTTGAATTTTAGCTTAGGAAATGCGCGTGTCCTGTTTAAATTACAATTCGTTAGAATTATCAGATAATACCTCCGATGTGTCGAATGATGTGTTTTCAATTACAAATAAGTTTCAAGTCCCATGGTCGACTCGTCCTGTCTTTCCGATTAAATTAAAAATAAGTTTCAAGTCCCATCGTCGACTCGTCCTGTCTTTCCGATGAAAGATAAAACAGTTCATAGGCTCTTTGTCAAGGTGGAAATAGGCTAATGTGTTAGTGGAAATTTTTGTGCAATACAACAGAAAAATAAGTGAAATGATCTTGAATACCAAGAATAAATTATAGTATATATGATTTGGCAAGGAGTTACAGATAGTTAAAATGTTTATATAGGCTATAAGATTGGAATATTATATTAATTAGTCAATTTAATATTTTTATGCCCCCGCCATGGAATGGCCGGGGGCATATAGTGTTACCCTGTTCCATCATTCCGTCATCATTTAGTTTCCGCTCGTTTTCTTTTTGAAGGTTTGCTGGAATAAATTGATATTGGGTACACAGATGTATCAAGGGGAGATGCAGGTCAAGTTCGAATATGGGTTTGGGCCGGTAATTTCTGACAGAGTTACTGCCTTTGAACATAAAGAAATTTCTTAAAAATGACAGTTCCCGCTCATTTTCTCAGTGGAGGTGTGATGGATTAAATTGATATTGGATATATAGATGTATCAAGGGAACATGCAGGTCAAGATTGAATATGGATGTGGTCCGGTAATTTTTGACAGAGTTATTGCCCTTGAACATTGAAAATTTCTTAAAAGTGACAGTTTCCGCTTATTTTCTCTTTGAAGGTTTGATGGATTAAATTGATATTGGGTGTACAGATGTGTCAAGAAAAGATGCAGGACAGATTCGTATATGGGTGTGGGCCGGTAATTTTTGACAAAGTTATTGCCCTTGAACATAGAAAATTTCTTTAAAATGACACCTTCCGTTTATATAGGCTATAAGATTGGAATATTCTATTAATTAGTGAATTTTATATGTTTATGCCCCCGCCATTAAATGGCTGGGGGCATATAGTGTTGCCATTTTCCGTCATTCCGTCATCATTGAGTTTCCGCTCATTTCCTCTTTGAAGGTTTGATGGATTAAATTGATATTGGGTATATAGATGTATCAAGGGAAATGCAGGTCAAGTTCGAATATGGGTGTGTTCAAGTAATTTTTGACAGAGGTATTACCCTTGAACATTAAAAATTTCTGTATTAGTTCTCTGGCAATTATATTTCACTACCTTAGATGCCAGCGGGGGCATTTGAGTTGCAGCGACACATTAAAATTCTACTTTATTTTTACAGTGATTTTGACAGTGATGAACTAGAAATATTGGCTAGATCAGGCGATGAGGATAGTGCAGAAGAAGATGACGAGGAAGAAAATGTAGAGGATGATGATGAAGAAGAACATGACGAAGATGTTGAAGACACTAACGATGTAATTGAAGATTTTCAGCTGTCAGATTCTGACTGAAAAGGATTTTTGTACTAGGGCTCATAAATAAATAAATTTACATGAGGTGTGTTTAAAGATTGTGTCTCATAAATTAACTTCTTATTCAGAGGCCAAACAAGGAAAGACTATTATGACACTTTCATGAATCAAGAACATTGAATACATTAAACCACCATACCGGTATATAAAATAAGGTCTACTTCTCAAGAATCACAAGCCAGCATGTCTATATTAAATATAAAGCATTCTTTTGTTTCTTAGTTTATAATCAGGTTCAAAGAAAAGGCTGTGCAGCTGAATTTGATTCTTGTTTGATAGACATTTTACCAAAGTCTTTGTAAGGAAACGATTAGAAAATCCTGTCATGAAATATAAGTCACATATGTCTACTAATCTGATATGGTGGAGAAATGAGATGTCTAGTCTGCCAGCCAAATATTTCTTGTTTCACATGTACTTGGGTTGCCTTTACTATGAAATAAAACCAGTATAGCCATTAATTTATTAAAAAGAGTAAGAAAAAAGTAAACAGTCACTCATTTGGATATTCCTAATTAGGATATCGGTTTGGTGTGCGAAATGTTCTATTGTAAAATATTTAAAATAGATTAAGAATTAAAATGGTCTCTTTACAAAAATATATCATTATGCAGACCGGTACTCCGAAATGTTATCATGCATGTTCTGTGTTTATACGTCTCTGTATCGTATGTAGGTGTACAGATGCCTGCATCGTGTTTAGGTGTTCAGATGTCTGTATCGTATGTAGGTGTACAGATGTCTGTATCGTGTGAAGGTGTTCAGATGCCTGTATTGCGTTTAGGTGTACAGATATCTGTATCGTGTGAAGGTGTTCAGATGTCTGCATCGCGTTTAGGTGTACAGATGTCTGTATCGTATGTAGGTGTACAGATGTCTGTATCGTGTTTAGGTGTTCAGATGTCTGCATCGTGTCAAGGTGCACAGATGTCTGTATCGTGTTTAGGTGTTCAGATGTCTATATCGTATTCAGGTGTCTCTATCATATGTAGGTGTTTAGGTATTCAATGTTTTCAATACTGTCGCATTAATAATTGAATTAGATCTTGTAACGACTTAGTTCTCTACTTTTCAATGAATCTGCTTGACATCTAGTCATCTACTACCAGTGGTGGATTTAGAGGATGGGGCCCGCCTGCCCCCTTCCCTTTTCGCCACATATTTACAAGTAAAAATCCAGATTTGGCACCAAAAATGGCTTAGTAGTTTGGCTAATACACATGTGGGGCCCCCCTTTTCAAATATTCTGGATCCTCCACTGACTAGTAAACTGTAGGCAAGGTTTCCCCATTGCCTAGGTGTAGATCTATACAAGACTAGAAGTAGTAGTCATACAGTGCTACTTAGTACTACATGACACTATCTTTGTATTAACATTGATATAACATTACCTAGCTGTCGGATATCTATGCATTTCATACAGATCGTTTATATCTATAGGCACACAGCTTGCATGACAAGCTGAATACCTGCAGTGTGTTTTTGTCTTTCATAAAAAAGAAATATTTAATATATATGTTAACTTTCTGATTACACCTGTATACTAAGGATTTCTTCAAAGAGATACTTACACAGAGTATACTTTGAACCTGTGTGAATATGACGTTAATAATAAAGCAGATAATGTAAAGATAAACGGCTTTATTCAAATTGTTTAAATACAGCGCCGACAGACACACTGTGTACGCGTTGTAATGATTACCATTGAAGGACATTGGTGTAGGTTTTCAACATTCACGCTTATAATGTTATTTAAATAAACCTATAATTTGATGTGTGTTTGTTGTGCATGCAGTTGGTAGGCTGTAGTGATGGAACGAAGAATCACAAGATGTAATTACGCGGCAACCAGATCTTAAAATTCTTTCGGCGAGTAGAAGCTGTCGTTCTATTGAGGCTTTGATTCTTTTCGGCTTTTCTGACGACGACCACAGTAATACCAACTGCACAGTAGAATAATCTATCAAGTGATTTATTAAAACGAGTGGAACAATTAAGAACTTTGAAATCGATGATACTTTATTGAAATGATGATGAATATTGTCTAAAGCCAATATCGGGATCATGACATTTGTACAGTCTCGCGAGATTATGTTTTATGGTGGTTGTAAAGACCTTGGTAGTCACAGATAAATATCGTACCCGACTCTCGGCTTTATACAATGATGTGCTTCACAAGGTAGTATTCAATTATTAAATGTATCGAAACCAGCTGTAAAGATTTAATTGATACAGTTAATTAAATCACAAAAGTTACATTTCGTATTACTGATCGAAAATGTCTTTGATCTATATTGGCCGCTTAGACGTTTATATAATGTAAAAAGAGTGCTCCATAGTAACAGTCGAACCAACGTTTATTGTATGTAACTGGGCACATTGGAGTATGGCGTCAAACAACATCAAATTGAAAACGGCTTCATGTGGAAACTGCAATTCGAAAACAGGCGTCAAATGGAAATGTAAAGATTGTGACAAATATTTATGTACTGCGTGTAAAAACCAGCACCAAAAAGCCAGAGCGACACAAAAACATGTGATTTTAGAAAGGCTTAAGAAATCCAAGGACCAATCAGAACAGCAGCAAAATTCCACGCAATTATCTAACGTGAAAAATAGCCCAATAGAGGAGGATGACACCGTCACCTATGCGTTTTGTTCGAAGCATAAGAGTCAGTTATCTCAGTGGTATTGTAACTCGTGCTGTGTACAGGTGTGTAAGACGTGCATATCCATAGACCACGAGTCGCATGTCATTGCTGAAGTTGCCTCACTTCTACAGAAAAGAGAAAGGAAGTTAGTACGTTACACTGAGCACGTGGAAGGCAAATATCTGAATGACGCTGTAGACAGGAGGAAGAAATTAAAAGAGTTAAAAGTCAATTTTGACAATAATATCATTACAATGAAGAGAGAAGTGTGGCTGAGATACGACGAGTTCATGCTTAAACTAGGTCAACAAAGAGACGAATTAACGAAACAGTTGGATAACATTCAGAAAACAGAGGAAATCCAGTTTGTCCGAGCAAACGAAACTATCACAAATGAAGTAGAAACATTGGAGGGACTTGTGATGTCACTCAGGAACATGCTTGACGCTGTGAGGTCGGGGAAGCTGGAAGGTGACCCTGATACAATCAAGTCATCTCTGGAAAATTTAAAACGACGTGATCCTCCGAACCCGCCCAAACTATCTTTTAAATCTTCTACTATAACTGACAGTATGGTGTGCAATATGTATGGAAAGCTAGAATCTAAGGTGTTGAGAAGTTCAAAGCCACAACCGGTAGACACGCACTCCCCGATGTCTTCCCCGGAATTGGAAATCACAGTTCTCTCTTCATTTAGCACAACTCTTCCATTCGTCAAGAGCCTATGTCCAATGAGCGAAACAGATGCGTGGATCGCATGTTGGCAGTGCAATGAAATACGACATGTAACGAGCAAAGGGAAAGAAACAGATCTACTGAAAATGACAGCCATGGATTTAGCGTCTTTGCCAAATGGAGATTTACTTGTTGCGCAATATTCTCAATGTAGCATACAATGTCTACGTCAAGATGGCGTTCTGTGTGAGTACAAGAACACCAGCCCTCTCTACCCCACCGGTATCTGTGTGTCTGAATCAGGAGATATCTACGTCAGTCTGGTGGACCGCTATGATCTAAAAATAGAAGAAAACAGTGTTCGCCGTTTAGTGCAGATGGACCTAGCTTGCAAACATAAACTGACCGTGGAGTACAACGGCAGAGACGAAAGACTGCTTACATATCCAGCGAAGGTGACCGTGAACATTAACGACGATATATGCATTGTAGACGAGACCGGTCAGTATAGTGGACGCCTGGTCGTAGCTGATCGCAGTGGGGAAGTTAAATTTGTGTATGGAGAAACTGACGTCATGTCCGGTGAAACCTGTGACCTCAGCAGTTGCGCATGCGATGCAGTTGGACGAATCCTCGTTACCGATTGGCTACATCATAAGATCCATATAGTGTCAAAGGAAGGATATTTCATGGGTTATTTGATGAGCCGGGAAGATGGTATTTTCTTTCCTTTCTCTCTGGCATTTATTTCTGATGGAAGTTTATGGATTGGGTGTAAACTTAGTAGTGATAGTAGTCACGGTGACGTGGTACGCATTGAATACGAATTATAACATTAAATGAGAAATTCTTCTACAATATATGCAGTGCGATTATCATACAAAATATCAAATGTTGAATGTTGGTCCGTGCAATTACTGCAATACATGTTTTTAATTATGTGTAAATTTTAAAACTAATATATTTGGGTTTTCCTTTGTCTGTTTGGGGAAGCGTAGTTTTTTTTTTTTTTTTTTTGTATTTGGTGTGTGTGTTAGCTGGCTGGGACAAAAAGTCCGAAGAGCTATTGCCATACTGTTCCTCGCGCGTCGGTGTCGGCGCTCGTATCCGCGTCGGCGTCCTCGTGCACAAAAAAGTTAACCTGGCTTATATCTTTTGAATCATTGTTGGAAGATCTTTAATACATCGCATTCACGTTCCTCATGACAAGAGCGTTCATTTAATGCGAAGACTTTGACCACGTGACTTTGGCCTTTAACTTTGACGTACTTTTTAAGGACAGATCCCGGTTATTCAATTTTCAGATATCTTTCTATCAATTTTGAGGTGCTGTATTAAACTTGAACATTATTGAGTTTCATTGTAACCTTTGATATGACTACCAATAAACATTTTGAGATTTTCCAACTTCCTGACTTGACAGAACATGGAATTCCTCATTGCCTCATATAGGCAGAAATACACAATTCACAATAAAAGATTTTCTAGCAGATATTTTCTGTTCAGAATTCAAATACAAGATCTCTGAAATACATATTTCTAAATAAAGACAGGAACTTGGGACCTGTCCCTTGTACCTTTTATGAAATTGGCACTGGGAAAGTGACACTTGCAGTTATTCTGTAAACCATAGTCTTGCCAGCACAACGCTCAATACCTACAATATGCATTGCAGTCTTTGCGAAAACGCATAATCTCCCAAGGGAGAAAATAAAAAATGAATGAATGAACTTTGAACAGGGGTTTCAATTGATTCATTTCCTTTCCTTGGAGAATTATAATGACTACTCAGGTTATGAATCCTGATTTATATGAGCATTGAAGTGTGACTAACAATGGGATTGATTCGAGTGTTATTATGCCTTTTGCCGCGGGCAAAGAAAAGTATGGAGTCAAAACGGAACTTCTGCCGGTTATCGTACACGGACGGGGTGGAGCTCTTCAACGCGGAGATATAAAAAATTTGACTCCCGCCTCTGTCCTTAAAAACATACCCAGGCTGTATCTTTTGAACCGTTAGTAGTCGAGATTTGATACTTCACACAAGGGTTTTCATTTGATACCATAACTTTTGATGTTGTGACCTTGACCTTTGACTATGACATACTTTTCAGAAACATTAATCTCAGTTATATCCTTTAAACCAAGAAGAATAAGGCTTTGATACTTCACACATAGGTCCCTTATGTCAATAGCTTTCATTTGATACATGTAGCATGACTTTTGATCTTCTGACCTTGATCTTGGAATTTGACGTACTCTTCAAAAACTTTTACCTGGGCTATTTCTTTTGAAATATTAGAGACCGAGATTTCACATATACATTCATAGTGACCAAAATTTTCATCTGGTTATTTTTTACCTTTACCTTGGACTTGACCTTGAATTAAGAAAACATTGAAATACATGCCTTTTTTTCTGACAGTGCCCTGCCAGCAAGCTAATGTTGTCTCCTGACAACTCTTTGTGGGGGGGCAATAAGTTAATCAATGTTTTCTTGGATTTGGGAAAGATGGGGGGGGGGGCTACATGAAGCAGTTCTTTACAATGAATAACTATGTCCTTTTGACAACCCATGCCAAGTCATATCCTAATCAATACATTATGGAGGATCCACAAATGTCTGCAACTTTTCATTTGTTGACTACTTCCGAAATATACATATTATATACAGATTATTACAACCATGAGTATACCACCTCGGACACGCTGTGTTACCCTGCACAGTGGAGTGGACAGACTCCCATTCAATACCCTGGATATAGCTAGATAATTAAGAATCATTAACTGACTATGTCTATACTGAACATTGGTTCCAGATTAAGATCTAGGATATTGGACAGAACCTTGTTTCAAAAGAATCTCAAACCCGACTCCAGTTACTGGGTGTCGTCATGCTATGTGGGTAGATCAACTAAATCTTTTCTTTATCTCAACTTTATTTTATTGTGAAACACTTTGAAACATTAGTAATCATCGTGAAAACACACATAGTATGGTAATTTATCAGTTTATAATGATATTCAGGATGAACTCTTGAATACCGACTTATAAGTATAAAACATAAAAAAAATCAGATTTATCTTGCGGACTGGTAGAACTTTTTCCCACGATCAACACTAAGGTGTCCGACATTTAATCCTACTTATCAGACAACTTTGATAAATTCTATGATAAAATTGATGAGTATGTGTAGAAACTTATATACAATAGCTGAGTTCAAGTGATATTTATGGATTCAGTTATTGGACCCAATTTGTGGCAACCTCCACCCCCAATGCCTTCCCCCATTCTAACATTATTCAGTAATTAAATTTCATATATTATCATTAGACAATAGTACATATATCAAAGGGATTTAAAACAAAACTAAATTTATATCAATTCATTAACTACACAGCCATGAATTGTATACAGCTTTAGCTTATTCCGAAGACGTGTGGCATGAGCTTTGACCACCTTGTCCTATCTGCCTTACTCTTACATAATATATTAAAAGAAAAAACTCTACACCTATCATTTAATTAAGATAATTCACTGGAAGCTTATGATATTAATGACGAGGATATATCTGATGAGTCTAGATATGAAGCACGGCAGCCATGTAGATACTATCGTAGTATCCGTACGCGAACAGAAGAGCTGACAAAAACGCGGCGATTGAAATATATGGTAATATGTAATATGTCTTATCGATGATTATAAAATAATGTTTAAAACATTTAAGAACTTTAAAGATGCTTTATAAAAATACAAATGCAGAATATTAACATTAAACTAAACAAGCACTGTCAAACTTTATAGATAATGCATGTAGATGAAAAAAAATCTACATATCCAGCATCAGTCAACAATAGTTATTATTCTCCACTGCGTTTCCAGCTATATGATAGTTTCTTGATCGCAAGTTCTACGTTCAGAAACGGTCTCTCAAACACGGCAGACAGGATGAGCGCTCCTCCGTAAGAAAGAGTCAGGTGTCCAAGGAACATATAAATCTGAAACAAAACGAGATACTACTTGTGTAAATTGTGATTGATTCTTGTTTTATATCACGTCAAGGTTATTTCACTTATATGGTCACAGCATCTTTCCAGTTCATGTGACATATAATCGAATCTTTGCAAAGAACCCACTGAAGCAGTGAGAGGCTTTTTACGTGCAAACGTCTGCCGTTACGCTATGTTGGATTTTTACTGTCTTGTCCGAAAGACGTGACACTAACCAGTCACCAACAGGATTCGAATCTTGGACTCCTTGGTTTCGATCCATGTCCACTACCGACTAGCTACGTCGACTAACTAGCATAATGAAAAAATACACAAAATATACGTAGGCTTTTCTGACTGTGCGAATTGTTTGAAAAAGGAGGGATTTTTTTAGGTCATAGTGGGATACCTTGAAATTCCTGAATATGTCGGATAACCACAAATTTAAGTTTATTTTCTACATTCTTAATGCATAAAGTATATTCGGAGAAGCATTTCCTGCAAATGAGATTCAATTTCTAAACATTGCCTGTTTCTTTACCGAGAATAATTTTGAGTTTCCTCGAATTTCCGTGAGTAACCTCCATGTCCACGAGAACAAACTCTATCAATTGATTTGAATCTTGCATATGCGTCGAAAAATGATTTTTGTCCATAGTTGTCGTTCCTTGCACTCACTGATATTTAGCGACAACTCTAGATACGGTATGCAATATTTGCACGAGATTCATTGACTAAACGGCAATGTTTGAGATTTTCTTAAAAAATAACGTAAAATATGTCTAGACTGTACACGATTTTCTACGGAGTATATTAGATGGTAGCATGCTTTGCTTGTATTTCGGGTTCGATTTCTACAGGGTTTGCGTTTGTCTCTCGTCTGTTTCGGATGAGACCGTGTGACTTGATATACCTATCATGGCAGGCGTCTTTACTTGAAGAAATCCCTGTCCCTGTTTCAGTAGGTCCATTTCATAGCTTAGGTCTAAATGGGATTTTTCCATAAATCGGCAGATGCTGAATCATGGATGGAAGGATTTTTGTTTTTCGTCGCACGGGGGTATTTCACCAATATGGCAACGGCCTCGAGGTTAAGAAACCAAACAAACAGACAATTAGAAACGTTAGTAAAACGACGATATTATGGATTCTCCCACACAAAGTTTTTTGTTAAGATGTTCGGGTTATCAAATTTGGATGCTTAAGTAGCATAATGTCCAAGCTACGAGCGATTAAAATTAAAGGTTTGAATGTCCCGAGAAACACTTACTTGTACATAGAAAAGAATTTGTGTAATTGTAATATTGATCTCGAAACAGGTTTATTTAGAGTGTTGCTATATGTAACAACGTATGATTTTGATTAAAACATTTGAAATCGGTCATAATTTAAAAAAATGACCTATTTTTATAAAAAAGAAGTTTAGCTTCTCTGCATTAATACAGAGTTCTGCCTACAGAATATAATAGGAATTGTGTAATTGCAGATCTAATTTGAATGACATAAAATATTACAATACGATAATTTTCTTTTTATCGAATTGTTCTGAATGTTTGACATTGTGAACATCATAAAGACTATTTCCAAAAATGTATTTTAATGTTGTAAAGTAGAATTCGATAGTACATGTAATGATTGTACAAGTAATAAACTAGTTTTCGATTACAATAAATCGAAGTGTAGATTTGTCTTTTGATTTATGAGTAGATATCACTGTTTTCCCTTTAGTTTGTTCACTTATGATCTTTTTGTTATTTGTCTACAGACAAGCAATACCATTTTTTTCTGATTCTATTATGAAAGAAACTTGGAAATGGTACATCAGTGACAAACTGATGTAGACCTATTTAATGCTTGTCGAATTTTTCATTAAATACGAATTTGTTTCTTATGCCATTGAATTTTGTTATTAGCGAAGGCTAATGATTAATGGTGTTTGGTCAAATCGGTCCATTGTCAACTCGTCTCATAGCAATCTCGCCCCATCAAATATAGACCAACTTGAACGTTTTAATCAACGAACCTTTCTATTTGAATGTTTTGAAGCGCATAGCTTTCACTTGGTGTCGTCCATGTCACTTAAGTTGATGACGATTTCTATTGTTAAAAATGTGAACCATGCCCTAATAAATTAAGTGAATATTGTTTACGTCACTCCACGATTATTTTACGTATATGGTGACAACATCTGCCTGATGCAGGGCATAGAAATTTCTACCTTTGCAACAGACCCACCCGAAGCAGTGAGGGATCTTTTACGTGTCACGGGTCTTTGGTTTTTTACAGTCTAATCCGAAAAACAGGACACCGTTGTGCCCGCGTTGTGCTTTCGGCCACGAGTCGAAATCCTCATCCACCGAGCCACGCTGGTCTCATGCCCTAACAGAAATTTAGTTATAAACAGACATAGTAAGAAACTTATTATCTTACCCCATTCTCTACCCAAAGTTCCGAGGACTAAATTAAAGCCACTACATTATAAGTGAAAGTAAGGAGCGATAACTCTGGGTAGAGAATGATCCTACCGTTGAATTTTCGGAAGCAATATAGGTAGGTAGGTGGGTGGGTAGGTGTCGGAAATGAAAATCAAAAACTGTAGCAAAAGAAAACCCGGTAAATTCAAAATTGTCGGAAATGAAATATACCCATATGCTGAAATTTCGAAGGCTTGATAATGGTAATTCAGTATTATTCATTCTCATTTCCCGCTTGTTTATCTATAACAGTAATAATGCACTTTTACTCTTGGATATGATTACATATTTTCAGTATATCACTGAATCACATAATGATACATAATTGTGTCACCATTTCAAGGTCGTTCATGAAGACGAGAACCCGCTTAGAGTAGACAAACAACACCATGATGATGGGATGGAGAAGAAACGTCACATAGCTCAACCGGGATAGAGGCAGGAAACCATTCCAGGACAAAATCTGGTTAACAAAACCTGAAATTAAAATGATGCCCGTTAGAAAGCTTTGGCCATTGTAAGAGGTGTATCTGGAATTCTATAGAGTGAAAATCAAAATTATATATCGCATATAAGTAACATATAGTAAGCGTGTGTCCTGACCTATGAAAGTACAGATAAAGAGGAGGTTTCCATATCTGTATTAACGTAATAATAGATTTTCCCTCCAGTAAAATGTGTATTAGGTGTAAGTACAACAGAACTTGTTCACTGTACGTATCTGTTTTGAGTTTTACATATTGCAGGAATCTTTTATGAGTAGAGGCGCGAGAGATTCCAAAAACATGATAGGTTATGGCTTTGGTTTTATCCTAAGCCATAATGCAGTTTCAGGTAATTTTTTTTACAAATACTGTTATAAACATTTAGACATCCACATTTGAATTCAATGAAGAAACATACATAAATAATATATATTTAATTATTTTCCCATTTAAGATAATAATCATGGTAAAACAAAAGACTGAAAAATTAAGATTTCACTTGGAAATTTAGGGTTAATCCAGTTGCTCCGACATTTTTAACTTCCACATACAATAGCTTCGACACTTTTTACTCCGGCATTTTCAACTCCGACACTTTTTAATCCGACGCTTTTTACTCCGACAGTTTTAACTCCGACACATTTTACTCCGACAATTTTACGATATTGTAATATGATATTACAGTAAATGTTCTACTATTTTGTAACGTTACAGGATAAAGTGGTGGATCCAGCGCCCCCCAGGGGAGGGGGATTCAAGGGTGCATTTTGCCGATATTTTACCAAAATATGTCCCAAACACAGGGGAGTGACGAGTGCCCCTTCTGCTCCCCTGGATCCGCTACTGGTGTATTGATTTTCAGATAATACAGCAAAAACCATTTTAATATATTAACAATGCTAGTCTAATTCCTTCGATGAACCATGCTAAACAGACTTGGTTCATCAGCCCATGAACTTGGGTCATGGAAGTAGTACCCGGCGATTGGCAAATCACATGCGTAGTAATATAAAATTGATCTTTTCTCGCATAATTGAATTAATTAAATATAAGAATTGAAATAATGAAATTAATGCATCTGTTAATTTTGAGCAATTAAAGAAATTACCTTGACAGATAGTGTATTTTCAGCATTCTAGACTCGCACTATATTGCGTGGCGGAAGTACTTTTCCACTTCAGGAAAAATTCTGTTCTTGCCAGTTTGATAACGGGGAATTTGATATTTTGTTTTCAAAAAATAACCTTCTAAAATGCATTGTAAATATAAGGAATGACTGTCTTTTTTTCTCTAGGTTCATGGGGAATGAACAAGCAAATCATTCGAGAACCGTTTCGCGGTTCTCGTGATTTGTTTGTTTCTCACCCAAGTTCATTCCCCATGAACCTAGAAAAAAAAGACAGTCATTCCCTAAAAATTGATGCTAAGGGAGACGTGACAATTTATTAACAAAAAGGTATATAAGGGTGCTTATACTGCATGGAAGGAGACAGAGCCCCCAGTGCGCCCTATATGATCAGATCTCCCATTTCAATGCCATCAATTAATAATTATACACTATTTCAAGACTATTTCAAGTTTAAGTGGTGGTTGTATTGCATAGAAATTTATACTTTTGTAATAAATGCACCCCAAAATGTGACGGATTTTGATTTATACCAATGCAACAGGTCCAGACCACCCGAAACAACGGGTGATTCTTATGTACTGTGGGACTTTATCTCAAAGCCAGAACGCTGCTGTGCTTACCGGACAAAAGTAGCAATAAACATGACATTACATAATTATGAGCAAAAATACTTTCCTTTTGAAAAAAATTCTAAACATGGATTCAGACAAGAGCTAGCAATCTATGCACGTATATGTCTGTACAACATCATGTACCAGTCTACTACACCATAGTGTACCTGTCTGTACCACATCGCATGTACCAGTCTGTACCACTTTGTCATACATTGTTAATTATAATTTTTCATATATCGGTTATGAAATATGATAGATAATACATAGCTTAAGCCACCAATACCAATAAAATTCACTAGAAGAAGGTCAGGAGACCGAAATATTGTGAATACTGAGTTAATTGTTCTTTGTTTTATGTCACTTCCCTTCGGAGGACCATTAAGATGTTTAACTCCATATAACATTTTATAAATAATTCTATTTTGTAAAGGACAATATGCGAAGTTTTACACTTCCATAATTATAGAAACACATTTCCATCACTTCTTTGATAATGGTTTTTGTTGAGTTTTTTTTACGTTTTATTTTTCTAAATCCAATTTTTTACTTAATGTAATGAAATTCTCTAAGCATATATCATCCATATGACAACATAAAAACGAACTCTGTTGCAATTAGTTGCAAGAACCGTCCCTTTTTGTCTTTTTGACAGAACTAAACATTTTAAATATCATGCCATTGCGCTTTTATAAAATATTAAAACATTCAAACATCGAGACAGGCCTTATCAGGACATCATATGTGACAGGGCCTATCGCGCTGCTTTGCTGTTGTTACATGAAGGCACGTTTGTGCAGTATTTAACGCACCTTCCTGAAAATTATATATATAATTGTCGGAGTTAAAACTGTCGTAGTAAAAAAAGTGTCGGAAGTAAAAGTGTCGTAGTTACAGCTGTCGAATCTGGGTCATCTAAGCGTTTGTTGAATAGTCTCATTTCTTGTACAGCAATTTTAAAGCCGACTTTCTGTTTTGCACTTTCACTTACGTCAACGCACATATTGTATTTGTTATATTTAATATTAAATGCCGGATTTTGCTCACATAAAAGGTACTCATTTCCAAAACAATGGATTTCGTAGGTGACTAAATGCATATCATGACGGATTTTAACGGTTGTGATGATATGTATTTCAGGAATGAAATATGCTTTAGTGGTTGATTGGTGTTTTACCTCATTTTCAACATTTTTAAATCTAGCAACACGGAAGGAGAAAGAACGAAATATAAGTTACCTCCCATATCATAATGGCATGCAAATACAACCCATGCTACAGCTACTGCCCAGATAGGTCGACTTAGTGCTTCGTAAGCCTGCATGCCACCCAGGGTCCACTCTACTCCGCCATCCTTATTGTGACTGTAGGGGCTATAGGTAATACTGACGAACAAAGCAATGGAAACAAACCAGCCGACACATTTTATTATCTAGAAACAGTCATAGGATTAAAGGTAAACTAAACATTTTAATGGTAATAAATGTATTATTAATTAAACATTTAAGTAATTACAATATCGTTATCTGTTTCTTTGGTTTTATGATATAGTGTTTTGATGCAATTTCTATAAAGTCCCTCATCTATTCTCATAGACCTAAATATGATACAGTTTTGTCCTCTCACTCTGCAAATAGATATTTCTATGTAATTAGTATTGCGAGAAATTACTATATAATTATTCAAGAACGAACATACATGTATGCGTATTAATTGGTATCTGGAATATAATTATATTTTGATGGATCCTGAATGGCGTGTAACATTATTTAATCATTCTATCTTGTCGTTGACTGTATGTTTATCTAGAGGTCTAGAACGGGTGAATCATATGTAGCATACTGCTTGACTTCTTATAGACAGACGGACGGACGCTGAATACATGTCTAGAGCGGAGATACCATATGTAGCATACTGTTTGACTTCTTATAGACAGACTGACGTTGAATGCATGTTTAGAGCGGAGATATCATATGTAGCATACTGTTTGACTTCTTATAGACAGACGGACGGACGCTGGATACATGTCTAGAGCAGAGATATCATATGTAGCATACTGCTTGACTTCTTATATACAAGCGGACGTTGAATGCATGTTTAGAGCGGAGATATCATATGTAGCATACTGTTTGACTTCTTATAGACAGACGGACGGACGCTGAATACATGTCTAGAGCGGAGATACCATATGTAGCATACTGTTTGACTTCTTATAGACAGACTGACGTTGAATGCATGTTTAGAGCGGAGATATCATATGTAGCATACTGCTTGACTTCTTATAGACAGACGGACGGACGCTGGATACATGTCTAGAGCAGAGATATCATATGTAGCATACTGTTTGACTTCTTATAGACAGACGGACGGACGCTGGATACATGTCTAGAGCAGAGATATCATATGTAGCATACTGTTTGACTTCTTATAGACAAAGGGACGGACGCTGAATACATGTCTAGAGCGGAGATACCATATGTAGCATACTGTTTGACTTCTTATAGACAGACGGACGTTGCATGCATGTTTAGAGCGGAGATATCATATGTAGCATACTGCTTGACTTCTTATAGACAGACGGACGGACGCTGGATACATGTCTAGATGGCAAGTTGCTTTGCAGGCTTGATGAAAATTGATCGTAAAGAGTTCGACATTTATTGTAAAATTGTAAACATATAAACATATATTTAAAAAAATACTTATAGACGACTATAATTGATATACCTTATTCTTTGGAATTGTAGATTTTTTATACAAGATGAATCCCAGTAAGATACCGACTGAATAAGCAGATATTCTACACCAAGGGACAATAAACACGTTGTTCCAATACGCCCCGCCATCAGATGCCGTACTGTATAAAAAGATATTACTAGGGTATATTAAGGAAATGTTTATACAACATAATGATTAAACAAGTAACATTTTATGTGTTTTAGTCACATGTTTTCGTAAATAAATCAAATGGTTACTTCGAGACGATCCCTTTGACTTACATGTATTTTATGGAATAAATCGAAGGGACCGGCTCAAAGTAATCATATAATCTATTTCCGAATACCACAATTTGATGCAAAATTGTGTAATCAAATGTTTATAATTTATCAAAATATTTTCTTTTTCTATTTTTTCCTTCAAAGCGCTATATATTATAAAATGTTCAAACATACTAGATTTTTCAGGAACGTTCATTGAAAAAATTCTACATATTGTTAATCAAGAGTAAGATTTACAGTACCACGTCTGGATGAAAACTAACAGAAAACATTATACAGAAAATGTTTGTCAGAGAACGATGACTCTTATTTATTTATTTATTTATTTATAGTGTATGAACCCATGTATAAACTTTAAATTTTCAAGTGTGAGGTGCATGTTCTTTTTTAAAGCCTCTTGAAAGCGTGAAGATGGTGTGAGGTGATGAATTAACGACCGTAAGCTTATACTATAATTATACGAATGTAACCTCATTATGTCTCCTCCGTACTGTCCCTCCTTCACTATAGAGGACGCCACACCGGCCATAATCGACAAAGTGACGACAAACGCTCCTAACTTCTTAGACCTAGAAGAAATGATTGAAACACATTTGAAACAAATACTGTATTGTCAGTGTGTTATTTCAAATATGTATTTCAAAATGTTCCAAAGTGTCATTTCTTTGAAGTTAATTAACCTTTCGCTAGGCGTCCCAAGGTGCTTTCTTATCTATTTTCGTAATGGCAGTATTGTCGATCCAGACACAATAGAATGTGTTCTTTTCCAGTGGCTGATTCAGAGGGTGCGGAGGGGACGTTCGCCCCTTTAACCCCCCCCCCCTTTTTTTTTTTAGAGAGAGAGGCATGCTATTGTTTAAGAATTAAAAACTACTTGACAGTGGTATATTGTCCAGTAAATCCCTGGAGTAGCACGAACAAATCAAATTATCACCGAGCCGCCTCGCGGATTGGTTCATGCAGAGACATATGTCTCTGGTGGTTGTACATATGTCTTCTGTGGTTGTACAGTAGGCGTGGCTTATCTGAACGGATTTGTGTTGGAGAAATCTCAAGTCATACCAGAATACCCGTTTATCGTACGTCTACTGACTATCCGGAGTTGAAATTGTGGGAGAGAAGCGCGCGCCACTCGGGCAAGATGGAGATAAGTGGTTGGGGGAGGGGACGTGAGGGGAGGGGAACAGAGGGCGAGCCCCTCCCCCTTCCGTGTCGTGTCTGCTCCTGTATTGTTGATGTAGAGTCTATTTTTCAAGATATACAGCAGAAAATGTTCAGATCACAAATCTCTTGGAGAAAAATTGATATTGTTCAGTTTAAGTACAGTGTATCTGGCTTACAGAATAAAACTTCTTTTTGTATTTTGATTGTGTTTATATTCGTCTATATAACTCATTGTAAATGAATAGATAAATGAAATTTATCCTTTTGTTTCAATTTTATTATTTCTACTGGCCAGAGGTCAGCACAGCTTATGCGATACCGTTCGGTGCCAGACCGGCCATCAGTAAACAATTTGTTCGTTATCGCTACTCCTGTGAGATTTTATTATGGGCTAGAAGTATTCCCTTTATGATCTAATGCATGTGTAATTTTGAACCTGGGCCCAGCCCTCGGGAGTGGGACATAGGCGTGGTCTTGAAGTCTTGTTATGGTTTCTCTTCCATTTTAGATGTTTATTATTGTATACTCTTGATTTCTTTCTCTTTCAAGTGAACACAATTCATCCACATGAAAAATTCCAATACAAACAATCGTTTAATAAGCTCCGTCTATCTGTTTTATATAAAAAGTAACCCGGTGATAAACCAGCAGTAAGCAGGGAATGCGCGGTTACAACCCCTTTGGTCGAAAAATTTTGCCCAACAAAAGTAATTTTGACTAGGTTTAGGGCACCAACCCCAATCCCACTCTATCCTGTCTAAAAAATTTCATGGCAAATCGTAACCCCTTTTTCGAACATTTCTATGTCCGCCTAGTATAGACGCTTCGGTTCTGTCTACTCAAGGCGATGATGGTGGATTTTGCGGTATAGCTGAATCAGATTTATTAGAAGATCATATCTGACTCAGCTGTATGACAAAATCCACCACATGTACAACAAGTATGGACAAGACATGAATAACAATACAAAAGGCTTCGTTCACACGGTAGCTACGATATTGACTAAGAACGGTCAGTTGAAATGAAAATGCGCGATTTTAGATCCCAAAATTGCCAAATTACGGGAGCTCCCGGGGGGGGGGGGGGGGCTTCGCCCTTGGTCCCCTACCAGGGCTGAGCCCTGAACCTACTGGGAACCTGCCCCCTAACTCCAAAACCTGGATCCGCCCCTGTTTTCATCATTTTATCTATGATGTTGTGAAACTGGAAAACTTTTTGCCATTGACTTGGATAACAAAAGATATGTCCATGTGTTATTACTAAAAATGAAACGCGAAAATAATTATGACAATGATATAAAATAAATAAATAAATTAATCAATATAGAAATAAACAAAGCAGCAAACCAAATCTAGAGACTATCTTTCTTACAGGAAAAATAGTGATTTCTTAAACATTCTTCTGATAGATTTGAATGAAGCATTAGACTACCTACATTAAGAAAAACACCATGATAAAAGGCGTTATAAGGTAAAACTGCATCAAGCATGCCAGAAACCAAGACCACGGCATACACTGAAATGAAGAAAAAAATCTGCTCTTTTAAAGTACAGATTTATCAAGTCTTTATGCATTTCGTTAACAAAATAAGACCATTAATTCGTATACATTATTTAATTGTTACCTAACATGTTTCACTAACAATTAATACTATCGATTTTATCAGTTACATGTATATTTTTTATTCAATGTTTAAGAAATTCTTCATGACATGTAGAATAGCTCGCAGCTGTTTTCCGTTACCGTTTAAACATCTTCAAAATCTTCAATAGAATGCCACGACTTCAATAACTGTAAGTATGATAAACAGCTTTCACAAAACCTGATCAAATACGCCATTTCCTTGAGTGCCCACAACATTGTTGACGTACACAATATGTTTCCACCAATCAGCTTGGCATTTATCGGCCACTGCGATGGCTTGTGGATACATGGGGCCATCTGCTACATAGTGGTATAGTCGACTATATCCAACAAGCACCACCACATATACTGGGGTTATTCTACAAAGTTAAATCAAATTTACCTCTGTGTGATATAAATATATATGCACAACCACTGTAATTGCGGGGATTAATAGAATCTACCGCTATTGTCCGGTGGTGACAGAGAAATCAACTAACCCGAGTGTCAAATTAGCCTAGTCCATGTCGGGGCTTGCCGAGGCACGGACTAATCTTATTTGACACGAGGGTTAGTTGATTTCTTTGTCACCACCGGACAATAGCGGTAGATTATTTTTCTCCCATTCAATAATTTGCCCCTAAATTTGTCATTTTCCCTTCCGTTTATGTTGGAAAATGAACAAAAATTAGGTTGCTTGACGTTGACGTATGTCGTGTTTGCTTATGACGTCATGATAACATTGAGCGCAAAATAAGTCGTGTAGCTTATCTTCCACCTCCCTGTGGGAGACAGGCTGATCACTTTGCAGTAAATATGAGAATAACTCTGTGAATATGATAGAAAAAGCTTTCAAGACCTATGTATTTTATTTCTGTATAAAGTACATTGATCAGTGACGTCATAAAGCCCCATATTTGACCCACTTTTTCAACATAGAAAGCGAGGTTTTGCAGACTTTTGATTGTTAAGCTTAGGACGTCATTTCCAACTTTACGTGACGTCATTAAAGTCGTAAAAGTCGTAAAGTGCTTGACATTCGACGAAAGTATGTCATTCTGGATAAACGTTACGTTGTCATGGGACACCGGCTGTTTCTTTCAATTTATAACTTCCCTCCGGAATGATTTAATGATGCAGTTTATAAATAGGAAATGGAAGTTTCCAGTATGATACACACTGTATATTTGTTTCTATTACTTTACGTCACGCTTTTATGATTTCATTCTTTGTTTTAAGTCACGCCTCGATGATTTCATTTATTGTTTTACGTCACGTCTCGATGATCTCATCGATATTTGACGACATCTGTCCGATATATTACACAAAAACAGACTTACGCAATCAGTGAGGGATCTTTCACGTGTCAGCTGATATCGTGACACTGGGCGGCGATATGAATTACTGTCTCATGCAAAGACATATCAAGACACCAGCCCAACTCAGATCCGTGACCCCCTGGCCGAGCTATGCGGGCTCCACTGGAGGTATATTCTTGTATAAATTCATTATCATTACTAACGAGGATATATTGTAAAGTAACAAAAATAGGTCAGTGTAGGCCTATAGTTCTTTACAGAAAAGAATGGAAATTATACAAAAAGCAAGTAAATAGACATGCATTTATTTTCAATATCGCTGTAACAGCATGTTATACTTTGTACAACGAACATGACGAGAGACACCATTTTATACTTTGTTAAAGCCCCTTAATACACATGTTTGATAACACAGAATCACATGTGTCAAACAGCATATTATTTATTTATTTATTTATTCATTTATTTATTGTAGCAAATTGAAAACTACAGTGGCTGTGAGCGAAAATGTGCAAAAATTATCTCCTTACCACAAATTAGTCATCTGAATCTGTAGCCAAAGATTTAGTATCTTTTACCCACATATTATTCATCTGTGGCCAAAGTTTACCACCGCGGCGCGATGAAGGGGGAAGGGTGTTACTTGCAATGAGTTGACTACGGACATGCGGCTGAGCAAAGTGTGAAACCATACCCATTCATAATTTCACATACTAGACATACTGAAAACCATATTCATTCACATATGTACACAAATGACTACATACAAAGTTGGTAAACAATATACTTATAGAGATATTGTCACATTGGTGGACTTGAAGTGGGACTGACAGAGAAGGAGAGAGGGATTCTCCAGTGTTTAGAATGTATGCATATATGTGTGTTTCTTTCATGGTGGTCACACAAGTAATGTTTCCTCTCCCTCCTTCTCTCTCTCCCTCCCTCAAATCTAAAATACATCATACCCTAAATTAGTTCCCCACTGAAACTCCAATTCACGACTTACACCGCCATATCAACTGGCCATCGTTTGTCAGGCGCTCTATCATTAATAGCTCAATGATCTGTGGGAACAAGTTTAATCTGTAGGCACTGAGAAGTAATCAGTGGGTTCAAGATAATGACCTTTTGGTTTTGCAGATGTCCGCTTACAGACAACCTTTAAAACATTGTTTTATAAGTAATCAGAATAAATATTGATGGTTATTTGATTGGATTTCGTCCACTCGGAAAAGAGGGACGGAGAAGGAGTGACATATGGATTTCGACAGTTCACAATCTATCCATACATATATAAGCAAGACCTGTAGTCAACGAATTATCAAGGTAATTATCATCTGTTACCATCGGAACAAAACTGCTTCTTGGCCGGTCGAAATATGTTCTCAAAGCAGTCATAAATATAAATATTCTCAAAATTTTCATTAACACATTCTTATATATTACCTTATATATTTATGTATGTAAAATCCCAGGAAACTTTTAGTAATTTCCAACTTTCCGGAATCTGTTGTTCTATCTAGGAAACACTTAGAGACAAGGCATCCACTGAAAGAAAAATAATAAAAAAGTTAGGAGTTAATGATTTTATCAAAACTAAAAGACTAGAGTTTGCACAATTTTTAAATATGATTTTGTATAATCATTATTACCACATGTTTATATAAGATGCTATCTCCAAATATTAAAATAACTAAATTGTTAAAACAAAAATGGGACTTTTCCTTCTTTTTTTCTGATCGAAATTAGCTTATCAAAACAGTTATCACCAAGTCTAGACATACAGCTTCAAGTTCTAAATACTAAAGAGCAAATGGGGCTTATATCCTCACCTGAGCACAATTTGGCCATTTCCAAGCATATGTATGTATGTATTTATGTATGTATGTATGTATGTAGGTAGGTAGGTAGGTAAGTAGACAGACAGACAGACAAACAAACAGACAGACAGACAGACAGACAGATAGATAGATAGATAGATAGATAGATAGATAGATAGATAGATGGATAGATAGATAGATATACTGAGCAAAAGAAGAAAGTATCCACTGTATACAATTTGAGTTATATTCTGAACTGTAAATGCTATTTTATTATATATTCTGGCTTTTTCAATTTTAAGTAATTTAGACTCCTTATAAAAACATTTAACAAACATGTCAAAGTTTTGATAAGCATTTCAATGATAACAGACAGAGAAAGGTGTAAGTGGTCATTTCAGAAAATCACAAAATTCTGATCGGAATCAAGTTAATATCTCATTGTCAAATCAATCCATAGCTGCTTGATATTGGGTATAACCACCCCTGTTTGCTAAAACAGCACGAATTCTACTTTGTATGCTGCTGACGTAACGTATAATAACGTGCTAGATTATTCCATTCTGCTATGAGAGCATTTTGTAGCTCCTGAATGGTCAAGGGATGTCAAATGTGCGCTCTTCTACCCAATAAATCCCATATGTGCTCGATTGGATTGAGATCAGGGGTATTTGCTGGCCATGGGAGGACGCTAACGTTATTTCGTTGAAGGTAGCGTTGAGTAAGTCGAGCGGTATGCGGACGAGCATTGTCGTGTTGCAAGGTGACCCCTAGAGCATGGCTCTGGATGAAGGGAACTACTTCTGGAGCTAGATCTGGTTAATATAGGCTTATGAATTTAAAGTACCATTTACTACTGCAAGGCCGTCCATTATTCCACCCCATATCATAACGCTGCCACCACCAAACCTGTTTCACATGCATCAGTATATCGTTCTCCCTGTCGACAGGAAGCACTGGCACCACCGTCACTAAGACTAAGGTTGAACCTTGATTCGTCAATAAACAAAACGTTTTACCAGTCATTACTCTTAAAAAGTAAATAGCGTCTACACCATTTAACACGTCAGAATCTGTCCGAAATATGGACTGTAATCTGGTATCGGCCTATTTCTACCCCTTAACCTGTAATTAATAGTCTGTGCATTGACACCATAACGTCTGGCCGTAACAGTTGCTGGAAAATGACGTTGGCGGAATACGGAGTATCGCAACTACCAAAACCCGTCACAGTTTGCATTTAGTCACTTACCAAATCCATTGTTCTCGACGTGGGCACCTTTATGTGGGCAACTTACGTCATAATTATATGGCGTCATAACAATCACAAAGTGCGCGTGTACGTTGACGTTATTGAAGATGCGATATTCCGTATTGTAAACTTTGTATAAATAAACTTTGATATGACTCTTTCAAATAACTTTTGAAATAGACATTGAGTCAATCAAGAGAATGCCAAATAATGTGCGAAAAAGACAGAAAAGATCAGACTCAACGTAAAATGAAATGAATTCTTTTGTTTTTGCTTCCAGCAAGGTTTGAACCATTATCACTCAGCATGTTTTGCCTCAAGCGGAGTTTGAACAACTACCTTTCAGCATGTTAGAGGCATTCAAATAACCCTTGAAATAGATATTTTCTTACAAAGTTGGCAAATAATGATTTGTTTCTCCATAGTAATACAATAATGAATAATTGAAATAACAAATTATGCAAAATGTGTTGAAATGATACTCAGAAAAGAGCCCCCCTCCCCAAATGAGTCAAAATGGACCCGAAACAATACATTTCTTAAGACATCCTTCTAAATTATTTTGATGCCTTCACTTTGTCGATCTTTGCAAGTCGATCTGAATATGTTTTTCATAGGACAGTACCCCCATTGGGCCTATGTTGCCCAAGTATCATCATAATCCTTTTAGCTGTTCTGAAGAAAATTGAAAGTCAACAGACGGACGGATGCACGACTGACGCCAGACGATGCACTGTGACAAAATCACACTTGAAATTTGGGCTCAGGTGAACTGTAATGTGTGAGAATGTGAGGGTACATTGTACTTTAAGGTGTTCTCAAGGCTGATACTTATGGCTAGTGTACTCTTATCGGATCACTGTCTTCTCCATGACTAGAACACGCAGAAATGAAAAATGATTACAGGTAAACAAGTGGGGTATCCAAGTCTGAGACAAAGAAAATGGTAATTTATAGTTCAACAAAGGACATTGCTTTTTATCTACCATAATGAAAATGATAAAAGAAGTAGAGCTAAATTAAACGAAGCTCATGAAAGTAAATTGAAGGAAGAGCATTGTTCTCTGATTTCCATTCCTATTTTGCCTTTGTAAATTAACGTACAACGACTTAATGATTAAAAAAATTAAAAAAAAAAGTAACCTTATCAGTTTTGCATTGTTGTTAACACCAAACGTGAAGATCGAAAAAAAATCTTAAAACTAATCTCAACAAAATATTCAACAAGAAAGGAAATAAAACCCCTTCTTCTCTCACTGCTCACGAAATGTCATCAAGCACGTTAAGTTTTCAATATACTGATTATACTACGAAAAGTTTAGTGTCAAACTTATCAATCGCACGAATACAGCCACTGTCAAGCTGTCATGTGGTCTTACCTTATCAAGAAGAATGTATCGACGGCATAGGGTGCTGCAAGGACGGCTTGGAAGGTGAACAACTTGAGATATTCAAGGCCATCCAACAAATTGGCTGAATATATGTATGTATCATTATGTACATGCGTAAATAACAACAAAATAGCAAACTATCATATATACATTTCATCATCATAAACACGGAGACATAAAGTATAAATGTCAATGAAGATAAATGAAAGAAACTTTAAAACTTGTTAGACATTGACTTTGTTGCAAAACTCAAGTGCAGCGCATGCACTATTAATCATACCGTTAGGGTACCCGTATAAGAAAATAAATGGTCGAGGAAAAGACAATAGCTGTCAAAATCTGTGTATGTTGCAATAGTTTAACACTTTCTCATTTTAATGTCTATTACATATATTTTATCTAATACAGCCTTTTTATAAAACACCATCTTACGTTGGTGTTCGTCTCTGAAGTATGAAACCAGCGTAGCCTAGTGATATTGCGTCGGACTCCTGATCGGGAGGTCGGGGTTCGAGTCCCGCTCTGGTCATCATTTGCCGGTGTCATGTCTTTCGGATGAGACAGTAAAAACCGAGGCCCCGTGTCGTGGTATGCATGGCACGTTAAAGATCCCTCACTGCTTCGGGTGGGTCCGTTGCAAAGATCAAAATTTGTACGCCCCGCATCAGGCAGATGTCGTCACCATATACGTGAAATATTCGTGGTGTGACGTAAAACAAAAATCAATCAATCAATCAATCTCTGAAGTATGTGCATAGTCAAGTGTGAAATAACTAACCTGTAACTGGAGCGTCTGTGATAGACAAAGATGTATACAGGAAAGAATTTCCGAGAATGATAAAGGCCAGACTAAGGACTCGAATTCCATGGATACAAGTAATGTCCTTGTCACCATGTTCTGTCGATAGAAGCTCTGGGACGTTCTTATATATGGAGAAACATTTGGCTAATATTTCCTTGATACCTGAAGTGAAAATCAGATTCATTCTAGCAAAATCTTGGTGTTACATGACGAGATACAGCAAGTCTGTTTAAGGATTTATCCGTTTACAGCTGTATGTATTGTTTTTACTGTTGGTGTTTTTGATTCGTTTTGTTTTTTTCTTTGTTTGTTTGTTTGTTTGTTTGTTTTTTTTTTTGGGGGGGGGGTTGTTTAGTATTTTTTTTTAATTTTTTTTGGGGGGGGGGTTGGTTTTTGGGTTTTTTTTCTTTACTTGTTTTTTCGTAAATAATAATACGTTTCTTACGATAAATACAAGTGACAATTCATGATGAATGTAATACATGTAAAAAGAAATGTGACGACATTAAAGGCTTAATAAAGTATATCAGGGGAGAAATAAATAAATATATAATAGTAAAAAGTAAAATAAATAAATGTTGATGTGCCCTAAAATTCATAATGTACAGACAGCTGTGACGTTCTTTGTTACACTCAGATTTTTATCCCTGATAAATTTCTAAAGTTATAAAGAAGATACGTAATGATACGCTTAAGATAATTCATAATTCCAAAACGTATATAAATTCCCATAGCGTTATCATTTATCTTTAAATTCGTTTATAGTACAAATTTGCATCTGAAAATTTGAAATAATTACGCATTCCCACAATAATCATAGTATGTGATGTCTTCTTCAAGAACATGATGTACCTCAACTACTCTCAGAAATATCTCACCTATTCCTCTATTATACTTATATGTATAGAGCAGCCCGGTTTTCAGGATTCAGTAGCATAACAGGAATTAGTGTCTTATCGTTGGAATTGATGGATAATGAAGCCAACACGTCACGCAAGTTCTTGGAGAATTTGCACTTGAAATATCGGCTTCATGAATACCAACAATAGGATATTTCGTCCTCATTTTTCAATTAATGTGTATTTCTGAGAATGCATTTTGTTTTATCTAAGTCGTATTTTTTATTGAAGTCGATACCTATTTTGTAATGAATATATTATGAAACGATGACTTAGACGTTTGATAAATTCTCTCAACTTCATTCTTTAATTTTATGAATAGTGATGGCGTGATGTAATCGTACAAAAGAACAGGTGCACAAACTCCACCCATTATTGTGCAAACACAAGGTGATATCAATAATATAATTACGAAATCCACTGTATAGTTCATCAAAAGAAATATATTGGTAATGGAAAAAATGACTTTCATATCAACGTCAACAATATTACCTTATCTGAAATGTAATAAGGTATGCAATATATGAAGCACAGTACTATTGAATGCATGTACCTTCCTCAGTTTTGTAATTTACAGAGATAGATCTCTCACTATGACATGAGGCATTGTCTGTTTCGTCTTCTCCAAGTGACGTCACATGTCCGTTTTGTTGTCCGGCATGTCCATTCATCACAGAGTGTGGTTGTGCGTCTTCGTCGTAGGCGCGGTTTTGATGCGTGACGTATCGTTTCACTAATACTGGTTGTTCGTTATGATTAAACCAGATAACATGGATGACAGTAGATAAAATCACCACTAAAACTAAAACACCCATTATACACCTGTAAATTAATATATTTACACTTAATTCTATATATATATATATATATATATATATATATATATATATATATATATATATATATATATATATATATATATATATATATATATATATATATATATATATATATATATATATATATATATATATATATATATATATATATATATATATTTATATATAATATCATAATGATCGTATTTATTTCCAGTGAATATTACAAATGCTTTGTAAACCTATTCATCTTTCTGCTGTTTGTGGAGGTGTTTTATCCCATAGCTGAATCAAACTGCTTACTCACGAAGTTTGATTAATCTCATAAGAAAATTGTATAATACATGGCAAAACAATTTCAACTTGCTTAAATGATTCAATTCTTGATGCTGAATTTACTATTTACTATCACTTTTTAAAACAGCATCATTATGCGTTCATTACAGTGGGAATTTTCGGAAGAAATTAGGGCAAATATTTTGTTGGAAATGATATCATTTCAGATAAATGGCAGACTATGGTATGAGATTTTCATTGCTACACATTGCAGTGTAATGTAAGTACCGAACTAAGGAGAAGATAATCGCTTACATGAAAACAATAGAATCTGTATCGTCCTCCAGGAGAAAAGGTTCTGAACACTCTACTGAAGAAGGGGCTAGACCATACTCTCTTAATGGACCTAGAGGGATTGAATAAGAGTGTATCATTATAACAATAAAAATTTAGGTCTCAACTTATTATATTTATACCAAGTATTTAACAACGACATCCTAAAGTATTAGTCACTTACCAAGCCTGACTAAACTACGCACATCTCCTTGCCGGCATGATTTTGGTAAACACAGTCCAATGGTAATTGTTATAGGTACCCCGTGAGTATCCTACATACAAGTAAAACATTAGTATTTCATGACGATACTATTGTCTATATCGCTATATTCGTAAGATATTTCAACTTGTCAAAGAAATGATAAATTCAATACGATTGCTTATCAGATGTTTAGGTTTAATTTAGAAACGGATGTGATACTTTACCACTGTTCCTATAAGACCATGAATCAATTTTAGGACACCATCAGTCGCAGTGAATGTTGTTCTGCAGTACTTTCCGCTATTGGACTTCATAGGTCCATGGCCTTGAATTTGAGATTCATACTGAACAGCGAGACACTGGTCATACGAACCAATCATGTGCAAGTTTCCAGTTAAGGTACCAGTAGGTGGTTTTCCAGTTGCATCGAACACTTCAAGATAAGTAATGATTATTGTTTGGTTTTAAATACACTGCAGTCATGCGCTTCACGTATGCATGCTTTTTAAATGAAAAAAGACTAAAAGTTATTTTCATTTCAAACTTCTTAATTTAAGATAATTTATTCAATTGCTTTGAATACTGTAATATATTTAAATTTAAACATGTGCATAGCAAGTGAATGTCTCAGAAATATTCAATTATTTATGTCCTTGGTGATTTTTGTCATACAACTTTGTCAGATGTCTTCAGATTTCTCTCTTGCACGATTACTGCACTATGAAATCAATGCCATAAAAACCAATAAAGAAGTCGCAAGAAGACTTGAATAAATAAGAATGATTGACAAGTATGATAGAAATGATACTCGACAGTTATACGTGTTACAGCTATACGTGTTACAGTTAAACATTTTTTATCATTAAACAAGATACCGAATATTATCGGTCGATGAAATTGAATTGTTATTTTTATATTGATTCTTTATATATTTGTATGACGGATTGGTCCAATTTTATATAAATTCATGTAATCAAATAACTAAGCAAGTTATATAGATATATTCTATCACATGTATGAAAGGAAAAGAGCTAAGATAAATCGATGTTAGAATGATGATAATAAGGATTGAATGTAGATAAAATAATCTAACTGGGGTATCTACAGCGTAGGTAATGCCCCACATTTCACCATAGAAATGTATACTTACTTTTGATAGCCCACTTTGAACCATGAATGAGTGCGTCTATGTAATCCATTACATCATTGTAACATATATCTGATAATGTTGTGTCCGTAGAAGTTACAGGGAAGAAATCTCTTGCTCCTTTACTCTTCAGGATATTCGCAATGATGGATGGTATGTTTTGGATGCTAGCAGATACTAGGTAGTCTAAAGGGTTCGTTATATTTCGGCCCGACATGCTGGCATTATTAATGTCGTTTATGAAGGTGACAAGCATTTTTGGTACACTTTTCTCAAGAAAATTTTCTCCATCATTCAATACTTCAACCAGAATCGGCTTTACTAATTCTTTTTTCATTCCAAGTTTCATAGCGTATGGTACTATAACATCACTCATATTAAGCAGGACTTCTTTTGCTAAGTGTACCAAGCTTACCCGACTTCTAAATGCAGTTCCAAAATCAGCAGTGCTTGTTTTATTTGTTGGCTGAATGTGTCTACGACGTCTTTTCATATGGCCCGTGGCTGGCGTCATGGAAGGTGTCGTAGCAGTATGTCTGTTATTATCAATTCTCGTTATGGTTGTAGATATGTTCGTGTTCATACCAATTTGAGAAGTAATCGTTGCATTTGCTGCAGGTCTTATTGTACTTGATGGAAATGTTCCAGATGTTGGAACGTGTTTCGTAAACGTTGCATGATGGTTCGAATTGAACGTTGTCGTAAGTTTTGTACGTGTCATGTTTGAAGATATATGCGTAAATGTTGTTTCAGATAGACCTTCGCTTGTTGATACATGGCCAAGAGTAGCACTGTATATTTTGGAAGTAGGAATATTATGCGTTGAGGTAGCACTATGTCTTGTCGAGATGAGACTAGGAGACAGAGCAGGAGTAGAAATGTAGTGTAGATCACCGGGTACCAATAAATCAGAAGAGTCTAGTATATCATTTAATACATCGATTACTTTGTGTATCACGCGTTCGCCGTACAAACGAAGGAATTCTTCCAGAGATTCTAATGCCCATGCAACCGTAGCTGGATATAGTTCTTCCTTCAGACCTCTTTCAATGAAAATAGGACGGCAAACGACTACTGCAATGTCCTTGACAATTTCATAAAAATCTAATAGTTGTATATAATCATTCATAAATGCTTCATAACTTGTCATATTTAGATTAGTGGTGTTAATTTTATTCAAATCTTTGACCACTACTTGTGTCACATTCACGAAGATTTCATTTTGGATAATTACAGGTATTTCGTCGAGTATCCAAGGTAATAATACTTGATTAAGTGGCGGATTTAATTCAAGATTTTCTATTAATGGAAATGCGGAGAGCAAAATTTTCTCTAGTTGTTTAAACAGCGGTTCGTTCTTCATTAATATATCAGCAAGAAAAATAACTTTGTCACGTAAAGACATTGTATCAAGCGCAGCAACAAGAGCAGCAGCGGATTGAGATTTGCATCTTGGAGTAATCCATATTGCAGTTACCAAGAACAAAGCCAATCCAATCTTCATTTTGATGATGAAGTGATCACCTACCCGAAAAGATATTTCAGAACATAACACATTACACGAGCAATAAGAGTTCTGTTAGGTAACAAAAACAAAGTGACAGCAACGCAGTCACGAGACGTCAGAGAAATATGAATATTCATGGTTATGTATTTCAGAAATGTTAATTTTATGTAAATAAAAGGCATAATCGTTATTATTCCATGAATATTGTTATGGTATTACAATTCGTATCATCTTCTCTGATACATTGTACAAAAATATTTATACTTTTATTTAGTTTTCCTGTATTCATTTGAACAATACAGGTACTGACGGATAAGCGTATGGAATAACACTAGGTAAAGGGTTTTTGTAAAACTGAGAACTACTTACAGTTGCTAGTAGTATGTCCCCGATATGTCTCTCCACGTGGAAACGTAGTGTAATAATGAATGTTCGTAGTGCTCGTGTACATATGATAACGTTATGAAATACGAATGCACGATAACGTTGTATTGACATTAGCTTCATAAACATGTCAGCTATTCAGTCGCTTTTCTCGGTCTTCCAACGACACGCGAGATAATGACTAAATGAATAAAACCCAAAAGATTTTATTGATACACTCTTTATTTACTTAACTGATAGAAACATGTAAAGATTTCCTAAATTATATTGATGCAAAAATACATTATGTAGTTAAAACCTGCATAACTGTTTTGAAAAAGGACATCAGCTTTATAATCAATACAAAAGCAAGAGGTTTCGTCATTGGATGATTATACTCCGTTGAGTTGTACATTAAAGTCAGGCGACTTCGCTGATTTGGTTTGATTGACAAAGTATTGAAACGCATGGTTTTATAAGGCTTAAGTTATTTGGAAACTGTTTGTTTAAACTGTCTTATCAAAACGGAATAGATTTTTACGTTTACATATTGACAAAAAAAAATGAAGTTAATACATGTTCAAACATTAATCAAATTAACAAAACGTGTTACAATAGTATATATAAACACATAAGATCTTAAGTAATCATAAAATAACATGCTTATAATTTAGTTTCCGATTTATGATTTTTATAAATAACTTTTAATACAGCAAAATTTGCTACCAAGTCAAATAATTCAAACACTGTCATAACGCTTGCTCCAACAAATAATCCCATAGAGCCACCTATGTCACCTAAAAAAACAATCAAAATGATTTGATTATTATAAATTAGTATTGTCTATAAACATGATTATTCTCTAATTCAGAGTTTTGTATTTGTATATTAAGTTTTTTTAATGCATATAATCTTTTCTTTAACAAAAATATTTTATGTACCATAGCAGCTTCAATCCACAAGTTTTTGGGATTTGTTCCACATCTGCCTTCTCATTTCCAGTCTTTCAAAAATGTGCATCATACTACTATGCTTTAAAATAATTCAGTTCTCTCTGTAACCAAGTTTTTGGGATTTGTTCCACATCTACCTTGTCATTTCAAGTCTTTCAAAAATGTTCACCATACTACTATGCTTTAAAATAATTCAGTTCTCTCGGTAACTAACGTTTTTATTGCTATCGAAATCAATAACATGTTTTAATATAACTAAAGAGTAATTGGGACACGCCCACTGGACTGTGTTTTTCGGCTCGGGAACAACAGGCTATCGCGCAGTGTTATATATGCGTGATAACAATCGACACAGATAGCCATTGCCATTCTTTTTCACGTGAAAGGAAATTAAGGACACAATTGGCATTTTGTTTGACAAATCATTATTTTTCCTCATAGTGACGTCAGCGACCATACAAATAACATATTTCAGTAACCTGCATTTCCTGTTTCATTCGCCCAAAGCGTGATGGAACTTTCCAGGTTTGTTTTATTCGTTGCATTGTGTTCTTGAACATCCAGCCATGCTCGCGACAGTTCTCGGGTTTTGGGATAATATATATGCAATGCCAACGATTTTATATTCCATTATTTCAACCGTCCTGTTTCATTGCTCAATTCAGATTAAAATTCATATATTCATTTTTATTTAACAGAGTATAGTTATTTTACAGGTAAAACAATAACGTAAGGTGTACATAACAGACAGCAATTGAGGAATAATGTGATCATTGTGTGTAGGTATATCACATATCGACATTCAGTGGTTATTTCATGCAATATGCAGTCTCATATTGATCACGGTTCCCTCAATTGGCCATGTTTCAGCGATTTTACATTGACTTTTTGAAAGCTCTTAATGCATTGGTAGCGCTAAGGAAAGAATATTTCCTAATCATGCTGTGTGAATTCATCATGTTATTATAACTGAATACAGAGCAATTGGCATGAGATAATGAAGAACACTAAGGTATAGTTTTAGTAACTATCAACAGATTTCATTAAATAGCATTATTCCATTTCGCTGTATCAAGACACAACCATACGATATCTGTACAACTGACTGAAAGATTCAACAAACCGTCTGGTGTTTTGGACATAGCCACTTGTTTCCCGTATTAAGGAAAATTGCCACATTTCATTTCAAAGCATCATCTGATACTTACACAATAATGCAAATATATCATACGCCTTTTGTTGTTCTATTTCTTCATAACTCAGTTGCCTGTAGAAGAGATCAAGTTGCAGAAAATTGTCCCTGGAAAGAGAGTATTCGTTAAGTGCAATAGACAGGTATTATACTTCTAAGTTAAAGTGAATAAATTTTATGAGTAACATATAAACACACACACACATACTACTCTAATATGTTTGAAAGGAGACATTATATTTCTTATTGCTTTTGTTGTCAACCTAGAGTTTCATAAAAATTTTCCGATAAATGAGTTTTCAGGTCAAGGCAAGGAACACGATCATTAAGATAGGCAATGTGCCAAGGCTGAGCGATACAAGTTATTGAGCATGTTACATAATTTGATTGATAAAAATTATTAAAATTTGACACCGGTATAAGACTAAAATTGGAAATAGTTTTGTGTTTTTATACCCTCCGCAAACGATTTATTTTTGGCGGGGGGGGGGAGGTGGGGGGGGGGGGTATATGAGGAATCAGCATGTCCGTCTGTCCGTCCATCCCGATTTGTGTCCGCTGCATAACTTTTGTACCGTAGGATTAAGGTCAAACCTGGTATGTGGATGCATTATGGAAAGGGGATGTGTCATATACCAAAGTTAGGTCACTGTGACCTTGACTTTGGACCTCTTTGATAATAAAACCTGGGCCACTTCGTGTCCGGAGCATAACTTTCGAATCATAGGATCTAGGTTTATCAAACCTTACATGTATATGCATCATGGGAAGGGGATGTGTCATGTACCAAAACTAGGTCACTGCGACATTGACCTTGACCTTTGACCTCTATGATAGTAAATAGCACCTAGGATAATTATACCTGTTCTATGGATGCACCATGGGATGGCAATGTGTTGTGTTCCAAAATAAGGTCTCTGTGACCTTGATTTTGACCTTGACCTCCATGATGGTAAAACCTTGTTTTCATTGATTATACCTCAATATGTACACGTGGGATATCCATTACACTTATACCGTTGATGTATCTTGGGATGAATTATTGCATGCTTCAACTTAGTTGCCGCGGGGGGTATTTATCCCGTTAGGACATCTCTAGTTTTCCACAGCATTGCCCCCTCTAAATTGGATGATATTAATGTTATATATTGTTACCTATAGCTAATGTACGTGTGTATGCGCCGTCTTAAGGGGAGCGGGTAAGGTCGCACATACAAGTACATGTATTTGAAAGAAGGAGG
Source organism: Pteria penguin (assembly GCA_035048485.1). Classification (NCBI taxonomy): domain Eukaryota; kingdom Metazoa; phylum Mollusca; class Bivalvia; order Pterioida; family Pteriidae; genus Pteria; species Pteria penguin. Next base: position 46,042,309 of record CM068582.1, on the reverse strand, counting down.
AGAGGGGTTGCAGGGCAATGGGTTTAGAAACAAGAGAAAAATGTCATATAATCACATTATCTAAAAGTGGTTCTATAAACAGAGTTTCATTGCTGAAAGGCAGAGAGTGAAGAGGAGAACTAGGAGAAAGGCTGACATAATGTACTGCAGCAAAAGTATTACTATTGTGAATCCTCCTTAATGGTTTTAGGAAGATAAATCTTAGACGTTTCTACAGATATCTATTGCTTATACTTTCAGTTGTCAGGGTCACAACCACACAAATCCGTAAACTGAGGATTGAAAGAAAGATACCAATCTTATTTAATCTTTTTAATCAATGTGTGAAACCTGTTTAAAAATTGATATAATATTTATACGCTTAAGGAATCGAAATTGATATTGATATATGAAAGAATAAGAATAATGGATAACATATATATTAATAACTCTATTATTGTTAATGTGCTATATGAATAGTGCCAACATTCATTACTTAATTGAAGTTAGTTTTTATATCTTAAATGTGTTAAGATAATGTATACATTTCATATAACAATCCGTCGTGAAATGTATTCAAGAATAGTTGGTGCATTACTGTCAACACTGTAAAAATCTCGAAACACTGTATATCTGTAAATTAAAAATGCTATTTGTTATCGAGGAAAATGGTCTAGCCCTCTCTGTGACAGTCCTGTTATTATATTCTACGTTTATTCCAAGATTAGAAAGTTTTATTTGTATTACAAAGTACATATATGTTAATAAAAAGAATATGTATAATTACGATTTACATTGATTTGTACATATAAATTTTAAAGCAAAATTCCTGTGCCAAATGTTTACTATTTACTCGCTATTGACTACACATCGGGCTTCCTCAGGTACGTTTGAACCACCAGTTTTCACCAAAGTGTCTGTTGATTTCCAACTTGTTCAACAATCGCGTTCAACCTGCATTACCTTTACGTATATCTAAGTGTTGTATTTGCTGGTGTCATACATTAATACTACGTCCATTTTCCACCTTTTTCTACAACCATGTGTACAGGTATGAACTTGTACATTACATTTGACACGTATCAGTAGACAGTTTTTCACGAGGTTACTTTTAAGTTAACAATGTCGTATGTTTTCTGTTGAATGAGTTTAACCATTTCTGCGATACTGAGAGGAGAATTGCAAGAAATTGTCATGTAAAATAAAACGTGCATCAAAGTACAAAAGAAATCGCACTTAGCTTCAGAAACTATTAAATATTAGATATAATTTCCTACTATTATTCAATAAAAAAGTAAAATATAGCTAGGCCTATGAACTAGTCTACAGTTCAGTGCTGTTTAGAAATGATGGATGTAGTCAAATACAAAAAAAAAAGAAAAAAAAACTTGTCTGCTAATAGCCGATCACTCGACAATGGACGCTGATAACTGTAATTTCTGCGGTATTCTACCCGACTAGGTAAACAGAATGGGCACCAGAGCAGGTGCTGCCTCCGATCCAAGTCCCTGAGCCTACCCTTTCCACCTTGTGACATGCACGTGCACCAGTCAACATGCATTGCATTTCTAATAATACTAATAGCATTTCAAATATAAATACCTTAGGTAACAGACTATCATCCTCATATGCATGGTTCATTAATTCGTGTTTTTAATAATTCACCGTTCTATTTCACTTCTAATCTTAGTCGCCATCATTGACTTCAAAATGTTGTTTACCTTGTTATTGTATTTCTACGCGATCAAGTCACATATATCAGGGATAAAATAGTAATGTAGTGCCATAACAATTATCTTTATTGGACAGTCATTAAATTTTTTTCATACAAAACTTTTCATGATGTCAGTTTCATAAGAACAAATCCGTTAACAAAGGAGCACAGTTACTGTCCATAGAGATTCCGATGGTCTGATGGAAGACGTGGTCACCGAACACAACATATATATTATCAATCAGAAAGTCCGGCATGCATTTTATGTCATCTTCAGAGTGCTTGAATTTAGATTTAGAGTGATTTTACACAAAATATCCTAACACTATATATTTATATCTTCGTGAACCTTTTTTTTTGGTGAAAAAGAGTTTTCGATAATTTTAAAGAATCTGTTTTTTCAATTTATCGTTAGGTATAGTTGTGTAAATTGTCAAAAAATCGTAAGTCTTAATGTTTAACCTCGGAGGTTTTAAACCAAAAAAAAAAAAAAAAAAAAAAAAAAAAAACCAAAAAAAAAAAAAACCTGATTAACGCCACTTGCAGAGTAAATTACATAACGTCTGAAGCTTCTCCTTAACTGCAGATAGTATTTTTGTAAGGAGGTCTAATAGAGGTTTGGTGGAGCATTTACTGGAATCTGCAATTAACCTATTCTTATATGGATCTTTGTGAATTTTTGGAATCCAATATAAGTAGGGTAAGTGCATATGTTAAATGCTTCCACGACAAATTTATGATTATCAACAATGTCATATATTGAGAGTGTAGATTTGGTATAAGTAGGATTAGAAGTAGGTTTGTTAACACTAAGTTCCTCTAAAAGACACTTGATATAATGAGCCTGCAAACGAAAACTATGTTTTCGGAGGCTTTATAAAAGAAAAGCAAAATTAATTATTAGAATGAATTAACGGTTTGGTACTTCTTCAATATTGATTCCTAATGTTTTTCATTTTCTTTCTAGACAATAAAGGAATAACTTAACCATTGCATACAATAGAAAAGGTGAGATAATTCTCGTGTAGTGCTCAGAGGAATAAATTAGAAAGAATGAAATCAAAGAAACTTTGATTTAAACGATACTTGGTAAAAATATCCCTCTCTACAGATTAGACTAATACACTAAACGTGTATTAAATCCAGAGTTTTCTCTCTTTATCTCTTACATTATACACCAATCTGCGTAAACCCTAATCTTTATCCCCTTGTATCTTTATGTCCCATTGTATATAAGATCTGGCGAAACCCTGTAAGGTATCATGTTCTGGTAAACCCTGATTTTCAGCCAATTAGTCGATCGGCTACAAATTTCTAGGAATGAAATTAACATTCCCAGATTTACTTCAGTGTAAGCTCGGCCTACATGGTAGTTTTTGAAGTGTTTGTTACATATTACGTCACCTGCACGTGCTTAGCCGAGTCTCTGGTTGGCTATGGGAAATAACAATCTCGGTGCCTAGAACGTCATCAGGTTAACAAGAACATGACCCCTTTGCCTTTATCCACAATGGGACGAAAACAGAAGCGGAACTAAGATGTTACTTATGTATATGTATCAGAAATTGGTTTCAGGCGTATACTTGCTTTAAAAGCTTGTGGTTGACTTGAATGCTATTTTGGTAATCTTGCAGGGCGGATGTGACTTCTTTAACACTTTCTGAGAAGGAAGCGTCCACAGTATTCGCAGCATATTGGATATCATTGCTATCCCGTATGAAGAAAACAGAGTTTTTCACCCCTTTAGAAACGTGTGTATAATTTTGCAGAAGTTTTGTTATATTTTTGTAGATATAATAATCCTTTAATCCTTCATAGCTGAGTGATTGATTCCAAACTGAGTTAATTTTGTCAACCAAATCCGTCCATCCATCATACATATTCCGACCCCTGTTTTGTATCTCATGAAAAAATTGCGTTACATTATTTATATCTAGGTGAAATTTTTCAGACAAAAAAACTTCAGCAAGATGTTGCTTTGTTAATTGTTCGCTAGAAAAGTATTCTTTAGAATGGGTAAGTTCATTCTTGAATGCCTCCAAGCAATGAGTTATCAAAATCTGCAAAGAACTTTCAAGATTTTCCAAATTTGTATCGAGATAACTTTTTGATAAATCCAAATTGGCTTTCACACTTTCAAAGGTAGTGATTTTTTCAAGCAATACTCGTTCAGGTCGATCGATAGTCTCGAAATACATTACACTTTTCGCATGGTAAAAGTCTTCGCAAGAATCGAGGAACTTTTCAGAAACACTATTCATCGTAGTAATATTAAGGTATTCTGTTTCGTAAACGTCATCGAGCAATTCCTGATATAAGTCAAGCGACTCCATCATCCTTGTAATGTCACTTTCTAGCCTTGGGGTGTACTTCCTGGCATATCTAAAATGTAGTTAAACAATTTTAGGAAAAGCGTTTCCATCTGAATTTGCAATGAAGATACACTGCGAAGTAGTGTCAAAATCGACATTGTTGCAAATATACAACCGGCATACGCATGCGTGCGAGAACGTTAGTGACATAAAATATGAATAACTTGTTTATATAAGTCAATAGTGGGGTATTACAAACATTGGTTTACACTTACTCAATATGGTATCGGCATATCGACAATGTCTTCCATTGTCGGTGTCATAATTCTATAATGGATAAACATTCCCAGTATTTATACTTTAAGAAGAATGACTAAACTTCACGTATTTGTGATATAAATGTTAATGTGGCAGAACATGTCATCAAAGCTTTTCTGACATTTTCACAATATATAGATAAGATTAAGAACAAATATAACTTCATTTCATTAAGTGTAATGCACGCCCATTTTTGCAAATGAACTCTCTTCAATAATGCTAAAAGTCGACAACTTTGATGTCCAAAAAATTTGTATATTTTATATTTGAAATTTTTTTTTATATTAAATCATTTTAAAATGTTAATACGCTATCATTCTAATAATGTTTAAATTTACATTCCTGTGTAAATAACTGTTTAATTGATTAATTTTGAGAATGCGTTTTCATATGAGACATAAAACAAAATAAATGCAGTGTATTTAAAATGAATGACATTTATAACAATACAAATGTATATTTTATTGCAGATCTCTATGAATTGTTTTGAAGCTAAACAGTAATTATTTTGAGCTATTGGCACTATACTCACGAGTTATGATATGTTGATTCGTTCATCAGAGTTATAGGTACTGCGTATGGATTGTCATTTCTATGAATTTTCTTGAATTTGTATCTAAAGATAGGTGTACCAGTTTTGTAAGCATTATATAATTGTGTATAGTTAGCTAAGGCTCGCTGTGCTGTCTCAAGTTTACCATGGATGCTTATTTTTCCAATCATATAAAATGTTCTCTTAGACGATGAATCAGTCACATTGGGATCTATTAAGTATCTCAGTGAACTTTCCACCTTGTGAACGAACTCGTGAAAACTGTTGCAAAGATGGGCTAATGTCCTCTCCTCCATAGCATCCCGTCCGCGCATGAAATTCTTTCGAATATTGTAGAGCTGATACTGCAGATAAAATGCGTGTTGTGCCCACATACTAACAGTCTCGTTGTACTTGTATTCTAGATAGTCTTTTTGCCGTTGAAGCTTTATATGGATAACATTCTGTATGAGATCGAGTATGTCATTCACATTTTCCTGTACTGCCCCTACCTTTTCACGAAAGTCTTCAAAAACGGACAATTTCATTCTATTTGTAACCTCGCGTGCCTGGATAAGTTTTTTCTGAAGCGCAGTTGCATTTATAGATTCTTTTAACTTTTCGGAAGCGTATTGCGATGTAGTAGCGTACGACAACACTGGGTCGTACACAAAATAGCTGCAAGCCGTTGGACAAACACATTCGTTGTTAACACTGTGGTGATCAGTATCTAAGAAAAAGTAAATCGTAAGTTTTATTATATTATAGATTGTTCTTGAAGAAACTTCATGTATTCATGAGTAGTCCATTAAATACATGTAGGAATCTCGTAAATAAATTTTACCTTCAAATGATACAAAGCAACAAAAATTACGGTATTTTGTCAACAATATTTTGCTTAAGATTTCATAAAACGCCTTTGAATTAAGAATTGTTCTCCTATAACTTACTGAGAGTGATCACAGAACATGCATTGTGTGCTGTAAAAAATAAAGAAAAACCAGAACAAAAAACCAAAAAAAAAACCTCCAACAAAGAAACAAAACAGAAATTTGCATGATACCAAATCAGGGTAAATAGTAACTTCTGTAAAAAGTAGAAAATTAACATTGAAAGTCCTGGGTTGGTTTTTTTTATCGGTTTTTTTAAAAGAAATAACAACAACCCAGCCGTGGTTTATTGTCCAGTTACACCCCGAATCGGATAAACCAATCAAATTATCGTCGACCCGTGAGTAAAAATCAATAATTCAGTTTTAAGAAAATTATTTGGGCGGAGCATTATGAACTCTGGTTGTATAGGAAGCACACAGAAAGCATTAAAACATATTGAACTGTACCGCAGTTACGATACCGACTTAGGATGGTCAATTAAAGTAACACTCAATATTTGGATTGGTTAACTAGTTTACATCGTCCACCTTCTCACTTACCGCAAAAGCAGCACAATCAAAGGACACACATTTAAAAATTTAAACATTTATGTATAATCCTTCATATAGAAAGAACAAGGATCACAGATTTCGCAAGACGAGAGGTTATAAAAAGTTTCACGCGAAACTTTTATAGAATAATATGCTAGTATCAAAAATATGTTAGGTGACATCAACTTGAGTAAACCGTAAGTCGCATTAGAATAAAAAGTAAAATGCAATTATTGGAATCACGTTGAGGGAATATAAAGTTATTCAATCATCTTTTGAATATATATAAAATACATATACATACTTTTTAATTTGGAATAGCATGTGAAATACTGTTCTAATGTGCACACAGGAGGTTTATCTGAAAATTATAAATATCTTAAAGTTTATTACTTAGACACATATATAGCTGTATAACACTTACAGTACCTGCAAAGAAATACTTTGAAACATTACATAGTAAAGTAAACAAACACACACACACGCACACACACACCTTAACACATAAATGGATTTTCTTATTTGGGGTGGATATTGTTAAATAATCTTCTTTTTACTTCGTACAACATAAGCACATATATAAATAAAAATTAGATAAATTTGGTTCAGTAAAAATTTAATAATATGTTTGCCTGTAAAATATCCGCCAAATGACACTTGGGAAATTGTTTCATATCAAACAATCTAACAATCTATATGAATTCACAAACACGTACCAAATTGACACTTTGACACATTAACACTTTGATTATATAAATATATATATATATGCTATGTTTCACAATTCACTCAATTATAACAAGGCAAAACTGATATTAATCAAATACTAGAGACAAAACACGGAAAGTGTATTAAAATTTAAAACAAAATCTTGTTTTTATTTTCAAAAAAATTATTGACGTGATTAAAAATAATCTAAGATTAATGAGCTTGGAGACTAGAATGGTAAAAATTACCATTTCATTTACATATGTATATCATAAAATAGCGAACTGATATGTATTATCCGGATCTAATTGTGTAACTTCATGACATTATTCCAAATGGATTTTATCCTCACACCTATACATTATCATTGTTTCTGATATGCCACTGTTTCATTATTCCCATAAAAGAAATGGCTCAATTACGAATCGGTTGTGTCATTACATGTATATATCAATCCATTTTATTTCAAATTCCAATTCATATTCCACATGTATTGTTGTCAATATTCGTCCATTTACAGCAGAAGGCGTCAATATTTTATGAATAATTCGTATATCTATTGAGTTCATGATTTATCATCTACCATAAATCATTCTAGTTCTACTACTTTTTTGCACAGATGCATTTTACTAAATTCAAAACAGACATATTTAAAATCGTAAGGGGTTTTGTGTCCAAATGATCGAGGACCTGAACTCATTGTAGTCTTTCGCCCATCCATCTAGACATGTGGGAAAGTTTACTAGTGTATCTCTCGGATTTCGACCGTAATCTCCACGTATAAAAAAATAACAATAAATAAATGATAACAGATAAGTAAATAATAATCGCAAACATGTATGTTAAAATACACCAAGAAATTACATTATCATGATTCAAGCTCAAATATATAGTTAAGTCAGCACAATAGGTTATTGACTACATATTGTAAACGAGGGCGGGAATATTGCACAATATTCGTTCAGTAACATTATGCTTATATAAACCTACTATAAGAGAAGAGGATAGAATACATCTGACCAAGTTATATGACAAAAGTCACCAAGGACATGCACATAAATCATGAATATAGTATAACAATAGTTAATCATCTAAAATCAAATGTTCATCTACCTCAGTATAATGATGCGATTATGTTCATATAATGTCATATTTTTAACATTTTCCTGATTAAGACGTCATCGAAACAAACGTTCACAATATTAGCTTTACGAATATGCAGAGAAATAACAGCATACAATATTCTGGATGAGATATACCACGAATATACACATACATTTTGTGTGTTAGTATTTTGATATTTAGGAGGTAGTCTCATAACAACACACAAGACAAAGACCAAAGTAGTTTTACCATTCCGATGATGTAAAATATATATGAAATTTCGCATCCATGATAAAAAACAGTTCACTACCAGGGTTCGGGGCCATTGTTATACAGTAGTTTTTCTCCCTAGTCATCCCCCCCGGAAAAATGGCTATATAGTATTTTTCCCCCCGGAATAATGGCTATATAGTATTTTTTCCCCGGGGGAAATTTGGCTATTTAGCCATGTTCCCCCGGGAAAAACTACTATAATGTGGAATTTTCCCCCAATGTGAAATTCCGGTTTTCTTTTCACACACACATGTAAGTTAATTCAGCTTGTTACCTTAATAAATAGATTTCTAATTGTGATAGAGATATCTCAACTTTTTATACGGAGATATATCCAAGTAATTTAGAGATATCTCATTTTCTTAAGTAGAAATGTCCTCAATTTTAATCTCTTTTCCAAATACAAATGCATATATTTAGAACAGAGATTTATCTACTAGAATTTCATTCGAAATATCTTTATTTAATCCTAGAAATCTCTATATATACAAATGTAAAAAAGAAAAACAAGTTCGTTTTTATGCCCCCGGAATGAAATTCGGGGGCATCTAGTTTTTGACCTGTATTTGACCCTGTGGCAAAAACCTTGATTATATCGTTTGTACCAAGAGGTACAAGGCTTTGAAACTCCACATATAATTTTCTTGTAATGAGACCTTTTATTTGGGACCATGATTTTTTAATTAGTGACTTTGACCTTTAAAATCTACGTTTTCAAAAACTTAAACTTTGGCTGTATCTTTTGTACCAAAAGGAGAAGGGGTTTTGAACTTTAATTTGGGACCATGACTTTCGACCTAATGACCTTGAACATACTTTTCAAAAAGTTTAAGCTTGACTATATCTTCTACACAAAAAGGTGTAGAGCTTTGAAACTTAGCATATAGATACTTTAAGATGAAACCTTTCATACTTTGCGTAAGGGACAAGGCAATCACGTTCTTGTGATCATGATTTACAACATCTGCGACTAGACAAGCCTTGTTGTAGATTGCAAATCGTGGACACCAGGGTGGAATTCCCTACTGTTATTTTCATTTTCATCATGTACTCTGTATATGATGAGCGATATTGTGATATATATAATGCATCAGTCTTAATTTATTTAGGAATTGTATGTTCAAAGAATTCTTGCACGTTCAATTCTTATATTTGTCACTGGAACATTTTGATTGATAAATTCCTATTTTACTTATGATGTATTACGAAAAGTTGCCTGATCAAATCTTGAGTCACAGCCTGACGTCATAATTGACACCTATACGCAAGTAAACAGCAATTTTTACAATGAAATAATAGAAGAAAATAGCATACATTGGTAAATATATAAAAAGAAAGACTTGTAAATGAATAAATAAAATAAAAAATAAACACACACACACACACACACACACACACACACACACAAAAAACCAAAACACTTAACAGCATATAGAAACCCATTAACCATAACACTATCGGTTTGAGCCACAGGCTATTACTATAGTACATTTGTATTTCAAATGTTATCTGATTGATACAGAACGAATGTGTGTAATTTCCAAACCGTTACGTAAGGGGGAAAAACTACTATGGGGAAAGACTACTATATAGTAATTTTTCCGCCATGGGGGAAAATTACTGTATAGCCATTTCTCCGGGGGAAAAACTACTATGGGGGAAAAACTACTATATGACACCATAAATTGAGAAAATACTCAAGTCAATTATTTCATTTTTATTTTTGCCATTGTCAAACGTTCAAACATATAGTTATGTATCATGGCTTAATTTCATATATGAGTAGAATAAAACTCAATAAAATTCCAAATCTCTATTCATTGTTTAATAGTAGGATTTGAAAACAACACTAAAGTATTTTCTCAGTTTATGGCCCCAAACCCAGGACGATGGCGGTCAAGGTATAAAGAAGTTACAGACTAATCCGTGTTTAACATATCTATTGAATGAAATGTTTTTGTTTAAATATAGCTTTACTTGAATGATTTATTAATACTTGCGCAGGTGTCAGTTTGGTTGTAGGTACTTTCAAGAAGAGCATTTGTAGGTAGTTTCACATGGAATTTAGACCAAACTATCTACATACAATAATAGTAATAAGAAAACACTCTGTCAAGAATTTTCGGCTACATAGCTTTTATCAAGTTACAAAATCGTTTTGTAACTTGATACAGACTGAATAGCTGTAAACTCGTGACAGAATGTTCTTATTATTATTGTCATAACCAGTGGGCTTTCCTTTGGTAGTCTAAGTGAGATTTTTTTCTACATACATTTATACATCATTATATCATAAATATACAAATATATCATCGTCGATAATTGATTTATTAGTATATAAATGATATGCAATGTAAACTATAAAGGGCTAGGGTCAGTAAGAATAGTGCAAAGGCCTCGAAATTAAGGGATTTTCAAAATAAGAATTTTAAACGTGTATTTTCTTAATTTACTTAAATAGGACTTATATTTTCATTTACTAACAAGGAATAGTAAAAAACCATTTATATTCATGTGGCACAGGACGATGGAGTAGCGCATGATAGCAGAAAATGTCAAAACTAAACGAGATTTATAGCTTCACAAGGAAAATTAGAATTGGACCCATGAGTGTTCTTCGACAAAATTACACATATTTGTGAGAAATAAAGAAACCAATCATACCACGAAATATTTTGAATGAACACTTGGTACTTACATTAAAATAAAACTTTGTAGAAGTATCGCGATTCCATTTCCCATAGGGTACCATGATAAACTACATAACTTCCAGCAAGAATTTTAACAGTTTACTAAAGATCATCGACCATTAATTTCGCAAAAAAAAATCTTGCTGGAAAGGGGTCACCCCTCAAAAAAGGAAAAAAATTGCCAAATTTTATATGTAAAGAACATTTTAGGTCATAAAATCTTTATATTAGATAAATGATGTTAAAGTTTGTGATTTTACCGCACAATCAGTCTTTATTTATAAATTGATCACAAATAATTTCATCCAATCAGAGCCATTGATATATTGAAATAGTAGTCCCTCTTTCCCTACTACAAATCAGCCAATCACATGTCTCGTTAATAACCATTCTTTCACCTATACAAGACCATAGACTACAGTTTTTATCCCCTCGCAAGAGAGTTGCAAGGGGGATTATTGTAATGATACCGTCGTGGGTGCGTGCATGTGTGCATGTGTCTGAAACAAAACGTCGTCAACACCCTAGACCCCAGTGTTGGTCCCTTTGGGATGATACTTCACATATGACTTAAATATAATGTGAGAAAGATTCCTTTTGATTTTTGGGTTTAAAGGCCAAAGTTACTTCGCATATGGTTTCAGGAACATCCCTATTTACTTGGGAGTCAACAAGTCAAAGGTCAAGGTCAGTGTAGTACCATGAAATTTGCTGCCGTATGAGGGGATGCCGCTTTTGGCGTTGATCTTGTTCCTGTTGTTTCCTCTGTCGATTAAAAAATCATTACCAAACTCCCATTGCCAATCCGTTTATTTTTTTTTTCTGAGATTTATGTCTGTTGTTATATTACATAAGAGCTGTCATTTGTTCTTCTGCAGAAAAAATTGCATACGTTAAACTCAGAATATCTATCAATTCATATCTTGACGCCTATAACCTGACTCTTTCAATTTTTACTGATCATTTCCAGAAATCCATGATGTATCCATTAACAAGAGCAACACCAACATAGCATTATACGCCGATCATATATTATTTCAAACGCAACAAATATCTAAATGTACTTTCTTAAAAAATTATTCAATCACATGCACTACATTGAGACATGGGTAACAATTCTGTGATATATTATTCAAATCGATGAAGGCTGTAAAAAGTAATGGTCCAGACAAGTTCTTCTGCCCATCTGATCTATTGTGACCTTGACCTTGGAGGTATAACCTTGGCTTAAATCATAACACACCGTCTTCCCATAATGATCTTTACTTCCAACTATGAAGTTAATCTAACAGGGTATGTGGAAACTATGCCTTAGACAAAATGTTACCTTGATTAGATACCAAAAATCTGATGTTTCATTCAAATTCAAACTTTTGCCCTCAAATTGATAAAACATAGAAATAAAGCATGAAAACTTCCTCAAATACCTCAATTCAACATTTTCTATCAGAAAAACAACAAAAACTTAGTTTTCAAAGGGTAGCAAAATTAAGCCCTTACTGACCCTAGTCCTTTAATGGAGCATTGGAAAAAAGTGGTCTAGTTCGTCAATAAGTTATATTAGATAGTTATGAATAATACTTCTCTAATCAAGCCATTTTTGATGTATGATTTTTACGTACATTTTGAATTTATTTCATTATTTCGTATAATTATGTTGATATGTGATATTAAACCTACTCTCCTATATGAGTAATATGGCTTTTTCATGTGATACACAGGATAGGAAGTATAGACAATGGACCAGATGTTCGTCACCGCTAGAATAATAATTTTGATAATGGCAATGGAAGAATGCTCATTATTGTGTGTGAAGGTCACTATGAAGTGGGTTATTAATAAGGCATCACATGATAGCAGACTGTATTACCGTGCGGGTTGTGTAAAGTTGGTATTGATAGGGAAGTAGGTAAATCGTCAGACATAACATGATGGCAAACAATATCATAGAAGGCTGGTAATCATATGAAAGTAGATTAATCGTCGAACTGTGATTCTGAACACTAAAACAGATACCATGAAGATGTTGAACTACCTGATCAGTTAAAATTTTTGTTGTGATTGGTGAAAAGCTTTCCTAAAATTGTTGGCATTTCAAGTGTCACTAAATGTGTCTCAACTCTCGCTGACATATTTTTTACTTAATAAAAGCTTAATTCATTTAATCTTAGCTCTAAAAAGGAAGATGCAATCAGTCATTTAGTCCAAATTCACATACAATTATGTAGATGATTTGCTTTTGAATTATAATCCTATTATCGCAGGTTACAAATATCATCATCTGTTCACAAGAGAAGTAAATGTAAAGGAAATCATATAGAGCAAAGACTGTAATTGTTATGTGTATGTTATCTAATGATAATGATATGGGTAACTGAACATCTCAATCTAGGACAAATGTGACCTTGTCAATTTCAGTGTCAGAAACCATCATTATTCGAGTAGAAACATCCCATCATCGTCTGCCTATGACGTATTCATATCTTAGTTAAGACGTTATGCAGAAAACTAGCAATGATTTCGTTTTTAGGATTCAGCAGCTTTTAAAGAAGCTGCTTTGCCAGAGATTTAGAAGCGGTAGACAAACAACGTCTCTAATGAATCTTTATGTTCGATACAAGGTTCTTTTCATACAGCATGACATCTCGATATTGAGAATGCTGAATTGTCTTCTGGACTGGGACCGATTCTGACCATTTTGAACACTAAATTTGACATTCTATACTTCTAATTTGCCTGATTCGACAATTTCTGCAGGATATATTATTGACGGATGTTGCTGATAAGTAGATTCTTACGTTCACCATTTACTCCTTATCAAGAAAATTTGGTGCTATATCACTTTGGTAACACAACAAAACACGGATTACAGACCATGGAATGAAACAATGTTATTCATGGTGTTGTATTTAAGCATATAGATAACTTTTTATAATTACAAAGTCACGATAGTAGTGATAATGTTAAAAACAATATGCTTAGAATGTTCATCGAAATATGGCCGCATAGAAAATTAGAATGTCGGTCTTAATATTTTCAAAATAAAAAAGTTATTACAGAATTGACCAGAGAAATGCAAAATTAGCATGGAATTCAGTGTTGAAATATTTTGGTGTGTCATCTGTAAGTGAAAATTTATGTTTGATAAGGCTTGTCTCTCCCCCCCCCCCCCCCCCCCCCTGGGTGGATATTTAAATTGCACGGTGTTACAAAAACATTCTATGTTAGAACGGTTCTTCTGTTTGATACATACCATTCACGTGAGGCATATAAAAGTCACGACACCCACATCCTTCTTCTAGTCTTTTCATCTGGCATTCCATGGAACACGAATCGTATGAGTATTCTTTGAAGTGAATCAGTTTCTTTTCATTACATTGGCCAAATGGATGAGGAAGATTACGGATCTAAAGTAACCATAAGAATAAATCATATTCCATTACTTTACATACAGATACGAATAACTGTAAAAATATATCAAATTACATCTGATTCCATTGCTTTATATATAGATACACAAAACTGTAAGAATATCATTATCGTGATCCATTGCTTCATACATAGATACAAATAACAATAGAATATATCATATTCTATTGCTTTATCTATAGATAAAAATAACCACAACATGTATTTCACTGCTATATATGTAGATACACAAAATGTAAAAAATTGATGGGAAAATTTGTATTTATGTATATAAAACCAGTAAATATCGATAGTTGTTTAATATTCTCAACCTGCTCCTGACAGTTGATAAAATATATAGCGTAATTATTATAATTATTGCGTGCACAGAACAATGTTAGATTAATAAAACAAGGTACACACCATCTCTTCAGACATCAAACTCCCGAAGTTTGAATCAAAAGACAAAAGTGGATTGTTAGACCACCTGTATTCAGTCTGATTTCTTTCTAGTGCCTATAATTCCTATTTTGAATGGGTTGAATTGGTTATTCCTATTAGACTGCTGCCAGGAATCTTATTTTTATACCAACCTTCGTAAAATTGTCATGAAATCATATATGCTTTATTAGGTTAAGCACGTCACGTTATCGCTTTGTAATTTCCGATTTACATTTCAGAAATACATCGGCGTTTTACGTTGACTTTTGACATTAAATCGTAGTTTTTTTTATCATTTTATGATGTAGTGCTTAAGACAATT
This sequence comes from Pteria penguin, assembly GCA_035048485.1. Lineage (NCBI taxonomy): Eukaryota > Metazoa > Mollusca > Bivalvia > Pterioida > Pteriidae > Pteria > Pteria penguin. Next base: position 46,027,085 of record CM068582.1, on the reverse strand, counting down.
TGACATGAAACCTATAAAATTGTCCAAATAAGATATTTTTCATCAAAAAGTCTATCTATGAATTCTAGATATTCGTACATTAATGATCTGAAGACCGACGAATGAATGAGATCCCGTAGGCACGGATATTCCCAGTTCCCGAACTCGAGGCAGTTCATTGGGTCCATGAGTTAATAGTTTGATGCCAGCAGCGTCGTGTGGTCCAGGCATATATTCGTACTGCTCCACGTTTAAAAGAAGCTTTAAGCCATGATCAGCCCCTGCAATGATATTATGTTTCTTTTAAGGATTGAATTAAAGCTACATTGACGTTTCAACTGAGTCAAAAACATAACTCTTTACTTGATAAAGTAATATATATATATATGGGTAAATGCAAGTCGCTAAAGAATAAACGAGGTCAAATATAGAAGCACAAGAAAGCGACGAACGGCACTAAAGTGAAAAAAAAAAAATATGTGGTCAAATTTTCGAGGCGATCTGCCTCTTCCTCAGGACAAAACAATAAAAACCCCCCCACATAAATATCAAAAAAGAAAGCTATATACAAAACACTAGTCTAATTATACAGTGATATCGGGCGTCAGCTACAGTTTGCGTGTTTGTAGTTTGCTGTCTAAATGTAAAATGACCAGACCTCTATCCGATATCGTGGTCATAGGGAAATAGGGCGACACCTACGTGTTGCGGTTTGCCTTGACCCATTAATGTTGTAATATGACTAAGTGAAATAAGAGAATGCTGAGAGATGAAAGTAGAACTAGAAAGGACAACCCGAATGAGAAAAAACAGAAAATCAATATATATATGTATATATATATGTCATTAATGATTTTTTTCCACAAAGTATACACAACTCATGATAAAATTAAACGTTCATTTTTAGGTCAAACCCCATCATTATTTAATAAAGCTCTTTGAAAAGTGAAAACGCACTTTGAGGGATTCAGAGGTTTGGGTTGAAACTGCCATCTGTTCATACACACACACACACACACACACACACACACACACACACACACACACACACACACACACACACACACACACACACACACACACACACACACATATATATATAACTCATGAATTTATTATATTTTGTGGCTTTCTCTTTTTTAAATATTGTGACAAGTATAATAAGCATTCAAATATTCATTTATGATAACCTTAGAAAATACTGATAATTGGAAAAGAACGTCATTTTGTTTAGTTTTAGGTGATTTTATCCTAAATCCATATGAAGGAAATTTTACATCAAATGTCATAAATGAGTTGGTGGTCAATAGGTATATGCACGCACATACATGCAAGCTAGTATCAAATATATTTATATATATATATATATATATATATATATATATATATATATATATATATATATATATATATATATATATATATATATATATATATATATATATTACTTTTTTGTGTTTTCCCTTAACTTTGTCATTATCAAACCTCGGGCGTGCCACTTCATCTGACAATTCTCCTTACGTTCTTAACGACAAGGCCTAAGATGACTTTACTATATACAATATATATGTAGGTAGCAATATACAGCAAGCAATTTAAAAAAAAAAATCGATTTGACACATGTTCCATAGAGAAGCCTGTTTTAAAATACATACACGAAAATGTGGTAAAAGTTAGACGATAATCTGTTCTATATAATATTAGTATTCACTAACCAGTAGATTGTATTTTCTCAGGTGCAAGAAATGTGTAACACAAGCCGTGATCAGTTAGTGTGGATGTGAAATTTAAAGCACTGCATTCTTCCTTTCCCCAGAAACACCTACGAAAATCAAAGATAATAAAATCATTCCTAATTGAATACAATAAGTGATTCTCACCACCATATCTATTTTACTTTAATCTCTCATGTTTATCTTCCGTTAAGTCCTTTTTATCAAATAGTAACTGTAGGAATATGACTAAATATAAGGTCTGTATATCTTTCGATGGATTTTCCATGAGCGATTTGTAATTATTGACTGGAATAACAGTATTGCCATGCTTATCAATCCTGTTTTGATCCAAAAGATAAATAAATGAATAAAAAAATAATGATAATAAATTGATAAATAAAAAGTAAAAAATATAATCTTATTGATATGTGGAAATATAGATATGAAAATGTTCTTTGTCACTTAGCGATATTACAATTACATGAATATATTCTTTATACTGTAACATGATAACACCATCTACAAATTCACAGTCTCGTTAAATTATGGGGGTCACGTATCAAGACTGGCAGACTCCATTTATTATATGCATCAGATTATCTTTTCAACAAATAATCTACAAAGACTATAGAGGTAGTTGTTCCAATGGTATTGCCATTAATCCAACAACTCCAATTCAATTTCTACTGATGGCAAGACGTTCAAAGGTAACATATTTGTCTCTAACGACTGTCTCCTAAAGGACGAAATAGTATAAAGCAAAGTACCTATCATGGTATACGTTGGTCCAACCTTCACCGCTGCGGATGGGTCTGTCGCAAGGATAAAAACCTAACGTTATCATAGAAATTAGATAATTTATTGACTGCCTCGCTGTATATCATGAGCTGACTGATAAACTAAATCATACCTTACTATAAGATCATTCTTGTCATGACCTGTCATGGTATAGAGGTCCGCCATAGAAATATTTCTAAAACTCTCATTCGGTAGTTTATCAAGAGAAAACTCGCCGCTTTTACCATAAATATCCTCTATTAATCTGTACCAACCCATGGTTTTGGCCATAGTCGCTCTGTAATGAATTGTTAAATATGGCGTATTTTGACAAGGGTGAGATATGTTTATATGTCTTATAACTTATAATTAAACTACTCAATGATTTCTTAAACAACTCTACCAAATTTATATCTCTTTTGGTATATCAAGAAAATGCTTTCATAAAAGTCGCCACGGACAGTGCAGTGCAGTGAATACACGAAAAAACAACACAGGGTTTTCACTATAATGCAGTTGTGATACCGACTTAAGACGGTTATCGACAATTGTCACTCATTAACATATTTACGGGCTCAGTTTCTCACTCACATTACAAGCAGTACGTTATAACTCACCCCATTCCCCATTACTCAATAATTTATGAAATATTATTTAGAGATTCGGTAATTTAATAGGGGAAAAAGATTAAGTTTAAAAGGGTAAGGTTACAATCTTACTGAAAGGATGGTGAGCAGACTTCCCAATGACAACGTATAACAAAGACCATGTGTGGCTAATAATAGTTATAGGGAACCCGGACCGTTTTGGATTATTCCCTGTACAATACAAATGTGAAAAACGTAAAATTTAGATCAGAGTACCAGAACAGTTTCCGTATTATAAACCTCGACGTTACTACAGACATGCCACTTATCGTGTTGCCGAAGAAAGAAAACGATATCAAAGTCTGTCAATCACCACCAAGGATATCTTAAATAGAATTTATAATATGATATCGATTTATATTGTGTTTATGAATTACATCGAACACAACGTATAATACTAAGAAATTTTTAATAAAACATTGTTTAACCGGATTTCTTATTAAGGAAGTGAAGTAAAAAAGAATTGGCTTAATAATCATGAAAACAAATACAATATGTAAACACATCAATGGAGTGACAATTGTTTCTTTAATTCACCGTCCTAAATCGGAAGATAGAATATGTTTATGCTGTCGTTGTCGTTGTGCTTACATCTAATTTGTTCTTTGAATTTTGTCATTCTGCAGAGTAAGATTTTTTGATTTTCTTTTGTTATTCATACAAAGGAGCAGACATGTTTCATTAGATACAAGTTTGCCGTAACATCGGATAACATATATTCCACTATAAATGTTAAGCTTGCATTGTTTTACCTAAAAGCGTTTTGGTTACAAATTGTCAGTGCAGGGAAGATAAGAGAATCATTATAGTTGATCCTGACGTTGACATTGGAAGGATTGCTGTTGTAGTATATGACCCTGTCTATAATTTGGTACATCATTATTCCAAGACAGGTTAATGTCAACAGCAGCCACAGTAGTCTGAAAAGTAAGAGAAGGTCAATATTCGTACTGAAATCAAAATGACGAGCCTATAACATATAATCGATAATTATTCTGTTAGAAGGTAAAAAAACCACACCCACACATGTATGAGTAAGATAATTATAACGTAGATGTTCTGATATTTATTATAACCACAAAGCCGATGTTACTGCTGGTAGACTGATAGTCCCCTAGGACACCATAATTCTCGTTTTCAGTGCTTTTGAACTGACTTTAAGTAAAAACACATATTTTGTAAAGCAACAGTATGATTCCAGCAGCAAGTATACAGAAAAAAAGATTATCCAAATGTTGAAATTTCTCATAGACAATATTTCTATGATTTTCTTGGGAAAGTGTTCTAACACACTATTGACATAAATACAAATACATCGATGATGTTTTGTTCATTAACAACCGTGTATTTAAAGATCACCTCAACATCATATATCCAAAGGACCTCGAGATAAAAGAGACAACTCAGAGCGCATCTTCTGCTTCATACCTCGATATAGCCCTATCAATTATTGATAGGTTTATTAGTAAACTGTCTTTGACAAACCTGACTATTTGAATTTTACTATTACCAACTTCTCTTTCCCCGAGTTGCAACATACCTTCCTCTTCCGCATATGGCGTCTTCATTTCACAACTTATATGCTATGTCAGGGCGTGCTCTAAAGACAAAGATTTCGTTCTGAGAGCGAGACTAGGCTTCTTGCCACGCAACTACTCTCACTCACCGGGATATATTGAGAAACGTTTGAAGTTCTGTTGTCATTAAGTGATCTAGTGCAATTTTAGATCTCCCCTTCAAAAATGTTAGCCGATATTTGCCATACAAACTAACCATCTTAACTTTTGATTATGCTTGATTTGACAATTCCTAAGGTAATCTACTGTACAAAATATTGAGGGTCGAAGATTTCGATAATGTCATCTCGTCAGATTTCATAATAATCAAAAGCCTTCGACATCGCCAGTATGAGATCATCGCAAAGACCGTAAGTCGGAATTGGACCCCACTACAGCTTTATACAGGCTTTTACCTGCATGCGTTAGATGCTGACTAACAGGACGATGGAGACTCCATGACGGGCCTTGTCCAAACTTTTTCAGAGGAGACAAGTTCCTGAGCCCCTTCCCCTCTGATTGTTAGTCGGGACCCGTACAGATCAAGGATCTGAGCTCGCTTATATTATAGATGGGTAGAGCACGGTTGACTTATATTTTTATATACTAGCATATTATTCCATAAAAAGTTTAGTGTTAAAATTTTTACGACCTCTCATATTGAGAAACTTGTTGATCCTTGCGCTCTATATAGAGGAGAAGTTATACTATTTTAAGTGTGTCTCATTTGATTGTGCTGTCTTTAGATTGTTTAGGAAGATGGGCGTCTTCAGACCGGTTACACAAACCAATTAAGTGATGTTTGTTATTGTTAATTGAATGTCCTATATCGGTATTGTAATGGTTATACAATCGACTATTTTGTAATGACAATTAATTCTCTCCAATAGATTCTATATTTAGCGAGGTATTTGTAGTATTGTTAAGTTTTAAAAAATAAAGTCTACATTTCTTTTTCAGTTCTGATTTCAATTAGTCCATAATATACTGTGATCTTTACAGTTGCATAACAATATTCTTCATAGTATACAGTGTTTACATCGCTGCTAACATTTCGTGTACCAGATCTAGTTGAACACCCAGCATAATGCACGTAGTTTCCACATATGGTCTTATGTAAAGTCTATCCCTGGACCTATCTTTTATGAAAAAATCACCTTCATGATGTTTCACATACCAAAACACGAATTTTACATTATGTAAGTGGTCATATGCCGGACAAACTACGTTTTACCGATATTTTCATTATGACGTCAATGTTGGTGTTGTTACGTCACAACATAAATGACGCAACTTTGTGCTGCAAATAATTTTATATCGAGCATTGAATGAGATATAGAAATGTTTATTATTCATTTACGAACCGAAGTAGCTTAATTCGTAGCGTGCTCGTTCCGAGACGTCAAGGATCCGGGTTCTGATCCCATTGCAGCCCGTTGGTGTCCTGTCATGGAGGAGACTAAAACAGGTTTCTTTTTAATCACTGTAGACATTGACATGCACATGCTCCCTCACTACCACAGTTGCGTGTCTCTTAGGTATAAACCCCCTCATGCAAGCAAAATAATCTTGTGTGACATAAAACACGAGAAAACGTGTATTTAAACAATATATTAATGTGTGTAGATCATCATGCATGTTATATCATATTGCTATTCATTATAAGATTATCATTGGTTTATAAATAGTATGACATGTCATTCGTCGTGAAGATGTCATGTGTATAACTACTTTGAGTAACATCATAAAGTACATTGTTTAGCTCAGTTATTCTTGCCATTATCATTGAGGGTTGCAACAAGTTACCAAAAATTAAAATTTGGTAACCAGCAATTCATTTATCACTGAATTGTGAACTACTAAAGCATTACATTTCTTGATAGTCTCACGACAAAGAGTCGTTTGTCATTTATCATATCAAGGAAAGCATATCATTGCGCAATCTAGCTCCTTCATGTCTTCAGTAATTGTGATCTGAATAAGCAAGGACACGCCGAGAGTTTATAGAATGAATTTCTGACACAAATTATTGATTATATTTCTGCATCGTGGTCACATTCATAAAAGATGATTTACCTGTTTTATATCTTTGCTTTGTGACTTTCTATTAATATTTAACGTGTTGATATCGTATTAAGATTTCTTTAGACATTCTTGATTTCATTTATACGGTATTCTTTAACAAATATTACTAATAAGAGAACGAACGTTTAAGGCCAAAATAGGCGAAGATAAGTTAATAATTACGGAGGATAGGTACTAATGAAATGAAAGTTATATAGTTTCAATTCAATAATCTGTAGGCTAAAAGTTTACCATAAACTATGTTATTATCACATCCCCGCTTACTATAACACAATACGATCATTTGCGAAATATAATTGTTGTAAATAGATCATGAGTCATATACTATGATTGAAATGTACGTCTGTCGAAATGTATCATACATAGTAAAACTGAAGGTATTCATGGCGTCACTTTACAATGAATGTAAAAATTCATAAATTTTCCACGCGTCAAGATATAATCTAGATTGATTTTGAAGAGAAACTAAATTTATGATCAGGAAAGGTATCGATTTTAAATCTAATCTTCAAGTTTGTACACTCCGTTGTGATAATTAATTCGATAAATTTCCCCTCGATTTGAAATTTTTTGAACAAAAATGCTTCTCAATGGAAGTGCAAGTAGCTTTTTAATGCCGGTTGTATTGTAGAAAAAACGATTCAAATCATCTGAAATATACGTCACGATGGTAACTTACATTAAGGTATAATTAATGACAAGAATTTCGCCAAAGAAGATGGCGACCAAAGAAAAAGGAGAACATCCAATAGACCGTGTATATGTTCTGAAAACTAGTAGCTACAAAATTGGGTCATCCTAGTCGTCTGTTGAACCAGTGTCATTTCAGATACGTACACTTTCTCCAATCAGGAGAATCTCAGTGTTAGGATAAACAAAGTCTTGTCTAAAGCTCTCCGAACAATCAAAATCTTCACAAAAATATCTGAAACGAATTGAAAGATTGCCCCCCCCCCCCAAAAAAAAAAACAAAAAAAAAAACACACACACACACACACACACACACATTCTTCCGTGGTTTGGCAAACCATCTACATGAGGAAGCTTGCAGTTCCAGATAAGGTTAGTCAAAGAAAACTATGGTAAAATCTATCACAGATGAGATGGTTGCATTCATATCTTACAGCATATATATATATATATATATATATATATATATATATATATATATATATATATATATATATATATATATATATATATATATATATATATATATATATATATATATATATATATATATATATATATAACTATAACTATATTTAACAAGAAGTCATTCTTTGCCAACAGAATTAAACGAATGAATGCAATATATTTAAGGATTATTTGCATGTTTTGTGCCACACCAGTGATGCACAAATACATAATCACAATCCATGTATTTACATTATATTTACTGTTTGACTTTAGGTCTTTTTACATCTAGTTTCTTGTACATTTCGCACCTGGCGGAAGATTATTTTACGTAAGTGTTTCGGCTAATAGCCACAACGTTGCGAACTCTAGCTTTGATTCTTGTATAAGAAAATTATACTGTTTCACCAGTTACAGACAAGCATTGAAAATAGTATGGCTATAAAACAACTATCCAATTTTGGATCTATTTCGAACATTTGTTTATTGTGGGCATTGTAAACTTGCCAAATTCTATGTTATTCTATAAAATGACATGTTGACAAATTCTTCACATAACCACAGGTCTCTTTACTTAATAGCGTGAAATGAAAGAGAAAGGGAAAGTAAAACTTTTTTCCAAACTTGAAATATCGTAACTTTCTGTGTTAAAAATTCAATAAAATTTAATCTAACGTATGACACTAGTCTCTCCTTATGGTCGATATCTACATGGAGATCACTAAATTCTCAAAGATACATGTAGGATATTAAACTAGGAAATTCCCATTTTTGTGCATAAAGTAATATTTAATACTTTTCATTCTTTTAAACACCTATTTGGTTCCTAATATTTAAACCGAGTGACAACAAATAAGGCATTGTTGTAATATATATATGTATCTGAGCATTTTAAAATTTATATACAAGAAAAAGTAAGAAAATAGATGTGTATGTAACACAGGTTCAAAACACAAACGTACGAAAATTATTCTAAACATTAACATTGTTGCACGCAATTTGCATGACATAAAACCTATCATCTCGCATGTCAAATGATTAGATGTCTAAGATTTAGTAGTGTTTGAAATCATTGGATTCCTAGTGTTTGTTCGAATATTTTTGCAATGTCATTTTCTGTTTTATCTTACTATTGTCATGTTTTATGTGTATGTCCCTGGTGATTTGTGTCATTCAGCTTCGTCAGTTGTCTTGTCTTCTCTTGTACAGATATTTCGATAATTTACAAACAAATTCATCTAATTGTATTTGCAGAAAATACACATAGCCGTTCTGGCAAAACACACTATGTCCAATACCGTTGCACATGCATGTTATCTCGATGAGCCAGCATTGCGTTTCTTTTGCTATACATTCTTTTAATAATGTCTACTGATTACTGCTAATTATTCTTACTTAATAACATTTTATTAGGGAAGAATTGTATGTTTAATTAAATAATGAATTTATTTTTTATTTTTTGTTTTCGTTGGATGGAGTTATACCACGAAAAGAGGACGAAAAACTGCATCATTACGCGTAGCGTACGTCCATTTAACGGTAAACAAATTAGATTAATTCCTTATCATTTAGTTCCTTTCAAACATGTTTTATATTCTCAGAAATTGGTATGTTATGTCTGCACTATTAATCAACATCTCTAAATTTCTCCTCCGTAGGTATTAATATTGACGTGATAGTTTCGAAAACACGGGAAATGACTTTATCACAAAACATATCTTTTGTATGAGATATACCACGCATCAAAATGCGTGCTACATGTACAATTGAATTATTTTAATATACAATGAATACTGATGAAGACGAGTAAAGGGCATCTTAATACGCCGACCTGTCTGCCCCTGATAAAAACACCCTGTCTATCACACTATCACACTAAGACTGCTACTTTACTGACAATATCACAGCATAGCGACCATAAAAATAAGAAACGTGTAACAATTTTACTACATCCTTTTCTACGGAGTACCTGAATGGATATTCATTTTTACCACACCCTGTTCCATGGAGTACTTGAGTGGATATTAGCAGATAACCCATCTCATTGGAATATCTAATAAAACCCAAGAAAGTAACCACTTTAAACACCAACAGCTTTATTAATAATAGAGACCCAAGAAATGTGTTATTCAAATAGTCAAAATATAATAATATACTCAACATCTGATGTGATATGTAAATATTGATCAAACACCCTGACAGATTGAGAGGGAAGCGAAAAGCCCTCACGTGGAACACGGAGATGGATCGTTATGACAAAATTTCCTTTAACTTATTATGAAAGCTAACATATGCCAGTTTATTCTTTAATTGATAGGGAAAAAATTGTATCAAATTCATCTATCACTATAATTTTCATTACTTTCCGTATTATGCCTGTCTGCTCTATTATTTGCTTCCAGATTAATTTAACAAGATCAAAGCTTGCAGAAAAACGAACTTCTAAATCGATGACTAGATATTTACTTGATGTTTGTTTTGTTTTTAATTCTCAACTCTACTAGATACTAGACAGAGATAAACGACTCGTTCAGAGCGCTTTGTAAACTATTTTTAGCTACTGAAACAAACTCATGGCTCTCGATCAGTAGAACAGGCAATATATATTACCGGTGATTAAATGTTCTCATATAGAAGATCTATTATAATTATTATGATATACATGTATACAAGCAAGCTTATATCTTTTTATACAAATGGAGTGTAATCCGAATCTGTTATTGCCTATGTTTTGTACTCACCTCCTGAATGTGAATGTTCTGCGCATAAATATAAATCTCATCCCATGCAGGGTTGTATACTCCGTGAAATCTCTCCACGTCTGTATCCATGACATTATATTTATATGGTTGCACGATGTTTTTTTCGATTTACTAGCTGTACTTCTAACCGTATCTGGTAGGAATAAAACTTTTTCGCTTCTACTTCTAAAGTGTATGTCGTTTGCTACCTTTAATTCCATATATTTACATAAATAAAATCGCAGATATTATGTCATAAGTATTTCATTCCTGTGTTGCGAAATAATTCTTTCCTGAAATATTTACTTTGTTTAAACATTGAATTAGCCAGAACAAAAGCAGTGAGCAGACTCAATTACCTCTCGTTTCTCTCGGAACATTATAACTATTGTTAGTATACAGGGAAGATCGGTAACGACCAGAAACACTATGGCAGGGAGTAGGTATATTATCAGCCCATTAATCGTGACTGTATCCCAATTTATGGGTTCATACGCCTGATGGGTAATTCCCTTCAAACTCTACTGCTCAATGTAACGGTATAACTATGTAATCTCTATAACGAACTTTAATGCATGTAGTTGTTGTTTAATTGGTAAATATTTCACTACGGCATCACCTCAAAACGAGTACATATATATACTACTTCTCAATCAAATAAATACTACTCACTTCTCAATCATATAAATTTATACTATCCTCATGAATAATATTCTTTGAATCATGAATAACAATGAGGAGAATCTATGATGCAATACTATATCATATCTTGCAGACCTGATCTTACAATAGTTATTGAACTTTATACAAACTGAAACACGTTACGCCTTTGATGACTCATCCATTTAATATTATTGCGAAATACATATTGTTTACTTTATCAACATCCATTTTAAATTGTTCAGAAACCATTTATACTAACTGATAAATCAATATCCAAAGACCAAAAGTACATGTTTTATGTCAAATAACCATGTTAAATAAGCGTTAAATTTTAATAAAAAAATTAATACTATCACCTAGTTCTGTATAATGGTTTTGTACGAGGATATAGTATTGGTTTCCAAATGATATACTAAATGACGTTGAATATTTCACTTCATTGAAACATGGCCATTGACTTCTTGCATCCCTCTTTTACTTTTGTTTGATAGAGATTCATTAGTCGTCGAAATGTTAAGATAATTATTGCTTTAGTTATTTTTGCGTGGCTAAAGTTCATTCATTATAAGTCAGCAAGAAATTGTAAGATATTTATATCTCATATAGATATATGATAACGCCCTTAATTCATTATGTATAATGTGAGAAAGGAGTCAATATGAGTAAATGTAAGGTCTTATGTATATATTTTTTAAGAATCAACATGGCAAATATGAAAATAACATAGTTAACGAAAGAATCCCTTACAGTCCCTTAAATGAAAAAAAAAAAAAAAAAACTAAGAAAGGACATGCCTTACCTTCTTGCGGTGAAACTATCCTTCAGGAAAACATATCGTAAACCATGCATGGAAGTATCCCTTGAAAACTGTTTCCAGTATGGAATAAAACCTAACTGTAAATTATCATTTTTAGCATTTTGGACTTTTAATTCATTGATAGCCCACACCATGATGAGACCAGTCTCTGTATGAAATAAACTATCACAGATCATTTGATGAGTAGGTTACACGCTGAGTGTCCTGGGTACTAATCATAATACCAAGGCTGGATACAAATCATGTCGAAACGGTACAGAATTCACGATTTAATACTGTTTGATTATAATCAGCAATTCTCTGGTGTATGTGCAATTCAAATTTATATCATCAAGAGAATTTACGTGATTAAATGTTAATGTTGATTAGTAAGTTATTTACAAAACAAGATTTACATAGAAATTTCAAGATCAATAACCAGGAGTTCACAAAGCAATATCACTCGGTGGAGTGTATTCGACTTCTCTGTGGCTAGTATTTTTTTTTCAAAATTACTTCCAAGATATTTAAATGACCATATATGTCACATGAGTTTATTGAACAGACCATATCAGATTTTATTTATTCATATATTAAGATAACACTGAAATAAAAAAGTTTTGCAAATTATATCATAGTTTAAAAACTTTAAATTAAATTAGCGTCTTAAGTATAAGAGGTATAAAATCGCTGAGCTTTGGAACATGGCAACGGAGAGTTGAGAAGTCTAGCGTTAAAAATAAACGCTGCTAAGGAGAGAATTTAAAAAGTAAATATTTTTACGTAATTTCATTGAAAGCCCTTATATTTCAAATTTCTTGTAAGAAAACTGGAGATATGTGGAGAGTGTATGTAAGAGTCAATAGTAGAGAAATAATGTGTGAAGATAAAACAGTTTTTCCGAAAATTACAATGACAAATGCTGCAAACTACGGTGCGTAATTGTCGCGTTAAGAGAACAGCCCTAGATAGCGTATTCCGCACGATATCGAAAAATTGGTATTTCGAAAATTTGTTTTGATGAATGATAAAAAGTAAACCCTTCTCCTTTACTCTTTATTTTATGGTAGCTATCCGACGGACAATAAGCAAGTAGCAACAAAGCAAGAATTTTTTTTTTGTTTTGAAAATTGTAAATTTCTCGGTTGAAAATTGATATTAAATACTAAAATTCGTATTTTCACATTACAATTTGCAACGCTAAAACTTACAATAAAAAAGTTTAAAAATCACGTAATGACTTTAAAAATTAAAACTCAAATAGCGTCTTTATCAAAACAGTTACATAATTTCATTGTCAAGACTTACACTTTTATAATATACAAAGAAGGTTTGAAGAGTCTTCCTTGAATAATGAAAGTTATATCTGAGAATATTTAAAAATTAAAATGGTTTCGTAATTTCCTTCAGAACCCGATTAGATTAGATTAGAATATAGAATTTGGGATAACCACTTATCGCTAATAGTATCGTGAAGTGGCACATAAAGGCATAAGATAATATTTGGGTTTCGTCGTAAGTTTTGCAATAGAAGTAAATGTAAATCATAGATAGAGTGTGTTGTATGACACATACCGACGGATAAATAAATGAAAAGGAGTACGATAGTTGGCAATATGAAGTATAAGAATATATATACCTGTATTAATGTGTTGCAAAATATGGACATTTCGGCAACTTTGCATTTCCTATTTTCAGTACAGTTGTCTGCAGCTATGCCAAAGGCCAAAATGGTGAAAATGCATAATAGTACGTCAATACTGATCCAAAATTTTAGAATTTGTACATTTTAATCACTAGCGCTTTCATGTCTATAGACAATCTGCAAGTGAAGTAACAACGATGTTGTTAGCAACGTAACTACAATGGCGTCACAACTATAAGTGGGGAGATAATGCATAAATGATATGATTAAGGTCATATATACATATATGGCGCATTATTATAACGTTAATCTAATAAATGTCTACATAGAAATGACATAGCATAGGATAATGTTCTCTTCCTTCAGTTCAATTAAACTTTTATCGTTTGATCTCATTTTATAAAATGGGAATATTTAAAAAAAAAACCGCCTGCGCATGTATCCAGATGCGCACTGAGAGGTATCTGCCTGTAGGAGGGTTCATTTATATGTTGGCAATGAACGTACATCCGGTCAGTTACACGATCGCCAGTTTGACCAATGTAAATTTCTTTACAGTTTACGCATTGTATACAATACATACGATTGGAGGATTTACAGTTCATGTTTGTATTAGTGTAAATAGCAGTATCATCTTAAGGCGATTGGTATCCGTATGAACATATACCACAACGTAAATCATTACATTTGGAAACGACAGTTTTCGCTGTTCTCTGTTGAATCAAATATAGCTTTCGTAAGTAAATTCTTCAGGTTTTTAGGTTGTTGTTTACTTTAAACTACAATTTGTTCATTAAAAAGTGGTTTAAGTGATTCATTCTGTGAGATTATTGGTAGATTCGATCTCGCTATTTGAAAAGTATTTGTACTACACGGATTATGTGTAATAACAAAAGGAATCTTCCAGTTGTCCAGAGAGTTGGTTGTGTTTGCTGTTAGTAATTCCTCCCTTGGGATATCTTTGGAACGACAAATCCATGTTTGATAAGGGATTCCGGGTACTGCTTCTTTTTTTAAAACATCTCAAGTTCCTGTAACCGAAAAACTCTTTTGTCAATATCACTTACAACTTAGCACAATTTTCGAGCGAGACAGTGTGGGATGTTCCTTGCTGTGTGGCTTAGGTCATGATAGTTGTGACGTCATTGTAGTTACGTAGCTATCAACATCGTTATCACTTCACAGAAAGATTGTCTACAGACATGAAAGCGCTACTGATTAAAATGTGCAAATTCTAAAATGTTGGATCATTATTGACGAATATATCATCTATATACAAACTAACATTTTGTCACATATATATGTATGAGTCCACATTACAGGTTAAAAAATCTGTGAAAGAATGAGATTGAAATCGAGGCGTAAACTGAAGGTGACCGTAAATTGTGGTTTCAGATGCCATCAGATACATATATTCAGTTAGTGTTGAGACAAACTAAATGCTACTAACGTAATTATTTTTCAGAATAGCAGTGAACTACCCAAATACAACAGAGAGATACATTATGGATATTAGAAAATATGATAATGTTTCAAATTGGTTATTTCTTCCTTTTTCGATATTTACAATTGCAAGTCGATTCAGGTATATGGTTCTCATTATGCAGGAGAGCACTCAAAGGTTTATATCTGTAAACTTACAAATGATACTTCACTACTGTACATACGTTCAAATAAAAGCTACACTTTATGATAAGTATCAAAATATAACACCATAACATCATAACGCTAACGTTTATAAGGTGTTTACAGACGTCATTGATATAAATTATTTCACTATTAAACAATGTACTTACTAGAATATGAAATAACTTAAACGTGTAGAAATCAAAGTTGTTATGAGGGTCATTTATTATTGAATGTTCGACTATAAAGTTCGGTAATTGTATGTTATATAGCTTGTTTACTCCTATAATGATTTGTGAATGTTCTTGCAAGTTCTTATGAATCTAGATGTTTGGAAATCACTTGAGGATGTAGAAACTAGAAATCTTTACAAACTAAATGTATATAAGGCTTGAACTCTGGCATTTGGGAGCACTGCACTACATTATATTTCTATGTATATACTGGGGTTTAATCGTGTTTACTTACTGCTTTAATTGGATTTAACGAACTGTAAAATTATACACTGGACACTTTACTCATATTATAAACAGGGGATATAATACGGACGTCAGCGTTCCGGGATTGCTACATATCTACATTTAATTGGACTTAGTTGTAAGCATTGTCTGTAATTTTGTTATTTTTGTTAACTTGTAAATGAATTGTTAAATGGTAAGAATCTTTGTGATTTTGTTGGCTTTACCAAAGCGTTCATTTCCGATCGTAACAAAAATAAAGCATGTCATTGTATTTAGTCATATATGAGGAAAATATTGATTCGAAGCTAAGCATTGTGTAATGACATTGGGATTTAAAACTAATAGCAGCAACGCCGATAAAGCAAATGCTTGATAATGCATTGACAATAGTAAATAGAATCTGTACTTCGAATATGTATAACAAAAAAGAAACGGTTTACTTTTTAAACAGAGAGAAAAGAGATAAGTGGTAATAAAGCATTATAGTTACCTTTAAGAACGAAGGCATCATCACATCAATGTTGGTCGTAATACAGAAACACAATTCGTAAACATTAATTAATCCAATAAATTCCGAATGTAGTGTATTACATTTGTAATTTATAGTTCCTTTGTCTAGGGTGGAAATTATCTGAGTTTGAATCATGTTGTTTAAAAACAGAATATATTCTGAGCGAATCATAGTTTCGACCTTGAGAGTCACTGAAGAGACATTTGGACACCTTGTGTCCCTTTACTGATCCCCAAGGCCAAAATATTGGAAATCAAAATTATATACTTTGCAAACTATGACCAAATCGACCTAAAGCTTAGAACCAATACACCAGGTCAGAGTCATACATGAGGGAAAAACTATTTAGAATAAGTTACAGACTTTCCATATAAGTGATAAAAATTCTAACAAACTAAACACGGTCTTCAGAAATACTGCTCTACTGCTTACTTGAGAAGCGGAATCAATCAAATGTGAATCATAAAAAATTCCAAGGAATTTCTTGAGCACACAAAATCTCCCATTTTAAGAATGTCAATAGTACCAAGACTCTGAACTTTTCAACTTTTTATACGACCATTTCTCATCAAAGCTAAAGAACAGGTTTATATTAATTATTCAAAACGCCTTTTTAACGAAAGTCGAGGTCGCAGGTATATATATGTATATTTCGTTTAGGCCACGGCGATACACATTTTGTAAAGGAACAATCCAATTCCAACAGCAAAGAGATTATCAGATGATAGAATTTCTTATAGATGATATTTTGTGAATTTTGGTAGGATTATTGGCATCCTGATGGTTATAAATAGCACGCTACTTCTGGCGGACAAATTTTGCACTCAGCAAAATTTATGCAGTCTCTGCTCTGCAAAGAGAAAACTCAAGAAATCTGACAAGGCTGTATGACAAAAATCACTAAGGACATCCGACAAAAACTTATAATAGTAGAATATACACGGAAAAACATTACAAAAATATTCGATTGTGCTGCGGTTACCATACCGACTTAGGATGGCCAATTGAAGTAACAAACGTCATTCAATTGGTGTGGTTATTCAGTTTACGGGCGCCGCCCTTCCCACTCACTGCAAAAGCAGCACAATCAAAGGACACACATTTAATTATTTATAAATAATCCTCCGTATAGAGAACAAGGATCAACAGGCTTTCAAGAGAGGAGCATCTCATAAAAATTTTACTACACACGAAAAGTTTATAGAATAATATATTGCTATCAAAAATATGTAAGGCAACATCAACATAAGTAAACTGTGCGCTGTCCGTCTGTAAGCCGAGCTCAGATCCTTGATCAATAGGAGTCCCGACTTACGGTCAGAGGGGACGAGGATCAGCACCTTGTCTCTTCTGAAAAAGTTTGGACAAATCCCGTCATAGTGTCCCTACTGTTAGTCAGAGTGAAACGCCCAAGCAAAAGTCTGCATTGGGTTGTAGAGGGACCCAATACAAGAACTATTGTCTTAGCAATGATCTCGGGGTCATATTGTCAATGTCGAAGGCGTTTAATAATTTTAGAACCCGCCGATATCAATTACCGGAACCTTTGACCCTCCTTAGATTGTACACTAGATCACTGTAGAAATTGGGATGGGATATTCCGCTGGATTCGTATTGTTGAAAAGTCACATTTCCAACTTTAGAATAAATGTCTGAATAGGATTTGTAAAATTTACCAAAAGTTTTTCGAAGTTTGTGATATCTATACCCCTGAGTAAGATGTTTAAAAGTAATCTGAGAATATTTTGCGTGAAAATCCAAAACGATAGTGCAGGCTCTAGCGAACGGCACCAATTGGCTTATATTAATACCATATGATGGGAGTTGTGGGACATCACCATCTAGATAAGGGAAATTTACAGTAGGAAATCCAAAGTCGTCACGTTTATCATATATGTTGGTATGAATACTGATGTTTACAATTTTCATACATGTAGTCCAGAAAAGGTGTTTCCTGGTCGGAAGTATTGGTTTTGAAGTTCAGATGGATAAATGTCAGTAATATAGTTTTCAAACTCAGGGATATCGATAACTAAAATATCATCGAGATATCTAGAGGTGTGATTGAACTTATCAATAATGTCGAAACGTTTAGGTTTGAACAGAATGCATAAAGTCTCTCTCATACCAGTATAAAAATAAATCTGCTATAAAGGGAGCGCAATTAGTGCCCATAGGAATCGCCAATAATCTGTTGATAACTCTTGCCATTAAATTGTACATAAATATTATCCATCAAAAAATATGATGGCATTACACAACTCAGAACAAGTCCAGTATTTATAATTATATTGTTTGTTAGAGATAAATCCAGATGTAACTGAAGTACAGTGGTATGATTTAGACTCTCTGTTGAAACACCAGCGTATGAGAGACAACTATTTGGTTTTGATTAAGTCATGAGGTAGAGAGGTATAAAGTGTCGAAAAATTAAAAGTAGAAACGTTATTTGCCTTAAAATGTCTCAAACGGATTTTTTCAATGACTTCGTTAGAAAGGCAATAAACAATTAGCATCTCGGTTCTACTGTCTACACTAATGAACATTCGATCAACAACCATTTATTCAAAGATCACCTCACCATCATATATCCAAAGGAACTCGAGATAGAAGATACCACTGAAAGCGCATTGTCTGCTTCATATTTCTTCAAACATGATTTCAATTTCAATATTATTACATCTTCCCTCTTCTGAGTATCAATATACCTTCTTCCCCTGCATATGACATCTTTATTTCACAACATACACTATCCGAGGGCAAGTACTAAATGAAGATGTCGTGCTAAGAACGAGATTTCTTGCTACGAAACTACTTTCACAAGAATTAATTGAAGAATGTTTGAAATTGTCACTGAGGAAGTTCTATGGTCGATACAGTTATCTGGTACAATTTGATATCCCCCTTTCTAGAATCTTAACCCACTCTTTGGGATCTGAATATACAACAAAAACCATCTGGTTCCTTATATGTGTATATATATTTACTTACTTCCTGAACTTGACATGTTGTTGCAGGGCTTTTGCAACGGGTATTACAGTTGGGTGCAGTCCTAACCTTACATTCAAGTGCACTTCAAGTTTAGTTTTTCGTCCTGAAAACCAGTCATAAAGTTTAGTCAAGTGCACTTAATATCAAGTAATTCCGTCTTCAAGTTTACTATCACGTGACACCAACTTTACTTTTCACGCTTGTTTATTACAATTATCCAGTTTCGCATAACACGATAGAAATAATTGTCTTATTATGTACAATAGCATATTTTATAAAAATTGTTTTAATAGAAAATATAGTAAATGTACATGTATATAGAAAGTAAACTAAACTTGAAGTGCACTTGCGAGTAAACTTGGAATCAAATTTAGTACTAAACTTGGAATCAAGTTTACTACCAAACTTGATTCCAAGTTTACTCTGTTGTCGCCAAGTAAACTTGAAAAGCAGTCATAAAGTTAACTTTATGTAAGGTTAGGATTGCACCTAACTGTACATGCAAGCAGGTGACTCTTACTCCTTCCGGGCACCTGGCCTCATTTCTATTTAATTGGGGTTCGCATTTGTCTGAATATGATATTAATGTAAACGATTTTGTCTTTTATACCATGGAATTCTAGATCCGGTTTACCCTTCGGGACTACTTTGTTGTTTACTTCATCACAGTAAAAGCATATATTTCGAGCCCTGGGCAAAAGATATCCTACCGCTCATTATGCCGGCGAAGCTCAATCGATTGTGTGCTTGGTTAGTTGCATAGAGACTCCAGATTCGAATCCCGCCCGCGGAATATTGGTGTCCAGTTTTCGGAATAACGATACACAATGAGATCCGGTGTAATGGTAGATGTTGACAAGAATTCCTCACAACTTCATTAGATTTGTTGTAAAGGTGTGTTTTATGCATCAAGTAAATACTGTCAATGCATTGGCATGACCTTAATTCCTTTGAATAATTGGTCTTCGTGCTTTATCCCTCAATCACCCTACAAGGAATAGTTATCTGAAAAATTAAATCCACTGAAGATTCCTTCTATGGTGTGTGGGCAGATCTCGGTTATCATATGAATGGGGATAAAGCATCTATTTTCATACATACTAAGAATACAGTTGCTGATTAATATTTGACGGAAAATACTGCTGTTTTTATCTAAACATGTAAATGAATTATTTAAACATGAATATATCTATAGGGAGCGACAAGATAAAATAATGAAGATTTCTTTGCTACTCTTGTTTGATATCTACTTTAAATATAAATGTATAGCACATTAAATGATTGTTATATCATTAATGCTTAGGTCAATGATCTCAAACTTGATCTAGACAGAGCAAGAATAATTTGTATCTCAAGTGTTACACATTAAATTCTACGATATGTAACAATAGCTTGAAATCTAGGTCATTGGATTTTCATTATATGATACAAGTTATCTAAAATATATATTTGCTTGGAGTTAAACAAAAGATAACTGATATATTCATTTAGTGAAATGTGTTTTAAACCTGAAATAAACAACTATGGAAATATGGAAGCAATATTGTATTTACATCAAACAATAATACATGTGTCAAGCATACACAGAAATGAATCAACATTTAAAAATATTTATTTCTGATTAAAATGAAAATCGTAATTTGGTTGATATTGAATACATCGATATTGTTTATAATCATTACAAATGTGATAAATAAATGTATAGATACATAAATCTTCTATAAAACATGTTAGTACTCTTGCTTTTTGTCTTCGACGCGATAACACATTTCTGCGAGTACGGATGGATCTAGTCCAAAAAGAACAATATGGAATACATTCATTCAAGACCTTACGTTTTTGACAGCCGTTGGTTAATTGTTAAATGCTATTTGACTTTTCCTTGTGAGCAAAAGTCATTTTGGGTGATATTCTTCATTTACTTCTTACTTTATTTATTGCTGTCTTTCATTTGAACACACATGTCTCGTCGTACGTTTTCCTACTTGTAAAATATCATGTCCCAGATTAAGAATTATGTATAGATAGGCAACATCCACACTATTCCAAAGGACATGTGTAAATTGATATGTAAATATAATATCTTAGTTTAATTTAGTCTTTAATAAATAATTGGAGTCTATATTCGCTTTGGCAATATTTGATGCTATACTGGAAGATAAGAAGTGGTGACCATGTGTCACATTTACAACAAAGTACTACAGTGGGCATCGAATGACACCATAAAAGCTAGAGATGTGACGGGAAGGAGGAAGCGTCTCAATTGTCTATAACATTCAGTTGAAAGAATAATATCCCATCACTGCACAAATGACATAAAAGTGAGAAACACTATGTAGAAATGTTTGTCGATGCAACATCTGAAATTCATTTTATAGCCGGCAATTTTCTCTATATCAATGAAATGGTCTCTCTAACACGAAATGTTAATGTTACAATTACATGCGTGTTTCAATTCACGTTTTGCAAATACCGTATGACAATACTGCTACAACCTTTACTGTTATATCAACTTAAATGTCTGTATATGCATATGTAAAATTGGAAAGTAGTATATATTCGAGGTAGTGTACTTTCTATACAACAATTTCAATATTGTTTCAACTGTTACATGCATTTCACAATTGCGCCTTGATGCAAAGGAACACGTGTATTATTTATAATAGTTCATTCATACTTGATATCCCACAAGTATCTGCATCCGGATAGAACACAATAATGTCGACAGCTCTGTGAACCAGTAAGGAATGTGCATTATTATAGCTTGGTATGAAGATTGGTGTTCTCAAATTTGTCAGTGACAAAAAATGAGCAGTTCTGCAAAAGTAGTGATTTGGTTGTGTGCATTCTTTGTATTAAGAGGTAATTACTTTTTTGTTAATCCCATTTGATAAATATATTATGATATAAGAAATATGTACTTTCAATGAAAAAATGAGCAGTTCTGCAAAAGTAGTGATTTGGATGTGTGCAATCTTTGTATTAAGAGGTTACTGCTTTTTGTTAATCCCATTTAATAAATATATATTGATATTAGAAATATGTTCATGTAATGATACTGAAGAGGAAGGTCAATGCTATGTATAAAATATATGAAGATCTGAAACTCATGCTGATTGACAAGAGCAAAAAAGATATAATACTTGGTTATGAAGTGAATTACGAAATTAAAAAAAAGATATGTAATATGTTAAAACAATATTTGATGAAATAAGAAAGAAATTATTAATTCTAGATAAGAAAAATTAAAGTTTAAATTTGTATTAAATATCTGAAACACACAAATATTAAAGCATTTTTTTTAATTCTTTGAATCCAAATTGTTTTAGTTAATTCTTCAACGTTATCAACTGAAACATCTACAATCGATGTTTCGAGAGAAAAGAATTGCAGTCTAGTCATATGGTATCATGGACTTAATGTTACAAACCAGAGGATGACAATATTCCCAGGAGATAACACGATTCTTATATGCGATGCAAGCTGTTCTACATCGTACTACTCTCCAGTCCTGAAGTGGTGGGATCCTCGCCACCATCTTATCAACGACATCCCTGGTCTGAGGTGAGTGAAATATATCGACCTATAGAACTGCATTCACAGCTAGACAACTATCACAAAATCCGAACTGAAATTGAAATTACAACAACAACAACAAATAATAAATAAATAAATAAAAATGAATAAAACTAACCCATACGGATATTAGACTACAAGGATACGGAATCACATGTCAGTACACAGTAAAACAAAGCCGCAGCGCAGAGCATCAAAAGTGATCGTAGAATTGAAACGATAGTGAGATCAGGCATGTAGAATGAGTAAGCATCTCATGCCATATAGAATGTCCATTTTATGATTCCTCTACCAAAGTGTGGCACGAAATAGTGGTGGGTGTGACCGGGCGGCAGGGAAACCTTTTTTTTCCAATCGCACCTTATTACACAGGAAAGCTTATTTCCCCATGTCAATTTATTGACTGGGGGCTGGGAAATCGAATTTCCCCAATGCACTTTATGACCTTTTCGGCTACCTCCTCTCCGCCAACTACCACTTTACGTAAAACGTATTTAACGCCATCGTCAGTGAAAAAGAAGCTAGAATTTTTGTTTTTCATGTTAAATTTCATCATTCGCTCATCAAATAAATTGGGAAACACTATGACATTTTGAAATATGAATAAGAGATTGATTGATTGATTTTGTTTAACGTCACACCACGAATATGTCACGTATATGGTGACGGCATCTGCCTGATGCGGGGCATAAACAAATTTTGACCTTTGCAACGGACCCTCCCAAAGCAGTGAGGAATCTTTAACGTGCCATGCATACCACGACACGGGGCCTCGGTTTTTACTGTCTCATCCGAAAGACAGAACACCGGCATGATCAGATCGGGAATCAAACCCCGGCCTCCCTATCAGGAGTCCAGCGCTATACAACTATGCCACGCCGGCTTCATGAATAAGAGTAGAATGACAATTATTGTAAAGTATTATGACTGAGAGTACTCTATATGAATGTAGGTTACTAGATAGATGACTGCAGTTTATAGAATAAAGTATAATGTGTGTCGGTTAAAGGTCATGCCATTTAAGTTACTTCCATTCGCCACTCGAAAACCTAATGAGTCATTTACTCTCAATTCATTTACCATTGCAACATTCAGTCTATAAGCCAAATATATAGAATCTAGATATCTTTTATACATCATTCATTATATAAACAAAATAATGCAAAATACGGAAGTAACTGGTGTCAACAAAAGGCCAAAAATGTATTTAAACCTTTTTTTTTTTTAATTTTTGTTCTATACTTAATACACAGTTTGAGTCGTATCATGCTTTTACTTTATGTTTAGAAGATGTGATCTTTCATTCAACAGAATTTATATTTTGCTAAAGAAAGTTTGTAAATGATCTGTTCATTTATCTATTTATTCGTTTATTTATTCCCTGTTTTGTAATCAAATTCATAAAATGTCAAGGACTACATATAGGGCATCACTGACTGTACATTAATAAGTCGGATGTGCATTTGGTTTTCCTGATAGGTGTATAAAGGGAGGGGGTTCTATTCAGAAATAATGCTTTATAATATGGACAAAGTTTTTGTTCGAAACAATCTTACCTACCAGACAGCAGTGTAAGTACCGTGCTTTAGCTCTGGTTGATTTAGAAATATCTGTTTTCATTGTGCAGAGAATAATAATTAATTCCAAATGATGGAGCTTATCCAACATGCGAGAACTGCTTGCACAATGACATACCTAACAATTTAAGAGGTTTTTTTTCAAGAAAAACATTATTGTTTGCATTGACATCATGGCATATTGATAACAAATATCCCTGCCTGTCACATCTGATTTCAAAAAAAGTGGTCTGACTTGAGAAACATTTTTGTTTTTGCTTGACCTAAGCAGGATTGAAAACCACAAGTATTATCTTTACTGAGCATCAATATAGACTATAGAAATGCAGACAAACCAGTACATGAATTGACAGTAGTAGTTATTGTAACGTGACACAAAGTATAACATATGAGATATATATTTATACCTTCAACGACGTTAATTGTAACGAGTAAGTCAAGAATAATATCTCCAGTTTTTCCTCATTGCACTTTAGTAAAGTAAGGGGGACAGCTCTCAGCTTCAGTGATGTATAAAACAATAACAAATAAACAATTGCGAAAGAATGTCACACACACACACACACACACACACACACACACACACACACACACACACACACACACATATAGATATATATATATATATATATATATATATATATATATATATATATATATATATATATATATATATATATATATATATATATATATATATATATATATATATATATATATATATATTTATTTATTTATTAAAGAGACTACTTCGTTAAACTTATTTAGATCGTAACATTTGAATATTATTTAAAGTAAAGTATATCAGGTATACTATAATACTTTATAACAAGTGTTTCTCATGTGTATAATTTCCGAGCTCCAGAATATAAAGGTGTGTCAATATTCATTACAAGTTCATTGTTAACATGTATCTTCACAATATCTCTTGAGTGGGGGCAAGATACACAAGGGAATACTTCCATATTAAGTAAGCTGTAAAAAAGTGGGGCATTTCTGCATCCAATGTGCACACTCCAGCAACATTTATTAAGAGTAATCCCTACGTATTCGAGATTTATTAAGAATTATCCCCACGTGTTCGAGATTTATTCAAATAATCCTCTTGAAGTTAATTAATTTAATTTTTATTTTAGAGATTGAATAAACTAGATGGATTATATATTCACTTTACAGTCTGTCATGTGTAACAAACATTTATTCATTCTAAAACGAAGCTGTAATTAACATGTATCAGCGTGGTCTATTTCAAATCAACAAATATAAGTAATATTAGAATTCAAATGGTCTTACAGAGAACAGATAAGAAATTAAAATCCAGCCAAAAATCATATTTTCAACTACCTCTAATCAAAGAACAATTATCAATCAAACAAATAACATGCAAACTAAATTACGATACATTATAAATTTGGCACACAAATGAGGAAGTCCAACTTCTTTATTACCTTGAGCCATACGACTCATATATACAGATATACATACATATATGCACACATAAAAACATCCACTATACAATAAATATCATGACTTTTATTGAATAGATATGGAGAGTTCATAAATATAATTATTAGGTTCGAATCTTGTTCGCTGCGTAAAGATATTTACCAAGGGACATGAGTTCTTTGTTGTTGTTAGTTGTTGTATTGATTTAAAAACACTTGAGTGACGACGATAATAATTCTTGATATATAGAGTGTAGCATTCACAATAGCCGCTAGGGAATGTCAAAGACCGATAACTTCATTCACCGGAACTTGCGATATTTGACATTAAAATGAAAGTCATGCAGAAGACATATTTGAACGTAACACCCCAATCACGTGTAAATATTAGCTCAAATAAAAAAAAAACTGGGATGTAAGGTGGCATCTGCAAGAATCAATGATGATGATAGTTTTATGTATGAAAATCAATTTGACATGACAATGATTAAAAACTGTTAAAAAGATATAATAATCGGCCGTGCACTTTTGGGGAGAGTTATCGAAAAAGTATGTTTCCTAATTCTATGGAAAAGAAGAGGTGTTGGAAGCTGTCGGAGATTTTGATGGTAACCTACTACAATAGCTTGTGGAAAAACTTATATTTAATTAATTTGAAGTATGCATAGGAATGCACAAGACGATTAAAAAGCTGAAGCGAGAAAATCTATCAGAATCCGTGCAAAATTATCGTTCTTTGTATATAATGGTTCGTTTAAAAAAAATATTTTTTGTTGCTTCACTTTTTACAACAGGTAATTCATCCCAGTAAAATACATTATATATAGTCATATATTCTAAATATTCATGCAACAATATAATGTTTCGATACATTGCTTCTTAAAGAAGTATGCGGGTAATTATTTCTTAAGTTTAACCATAATAAACACTATGCATTCTTTGTACTAATGGGAGTCAGGATGACTTCAAAATGCGACTCATAACTGATTATTGAGTTAACCCCCTTTTATCACAAATTTTTAATTTGTACATGTTTTTTATTCTTTTATTTTATAAAAAAAAATACCGCAATCTAATGGTGGCTATCTTTGAAAACGACTTTCAGATATACTTCGGAGTAGGAAAAATACGGTAATAGCAAAATAATTGTTATTTCAAATTTTAGGTATGAATGTTAGAGTGCAGAGTATTGTGGACATACAAGTATAAAATAAAATTCATCATGAACTTCATAAGCGTTACACATGTTACAGACTCGATGGGCTGCAGCATCATTGTTGTAACGCTCTTTATCTACGTTAAGCTTATGGAAGAAATTCTGTATTTTGAAATAAGTTCTCAATGTATTGGATTGTATATATATTTCACATGTACGTTCCTTGAGACAAGATCTTGCCATTGGGTACCATCGTTTTCGATCCGAGATCTTGACCTTGACGATTGACCTACTTTCCAAAAACTGTAACCTTGCCAATAACTCGTCAACTACTATCTGTAGGTCTTTCATATATTTCACACGTGTGTTTATTATAGCTAAACCTTTATGACCATACCAAAATTATTTACCATGGGACCTTGACCTGTGAAGTTTGACCCACTTTTCAAAAAACTTAAACCTCGTCAACCACTGGGAGTAGAGCTATCATATTTCACATTTTAGCTCTAGACTTTTCTGTCTGTACCAAAAGTTTTAACTCCAGGACCGTGAGTTTGAATTAAGAAAACATTGAAAATAAATGTTTCCTCTGTAACAAACCCGTGGGAGAGCTATATTGACTGCTGACAACTATTGTCCACATACTAGTTAACAAAACGGTTTTCTGGGTAGTTTAGTGCGTAGATATTGATATCGATGAACATCCTATAAACAGAGAAAACTTAATACGAATTTACTTTGAACTTAAGTAACAACGAAATATTGAGTAGAATTATCAAGATAGTATGTTGAATTTTCAAGATAGTTAAGTTGAATTTTCAAGATAAATTTTAAAAATATGTGGCCCTAATTGGCTTCCGTATAGATAAATTTAAATAAATAGATAAGAGAACCAGGTCCAAGATAAGATTGAATGATGGGATCAGACAATAAGGATGAGTGATGATTCACACCAGGAGGTAAGATACATGTTATAAGATGACATCACGCACTTGTTGTGGGAGAGGATCTGCCGGAGATCCACGCCCGAGGTAAGAGACACTGATGGGATCAGACACTTGGGATTAGAAAGGATTTGCTGGAGAACCACGCCCGAGGTAAGAGACAATGATGGGATCAGACACTTGTGATTAGAAAGGATTTGCTGGAGAACCACGTCCGAGGTAAGAGACAATGATGGGATCAGACACTTGGAATTAGAAAGGATTTGCTGGAGAACCACGTCCGAGGTAAGAGACAATGATGAGATCAGACACTTGGGATTAGAAAGGATTTGCCGGAGAACCACGTCTGAGGTAAGAGACAATGATTGGATCAGACACTTGGGATAAGAAAGGATTTGCCGCAGAACCACGTCCGAGGTAAGACTGAATGATGGGGTCATGTAACGAAAGCGGATGCGGATCTGTTAGAACCACGCTTGATGTAAAACAGAATGACGGGATCATACAATTAGGGTCAGAGAGGATCTGTTGGATAGCCACGCTCAATGTCATACAGAATGATGGGATCAGACACTTAGGATGAGTGAGGATCTGTCATAGAGCCACGCTGGATGTAAGACAGAATGATAGGATCAGACACTTGGGATGAGTTAGGATCTGTTGGATAGCCACGCTCGATGTCATACAGAATGATGGGATCAGACACTTGGGATGAGTGACGATCTGTCATAGAGCCACGCTGGATGTAAGACAAAATGATAGGATCAGACACTTGGGATGAGTTAGGATCTGTTGGATAGCCACGCTCGATGTCAGACAGAATGATGGGATCAGACACTTAGGATCAGAGAGAATCTGTTGGATAACCACACTCGATGTCAGACAGAATGATGGGATCAGACACTTAGGATGAGTAAGGATCTGTCATAGAGCCTCGCTGGATGTAAGACAAAATGATAGGATCAAACACTTGGCATGAGTGAGGATCTGTTGGATAGCCACGCTCGATGTCAGACAGAATGATGGGATTAGACACTTAGGATCAGAGAGAATCTGTTGGATAGCCACGCTCGATGTCAGACAGAATGATGGGATCAGACACTTAGGATGAGTGAGGATCTGTCATAGAGCCACGCTCGATGTCAGACAGAATGATGGGATCAGACACTTAGGATCAGAGAGGATCTGTTGGATAGCCTCTCTCGATGTAAAACAGAATGATGGGATCAGACACTTAGGATCAGCGAGAATCTGTTGGATAGCCTCGCTCGATGTAAAACAGAATGATGGGATCAGACACTTAGGATCAGAGAGGATCTGTTGGATAGCCTCGCTCGATGTAAGACAGAATGATGGGATCAGACACTCAGGATCAGAGAGAATCTGTTGGATAGCCTCGCTCGATGTAAAACAGAATGATGGGATCAGACACTTAGGATCAGAGAGAATCTGTTGGATAGCCACGCTCGATGTAAGACAGAATGATGGGATCAGACTCGTAGGATCAGAGAGGATCTGTTGGATAGCCACACTCGATGTAAGACAGAATGATGGGATCAGACATTTGGAATCAGAGAGGATCTGTTGGATAGCCACGCTCGATGTAAGACAGAATGATGGGATCAGACACTTGGAATGAGTGAGGATCTGTTGGAAAGCTGCGCTCGATGTAAGACAGAATGATGGGATCAGCTTCTTAGGATGAAAGAGGATATGTCGGAGAGTCACACCATATGTAAGATAGAATTATGAGATCATACAATTAGGATGAGAGAGAATCAGTTGGAGGGCCACGCTCACTGTAAGACTGAATGGGGATCACACACTTAGGATGAGCGAGAATCTGTCGGATAGCCACGCTCATTGTAAGATTGAATATTGGAGTCATACACTTAGGATGAGAGAGGATATGTCGGAGGGCCACGCTCGATGTAAGACAGATTCTAATGCCCATCGTATAAAATCCTTTATTTTGATTGGTTGACATGCAGGTATTCCACTATACCCGTAGGTTATAAAATTACGTCACAAACATATTCACGATACTCTGCAGTTTCTGATTTGTGACGTCACGGTACACTACATTTTTATATGACTGTGATTAGCGACTTGGCTTAGAAAACCATAAATCTGTGCCTCTAGTTGTAATTATTTTTGTCAGATGCATTAGAATAGGGTTACCACGTTAGTGTTTTACACAATTTGACAGGGTATCCGTGAATACCCTGTCAGGAATGCAGTTTCACTGCGAGGTGTTAGCCGAGCGGTGAAAAGGATATTCCTGACAGGTGGGGTCATACAATTAGGATGAGAGAGGATCTGTTGGAGAGCCGAGCTTGATGTAAGACAGAATAATGGGATCAGATACTTCGGATGAAAAGGAATCTATCGGAGAGCCACGCTTGATGTAGGACAGAATGATAGGAACAGAAGCTAGGGATGAGTTAGGATCTGTTGGCATGTCAGGTCCATTATCATGTTTTGGTGGGTATACAAAGTCATCGTCAGAGACTGAACTATAAAATAAGATTGCTTCTTTATTAATTAATTTTGGTCGAAGTCAGACAAATGTGTATGAAATATCATTCCGAATAAACCAAAGGTTCAGATAGACGTTAGACAAATAACTAATTGTCAAATTTATACGTACTGAAGAATATATTTATAGATGATTAAAGTGCGAAATGTCCAATGAAGTGAAATTTTATTTGATATATTTCTTAGATCACACCCCCCCCCCCGCCCCCAAGTTTTAAGGTTTGAAATGCATAGATATCGAGAAATGTCCAAAATGCTAACATTACCATACAAACAAAAAAATATGTCTGATAAAGTAAAACCATATTTGATAAATATTATGGATCAAAGGAAAATACTAGAAGGCTCGAAATGTTTATTGATTGAGAAGATGTAACACAACTACAACGCATTTCATTATTTTATTTCAGTCGCGAGATTACAATTAATTTGATAAATGAAGGTCTAGTTTGAACCGAGAGAAAAGTGATACGGTTGACTGTATGCATTCTCTTTAACATTCACGTGAATGTACACTGATCAGCTTCTGAAAAG
Organism: Pteria penguin; assembly: GCA_035048485.1. Lineage (NCBI taxonomy): Eukaryota > Metazoa > Mollusca > Bivalvia > Pterioida > Pteriidae > Pteria > Pteria penguin. Next base: position 45,995,985 of record CM068582.1, on the reverse strand, counting down.
ATCGGCACGAATGATGTAATATTTTCCTATAATCTATACCATTATTATATTGGTGGAGCGCGTCTTAATTTAAATAAAAGGGTGCTTAATATTCATGTATAAACTGCATAAAATTAGAATATCTACATCACTATCATGCCCTAGAAATTTTAAGGTTATAACGACATTGTATATAACACCATGTTGTGTTTTGTCATCGTATCTTGTATAGTTTACAGTGGCGATTCCAGGATTTCCGAAAGGGGGGGGGGCACATGTGTATTCGCTAAACTACTCAGCCATTTTAGTGCCAAATCTGGATTTTTACTGGTAAATATGAGGCGAAAAGGGGGCGGGCCCACGCTCCCCCCTCTAAATCCGTCACTGAGTTAGGTCACTTTGTTGTCAGATAATGCGCAGCTCTTCAAATATCTTCCTGACAATCACATGGGAGCTAGATTAATTACACACCTCAATCTCATTACGACAGAACGATGTTCCATCCACGCATATTATCATTCTGATTTTTCTGATCTAATTATACTCCAGGGAGCAGTCAATGAAATCCTTGTTTTCTTATGCAATGCATCATTCGAAATTGCAAAAATCCCGTAAGATGGACATTAAGAGCACTGAACGAATTTGTTACAGACAGTATTTTTGATAGTTGGAGTCAGAGGCAATGTGGACGAAGAGTACGTACAATGTAGTAATACATTTGAGGACGGTATATCGTGATTATACATGTCTGAACGCTAATGTGTGGACCAGTCAGAACTGTCAAAAAAAAAACAAAAACAAAACAAAACAAAACAAAACAAAACAAGTGAATTAGAATTAGGGATTTATCTCATCCGCGTTTCATCCCGCGTTTTCGTAACTGCGACATCAATATATTAACGCCACGAAATTTAGAGATGTAAAACATAACGCAATTCTGACATTTCATAACATGAATGAAAGAAAATAAATGAAAGTAATGAATAAAAAAAAAATAATAATAAATAAATAAATAAAAATCACATGTGTATTCCTTATGATAATACATTGTTGACACAATTATTTTTACCTTGTGACCTTGACCTTAGAGTTTGACCTATTTTTACAAAAAATTACCTTGGCCATAATTTTTGAATAGCAAGTGATAGGGCTTTGATATTTCATATGTATATTCCTTAAGACAAGGAGTTGTGACTTTGACCTCAAAGATTGGCCTTCTTTTAGAATTGTCCAACAGTCACACTTTTTCACATTAACAGATTACATTTTTATCTTTTAGTCTACACTGATGCTTTAGTTGTTGTAAAGGTATTAATGTCAAGCGTTTTGTTTATAAGTCTATACTTGTAATGTCTATAGAAAAATGAAGTCATTTCAAATGAAACCAAGGTCCAAGACCTTGTGATCTTTACCGTGATGTCTTTGCTAAGAATAGCTGTTTTGGACTGTGTTGCGGTAGTACAAAAAGCCCCAAAGGCGACACATGTGTTCAATTGAACACTCATTCCAGTTCTTTATAACGGTTGCTTGAATACAGCATGTACGTTAGTTAAACAGAACAACACCTCTATCGTAATACGTGTAATTACTAGTCCTTTTAATTGAATTCTTGGTCAAAAGTATAATTATGATTAATTACAAATCTTTCTAGCTTATGGTCTTCAAGTAATGGAAAGGGAAATGACAGATTTTCAGCATTATATTGTTAATATTTAGTTTGTGTTTTCGCTGCAGCTGCAATGATTTGTGAAGTCGATGTAGCTCAATGTGTGTGTTGGGGGCGGGGGTTGTTGTTGTTGAATTTTTAATAGGCAATCATGTCAAGTATCAACATGCTATTAATCAAGGTTTTGGTTGTACTGTCATGGAAGGAATAGGGTGTATACTTCTGTACGTTTATCCATCGAATCACAAAGAATAGTAGAAATTTCGTCTATTACAAAAGCTAGCTTTATTGATAATAATTTAGTGATAGAAAGTATAAACATGAAGTAGATAAGAATCAGACTGAGTCAACAATTTGTTTCAGGTTTGCACACGAGTTATCTATCTTGCACCACTCATTGCTTTGACGACACGTTTCACAACATTAAGCGGGAAACTGGAAACATTATTGCCTGTATCTGGTGGAATGATGTAATTCTTGGTGTTTCCTGTAATATATTTAATAATAGAAAATAAAGTTTAGTCCACTTTAGAAATTCTTTGTTCATAAGAAAAATGGGCGATAAATTCACCCACTACACTTTTTATCTATTTTTGATAACCTGCTTTATTACAAAATTTCTCAATGAAATGTATTAGATAATTGTCGAATATGCCTTAATGTATCTGATAATACATGTGAACAGAGGAGCATATTCATGCACTTTCATAAAAAATTCTAAATGGAGAATTTAATAATTTTCTCTTTTTTAATTCAGTTTTGCTCTGTAGAAATATAAAGACATTGATAAACTAATACAAAACTTGCATAACATATTGTTTGCAGATAAGATCTTGCGGTTTTGTACATTGAAAAAAATCTACGTACCTTGCTTCATTGACATATCAGTGCCCAATTCTTCGCTTCCTGAGTCTATTTCTTCTTCACTATCATCCTTTTCTAGAGAAGTTTCTATACTCTGTGATATTTTATCAGTGATCTCATTACTGTGCTCATTTGAATTTTCTCTGGTGTTTTCGTGAGACTGATTATCAGCTGAATTTATGATTTCCTTTGATGACGACTCGTCCTTTGATATCTGACTTTTACTCATTTCTTGATTTGTTTCTGCAGAAAAACTCTCTTGTGATCTCTGATAAGATAAATTTTCATTGGAACGATCGTCATTGTGGCTGGTATCTGTGTTCATCATGTCCCTTATGTCTTCAATCGAATCTGATTTATCCCCAGTCACCAATATTTTCTTGTTTGATGGCAAAGAAATCATATCTTCATTAGATATTTCATTAGATGCGTCTTCGTTATCGAAAAATTCATTCACGTCACTCAAGACACTTTCTTGAGATTTAGAATTATCTTTGTCTTTGCTGTTAAACTCACTTATTCCTCCATGGTCAACTTCCTCGTGTTCGAAGGATTCGCCACTGTCAATTTCAGCGGGATTACGTGAGTGAGCGTCATGTATCTGCTGTTCATGTGAATGTTCATGGGAGTGTTCATATGACTGTGTATTAAAGTGTTCGTGTGAGTGATCGTGTGATTTGTTGTCTCGTTCTTCTGCCGATTCGCTTGAGTGGCGATGAACAGGTATTTGTTTTCTCGTCACCTGATCGGTTTCAGATGACCTGCTGTTACTTTCACTGGAATCATCGGCACCAAATATCACTTTGTGTAATCCAAAGTTGTTTCTGGGTGCTGAAATTTGAAAAATAACAATAAAAGTGACACATATATATAGGATCTGAAATGAATTTTCATTTCATACGGTATTTATGGAATGAGTTGTTTATTTTATATCCCCGAGCCTTGGCGAGGGGATATAAAACGCACAACGAGTTTCATAAATACCGAATGAAATGAAAATTTATTTCAGATTCTTTTTATCACATGTTTACACTCATTTTAAAGGTGTTTATTTCATCAAACTCCGGCTTGACACAATTATTTTTCACACTATGACGTCATCTTTGCTATAAATTAATTTATGACATAGCAATATTTCACTACGTAAACAGCAAAACAAATGATAAAAATCATTATGTTGCCTAAAGTGACAAATGCAAATCATTATGATGCAAACGGCAAGGCCACAAATAACTATAAATTAATGTAAAATTGATATAATTGTAACTGTTATACTAACAAATCCATGTTTCGGTGGTAAGACAGTTTCCATTATGCATTTTGTATCTCAACTGAAAGAAGGAAACAACCCCCCCCCCCCCCCCCAAAAAAAAAAACAAACAAAAATAAAAACAAACAAAAACCAAAAAAAAAAAAAAAAAAACCACACACACACACACACACAAAGAAAAGAAAACAAAACACCCCCCCCCAAAAAAAACCCCAAACAAAACAACCCCCCCAAAACCAAACTAAAAAACACCAAACCAAAAATAAACCCGCAACCCCCCCCCCCCAAAAAAAAACCCAAAAAAGAAAAGAAAACAAAACACCCCCAAAACAAAAAAGAAAACAAAAAATAAAAAACAAAAACAAATAAAAAAAGCAAAAAAAAAAAAAAAACAAACAAAACAAACATACAAACCAAATGCTAAAATAAACAAGCGAAACAGAAAGAAATCTGTTAATTATTTATTTGTGATTATTACAGCGGCTTATTTGACTTTTGTGAATTGTTGATTATTGAGATAGGTTTTATATATTTTTACCTTTTTTCGCTTTTCTTTCTTCGAACACCCATACATCATTATTTTCAAATTCCTGCTTATCAATAAGTTGGTCCCCTGTAATTATAGAATATGTAGAATAGAGTAAATAATAGAGATGGTCATATTTGCATAATTTTGTTTAGTTATACTGTATAGTGTAAATGTAATCAGATTATTATCTTGGCTATCACGGTGGATAACAAAGACAAACTTTAGTATTTATTTTACAAACAAACCAAAAAGCATATTTATGTCTACAAAAGAAATCCAGTTTCAGCTCGAAAATAGTCAAATTTTATCATAAACTAATGTATAATTTCCAGTATTGTTCGTAAGGTGACAACGAACTTTAACACAAGGAAAATTTAGCGTCATTTCAAGAAACCATGATAAGTGCATATATTCCAACCTTAAATTATCGCATCATATGAGCATTTCGATAAACATGTGTCGTGTAATGACAAGAAACTGTTTCGTTTATGATGTTATCTATGAATGTATTTTGTTTTCAGTATAAGCATTATGACGTATTTTTCAAAGTAATGTCCAGAGTAAAACTCAGGACTGGCCACTAGATGCACGAAGGAATAGCCGCTAGTTGAGTGCGGGCTTGACCGCTAGACACTTAGAGGTCTGATCACCAGACGCGTGGAGACCTGATGACTAGACGTGTGGAGGACTGACCACTAGACGTGTGGAGGACTGACCACTAGACGTTTGGAGGACAGACCATTAGACTTGTGGTGGACTGACCACTAGACATGTGGTGGACTGACAGCTAGGCGAGTAGAGACCTGACCGCTAGACATGTGGACCGACAGCTAGACGAGTGGACGCGCATTATATCTAATAAATGCATCCGCCATTGTCCTTTATTTCTGCATGAAAACACAAAATAAGACACTTACTCTATATATATCCTTCACGTACTGAAGACCAAGGGTCACTACATATAAGATGCAGATGTAATGGATGATTATATAACCACATTACAAGACGGGAAGGTCATAAAGAAAGGAATTTATAATTAATACTATAGGAAACAATGTTTCCTTTTGTTGTCAACTTAATTGTCATTTGTTCCAACCATTATAGTGCACCACACTGACATTTGGAGGGATAGGTCAAAGTGGAGGTATGACAATGATTACTTGTCTGATTGGTATTAATTTGTACAATAGCCATCTTTTGTTATTGGATTTTACATTACTTATGTATATTCATGGTGACGTTATGTAATTTTGCATGTACTTCCGCGACTGATTAATGACGGTTTCAATGCACACCGTGTCGATTTATTCAATAATTCAGTTTTTAGAAAAGGAACTGGGCTGAGCATTAAGAACTGTGGTTGTATAGTAGGCGTGGTCTATCTGAGCGGCAAGGTGTTGTAAAATAATCACCGAGCGAGTACTATGGCACATATGGGGAGAAAATCTCGTCATATTAGAATTTTATTCACGTACGTAAAAAAAAAAAATAAAAAAATAAAAAAATAAAATAAAAAAACCCGCTACGGCACCAGATACGATTACGAATATGACTTCCTTTACGCTACCAGATACGAGACTACAGATATGACTTCCTTTACGCTACCAGATACGAGACTACGGATATGACTTTCTTTACGCTACCAGATACGAGACTGCGAATATGACTTAATTTACGCTACCAGATACGAGACTACGGATATGACTTCCTTTACGCTACCAGATACGAGACTACGAATATAAATTCCTTTACGCTACCAGATATGAGACTACGGATATGACTTCCTTTACGCTACCAGATATGAGACTACGGATATGACTTCCTTTAGGCTAGCATATATGAGACTACGAATATGACTTCCTTTACGTTACCAGATATGAGACTGCGGATATTACTTCCTTTAGGCTACCAGATATGAGACTACGGATATGACTTCCTTTACGCTACCAGATATGAGACTACGGATATGACTTCCTTTAGGCTAGCATATATGAGACTACGAATATGACTTCCTTTACGTTACCAGATATGAGACTGCGGATATTACTTCCTTTAGGCTACCAGATACGAGACTACGGATATGACTTCCTTTACGCTACCAGATATGAGACTACGGATATGACTTCCTTTACGCTAGCATATATGAGACTACGAATATGACTTCCTTTACGTTACCAGATATGAACTACGGATATGACCCTTTACGCTACCAGATATGAGACTACGGATATGACCCTTTACGCTACCAGATATGAGACTACGGATATGACTTCCTTTAGGCTAGCATATATGAGACTACGGATATGACTTCCATTACGCTACCAGATATGAGACTGCGGATATGACTTCCTTTACGCTACCAGATATGAGACTACGAATATGACTTCCTTTACGCTACCAGATATGAGACTACAAATATGACTTCCTTTACGCTACCAGATATGAGACTACGGATATGACTTCCTTTAGGCTACCAGATATAAACTACGGACATGACCCTTTACGCTACCAGATATGAGACTACGGATATGACTTCCTTTAGGCTAGCATATATGAGACTACGGATATGACTTCCATTACGCTACCAGATATGAGATTACGAATATGACTTCCTTTACGCTACCAGATATGAGACTACAAATATGACTTCCTTTACGCTACCAGATATGAAACTACGGATATGACTTCCTTTAGGCTAGCATATATGAGACTACGGATATGACTTCCATTACGCTACCAGATATGAGACTACAAATATGACTTCCTTTACGCTACCAGATATGAGACTACGAATATGAATTGGTATGATACTACGAGTTTTACTATAGGTCTACAGCGATAATATTGCTCATGTTTATAAACACGACGAGTCTAAATTTTATCATAAGAGGGGAGACAGGTTTATCATGGTCAAATATTCCTAAAAGGTATACTATTACTTTGATTGATTGATTGATTTATTTATTTATTGATTGATTTTTGTTTAACGTCACACCACGAATATTTCACGTATGTGGTGACGGCATGTGCCTGATGCGGGGCATACAAATTTTGACCTTTGCAACGGACCCACCCAAAGCAGTGAGGGATCTTTAAATAACGTGCCATGCATACCACGACACGGGGCCTCGGTTTTTACTGTGTCATCCGAAAGACAGAACACCGGCATGACCAGAGCGGGACTCGAACCCCGGCCTCCCGATTAGGAGTCCAGTGCGATACCACTAGGCCACGCCGGCTTTTTTCGTAACTGTGACATCAATATATTAACGCCACCGCTGCAGAAATTTAGAGATGTAAAACATAACACATAGACCACGCCGGAATAGATATTACTTTGAATGATAGTAGATTTTCGCCTCAGTTCATAGTAGCGGCGGAGGCGAAGGGAATGAATACATCAGTTTCTGTAAGTCAATGTAATGTCGAATTAAGCTGACCCCCCTCCCCCTTTTTTTATTTTTATTTTTTTGGTGCTTCGCACTCTTTTTTGATATTTTTTAAATTTTTTTTGTCACTCTTCTGTTTTAAATAATTTTTATTTTCTCCAGATTATTTTCGTCTGTTTCTTTTTTATAACATTATTCATAATTTTGTTTGTTTTTATTTATATTAAATCAAATTTAGCAACAAATAGATGACATAATAGAATTACAATGAGTTGAAAAATCATACAGACACATACATATATAAAACAAAATATATGATATATGATAACATATGATATATAAGTATCAGTACACTTTTTATTCATGTTTTTGTTCAGGGTTGGGGGTTTATCGTCTTGGACATTGTGATATGAAGAATTGTCCAAAATAGAATATAAAATATTGTAAAGGTAAAATAATGAAGTGTGTTTCGAACCCACACTGATATACCTCTCCGCACTGCAACGTGTTCGTGGACGGTACTGCTAAGCCATATTGACTCTTATTATGATGTTTAAACACGGTCATTTAAATGAATATTGGTATGTATTGGAAGAAATAAACTTTGTTAAACACCCCTATCATTTGATAATGGAATCTTTATTTTTGCTTTTTTTAAGCCCGGATGAGCACAGTTATCGTTGTAGACCTATAAGTCTCCTACGATAAATAATGGCAACAACCACATTGTAGTTCGAAGCTGGATTTTCCGATTTTGAGCCGAACACATCGCCGACTTCATAGGTTTTAGTCGATGTCAATGAAAATCTATTTTTTTACCATTAATCATTATTATTGTTATTGTTATTAATATTATATTATTATCATTCCTTGGCCATCGTCTACAACATCATCTTACTTGACATTGTGCTGTAGTATCATGTATGATATTGTTCCAATATCTACTATATTTGACAGGAGTTTTTACCGTTTCGATCTGCTGAGAAGAAGGCTACATTCACATGTAGTTCATGAGGTTTATGTCCTAACGTCCGAGCAAATTCTTTGAGAGATATGAAGCCATCATTGTTAATGTCATAGTATGCCATATTCCTGGTCAAGGGTGTCACATGGAGGTCTTTATCCCGCAGAATCTGCAAAACCCGAATAATAATAATAATAATAATAATAATAATAATAATAATAATAATAATAATAATAATAATGATGATGATGATGATGATGATGATGATGATGATGATAATAATAACAATAATAATGGTTAGGAATATTTGAAAATCTGTGAAATTATGTACACTTAATTAATGTTTTGATATATTGAAGTTTAACTTATAAAATGGTATAGCATGAAATGGTATTTTGTTTTACATAATGTTCTGTTTCCACTTTGGCGAAGTCTACTTTGAAGAAGTAGATATAGTAAGAATGTGGAGTTCGTGGTTTTGAGAGTGAATCTTTTTTCTTTTTTTTTTTTTTTTTAATTTTTTGATTTAGTAACCTCCATACATTTTTAAAATCATTTATAATTGATTTATTTAATACAGAAACACTATAAAGCCTTCATTTGCTAGTATTTATGTGTAAATTTCTATTTCAAGAGTTTTTTTAATAGTGCTATGTGAAAATTCTGGTTTTCTTTTTTAATTCATTATGATATTATTTCTCTCTTCTATTTTTGAAATAGGCCAGTTATGGTATGCTGAAGTTTAATGGTTTACATATAATCAAAAAATTGATACTTACTTAGTCTTTTTGATATAATTTTGTGTCATTGTCTTTATTTATCTAATATATATTTCATATGTATATATTGAGCAATTTGTTAATGACCAAATTGTGCGAAGGTTAGCGATATCGGCCCATTTGTTCCTCTTGAGTTTTTATTTTTCTTCTATTCTTGTGGTTGGTTTTTTATCATTACTATTCATTTCAAGTTAAATATTTCCATTATATATTTCTTTACTACGAGTGAATGTATTTGATATCTGTGAAAATAATATGTTATATAAAATCATATTCACTTACTTGTTGTTGCATTTGTTGTTTGTTTTGTCCATAACACACATGTCTAAGAATAAATCCACAAATAAAATCAGGATCGAATCCCGAAATACTCTTACAAACTCGAGGACTGACCATGCGACAGTTGCTTTTCAGTATATTATTCAAATTGAAATTTGACTGCCAGTGTGCTGATGAAAACTGTACACTAGCGAAAATTGCGAAAATTGAGAAAAATAAATTCATACTTGGTGTAAAGTCTGGGGCGATATTGCAGAGTGTATTGAACTACACAATAAATGATGTCAGCTTTTTATATGCAGTTGTTTCAATGTTCTTGACCATATCCTGAGGGCAGAGGTCATTGTATTTCTAAGTGGCATCACGTAACGGTTACATATTGCGCATGTTATCACATTCCTTTGTAACATGTCGATGCAATAATCATAAAAGTGGAGATCAGACATAATAATGTACAAGCACCTGCCCGTCTCAAAATGCAAAATGTCAGGTGCTCTTTGTCCGTGTAACTGGAGCTCAAGTTTGCTCTGACGTATTTTGTATGTGAATAGAATTACGTTCCTCGTTAACTTAGCATGATATCATACTAAAGTGACAGGAAGAAGATCGAAACAACTATTTATATTGTTTTGTGAGGAAGTAGTACGATTGCCTATAACACTAACTGCAAACTTTATCACAACTGGTCTCCGCTTTGTCTGTACAAAATCAGAATGTCCACGCATGCTCTTCGATACCTAATCTATAACATCTCAATAGGAATCTCCATTGCTTCCCAAATTAAACCAGGCCCAAAAAACTACTTTCCAGTAGCTATGCACACAATTTGGTGTTTTACGCTGGGTTCATTTCAAGCAGCAGATATGAAATTTACATTTTGTTATATTTTGTATCAATATGGAAATGACGAGGTGGCCGAAAATGTGGAACATCGAGTGGTTCTTGTTTTCACGTTTAACATTTAACGTCTGAGACTTCTTAATGTTGCTTTATATGGTATGGATTATGTGACGTAGAGCTAACATTGACGTCATTGTCGTACAATGGTATACGCTTTCAAGAAGTTCAGATCATCTCGTACTCATTGTCGCTTCATACAGCGAGTTCGATCAAAGATCGATAAGCATGGTACACTGATAATAAAAAGGGATATTCAAATCTAAAAAATAGCAACACTCCTTTTCACAATTTTTTTTTTTTTTTTTTTTTTTTTTTGCCTCCTGGCTTTTATCAAGTGGAAAAAATAGGAATTTGTTCAACGCTTATGTAAAATCCAACATTACATTATATAGTTAATTTGTTCAATGCTTATGTATAATGATATAATGTAATGTTGAAGTTTACATAACAAATTTCCATTTTTTTTTCACTTGATAAAAGCCAGGAGGCAAAAAAATTGTGAAAAGGGGTGTTTTTATTTATTTATTTATTTATTTTTTGTTTTTTTTTTTTTTACTTATATGTACTTTCCTTTGGATGACGTTTTAGAATGTTTGTAAATTCAGAACTATTTTTTATAAACCCATTGCTTAGTCTCATTGTGCCGGTTGTTCATTCATCCTTCCACAAAACGCAAATTTTGATTGTGATTACGTCATCGGAGGTCCGACAAAACTCCGACAAATAACGCATAATGTCAAAACTAAAACATTTGGAAATCGTCTGACTATCATGTTCTTTTACGAACCGTGGAAGGATGAATTAAGACATTAGAGGGGAAAGGGTACTAACGACGGAGATACGATGTCGAACATTTGAAATTCGATGAAGTAATGAATCGCCATATTCAATATTAACCACGGTCATGTGCTAGTTTCAGTGAAATGTCGCAATCACATCAATATTTCACAATTATTTAAGTCTTCGTTGGTTGTTTGGTTGATTGGTGTTTTATGTCGCTTTCAACTATATTTCAGTTATATCGCGACATGGAAGCAGGACGATACCAACCTCTTAAACAGTGACGCAACCCGGGAATCGAACCCGGATCGTCGGCGCCGCAAGCCAAGCGCTTAACCACTACACCACGCCTGTCCCTTAAGTCTTCATAATGAAAAAGGTGTGTCAACAGGTTCGATGCTGGACATATGCAAGGCACCAATCATGACCAAATAATAATAATAATAATAATAATAATAATAATAATAATGATAATTATAGTGATAATAATAATAATAATTATAGTGATAATAAAGAAGACTTAAAACGAAAAAAAAAACCCGCACAAAAACCAAACAAACAAACAACAACAACAACAACAAAAAAAAAAAAAAAAAAACCCCGCATCAAAAACAAACAAACTAAAAAACAAAACACCCCCCCTTCTTTGTGATCTGTGATTGATATGAATACATACTGCATTACTTTTTTCAATGTGGGGAAAAGTATATGCATCGTTGTACATTACTCTGGGACGGTTGAGAAAATGATCACTGTCCTGAATAATGACGTCAGAGACAATGATTTATCTTATCATCACATCTAACATTTTAACGGGAAATAATGTCATTTGCCTTTCAAAATGTCGTTTGCATTTTTATATACAAAATAGATGTACATGTATGTATATTTGTATCTTATTTTTATTTTATTTTCAGAGTGTTTTCGTCCCCAATGACAAGTCATCGTTTACATAGTCTGTATATTCAGAGCTTGGAATACAGTGATGAAGGCACTTATACATGCCGCGGTTATATCGGCCATTGGACAAGTGTACATGTCATACTGGACCTAGGTAAATAGTAAAAACACAAAATTCTACAATAAAACACCATGATGAGCATAGCTGATATTTATTTGTTGGTATTCACGAATGGTTTCACTCTTACATGGGCACAAAATGTGCTTTAATAGTACATATTCAAATATATTTATTTGACTAATGAGATTGAATTCTTACTAGTTTGCTTGGTTTTTTTTTTTCAATGTTTCGGCCAATGATGAATTTATTGACTTGTTTTATTAATTAAATTTCCTGTTTTCATTTTTTTTTTCAGATTCACAAACAAAAGAGATGATGGAGCTAGATCCAAGATAACTAAATACATTTAATAAGCGAAAGTCAATTAACGATTTTTTCCCATCCAAATAACATGTTAATCTCAATGACTTGAAGACATAAAAAAAAATCAACCATTATTTTGAGCTTTAAGAAAAATAAATTGTGATGGAAAATATAACAAATATTTGTACACATTATGCGTCTCTTATGCGTTACGTGGGATTTCCAGTTTTCCGCCTGTGTCGGACGTACATATTTTCTTTTAACCTTGAAAAATTATATGTATCACATACAAACCGCTGAAAACATTCAAACATACTAATCTCGATGAGAACAAAAATGACAGAATGGACAATTTTATGTATTAACACAAAAGTCATATCTATATGATTTATTTACTTTTTAAATAAATCCTTGATGTTAAAAGTAGATACAACATACAGAAAATGTCGTAAGTGAATTCTTAAGTCCGTAAGTGAAATCTTACGACAGAAACTTACGGACATACTTACGACAAATTTCCCTAACAACTACTTAGCGCATGCATCCTTCTAACTTCCGACGTAAACTTTTTAAGTATGTATGTATGTATGTATGTATGTAGGTAGGTAAGTAGGTCGCCTTGGACATTAAAGACTGACAGAAAGGGGAAGGAGGATTCTTCTTTTCTATTTCGTGATCAGCTTGACTTTATAGATCCTTATAATAGATGTGGACACATGGGTAGTTATCGGGATAGCTTAATTTAATCTGTGTTATGTGATGACGTATTTTCAAGTACTGCATGCGATTCTATGACGTCACTACATGTATACAAACGCATTATGTATAAAATACTAGTATAAGAGCATGCGTGTTCCCATACAACCCAGTTTTCCTGAAATTGGCTAGAGTTATCTCCCTCATTGGAGTACAACCCTCGGACTTTATCCATCACTGCCCATACAAAACTGCTTGATTAAACTTAAATTTGTAACATAATCACAATGAAAATATATCGAAATGTTTTATTGAAAATATTCAACTGATTGATTATATTTACTGATTAATCGAGAATGAAGTCACGAAATCTGCCCTGATAATTAAATTAGTAAATTTCTCAAAACTTTGATAAAGTTTACATGGTAGTCTTTAATACCCTAAAGGTGTAGTAAGGTCAAGTCTGCCTCTGTCATTCAAAGACTGTGTCAAGATTTTGCAACTTCATGTCTCCATGCGACCCTTGAGTGAAAAATCATTATTCACATAAATGTGTTGTTCATTGCAAACTGCTTCCTGATTGGTCCCATGGTACCACTTGGAACTAATCAAACAATGACAAGGTACACCAACTTTGGAATATTTAAACACATTTTTGTCTGAAGTTTGCATGGAGATACGGAATCGCAAAACCCTGACATTGTGAAGACGGGTTTTCGCCATAGAAAACTATCACAACTACCATGTAAAAGTCATAGTTTTACTTTATTCATCAGTAACAATATAACAGTTAAATACAAGAATGCATGTAATATCAAATACAATTACAATATTACTTGAATATAGTGTGATACATGTATTTAATTATATGTTTTTGGAATATCTGATTTCATGTATTAAGATCATAATTATTCTATGTTAAGTCAATAAGTGTTTGGAATAATTTTTGAGAAAAAATGTTAAATTTTGAATCCCTTATTTATGTATATGATTCAGGCAGAAAAACAATGATTGGAAACACCAGAAAAAATTGTAAGATTTACTTAGATTTTGCAATTGACACTACAATCATCTTGAAGTCTGTAGAAATGTAAAAAAGGGAGCATTTATTTTCTTTACTGTATTTTAACTTGTACACAATAATTTCCCATGATTTTGCTCATATGATTTGTCCAGTATATATCTGAATAATTGTATGAAAAGCATTACAATTCATCATGAGTTTTCTATAAGAACTGAATTTAAACACTATACATGTAATTGTAAATTGACTTTTAACACCACCAGATTACAGGACTAGCACCTTTTCCACTTAACCATCTGTACTTATCATAACAATGATATGGTGTTTTGCATTTCTACATAAGATCAGAATCTTCAGTTAAGAAGATCTGAATTGAGAACACTTAAAAAGGAGATCTGGTTCGTCGAAAATTTGCACATGATGATGAAACGGGCTCCAGGAGAGTGCAAGGCATCATGGGACAAGACTAAAGAGAATACATGACTTGTTGGTTTGGCATGGGACCTCTAAATCATTCCCAAAATGTGAAAACGCGTTCTCTTCTTAATCACCGATCTTAGTGAAACAAAATAAAAACGCAGCCATCTTTTTGTATTGTAGTCTGTACAGTAATTTTGAACTTACGATAAAAAGTTTATACATACGAGTGGTATTAATCAGTCGTAAAGTTTATACATACGAGTGGTATCAATCAGTCGTAAAGTTACGACAACATGTAAATAACGAAGTTCGTAAGTTTTTTTTTCTTTTTTTGGTTCGTTTTTCGTTTTTTTGGTGAAACCTAACGAGTTCGTAAGTTTCTTCGTAAGAGGAATATTAATTTATTTTATTTTATTTTTTTTTTTGTTTTGTTTTTTGTTTGTTTGGTGAAAAGGGCTACTGTTTTATTTATGGATAATTTAGAGTCTCTTACGGTGCAGATACCTTATTATGTTGTATTTCTATAGATACTCATACGTAAAGATAGCTAGACCATGGGCATTTAATTTTCTTCACTTATTCACGAAAAGTTATATCAAAAATTGTAAAGTATGATAGAAATCGTTATTTGAACAAAACAAAATACCAAAATAAGCAGTAATACCGGACGTTTACCACGTCTTAAAAATAGTAGGGACGGGTTAAACCTCTTTTCTGAGAACTGAATTCCTTAGCAGATGCATGTTATGTTCTTGGCGTTCACATTGTCAAAAAGTTTGACATCTTCCAAAGAGAACTCAAGGAAATAGCGTTCCAGGCGAGAGAATCTGTGCGATTTCCGGGTTCATTTCCTAGCCTGTTGGTAAGTCAAAGTGACTGGTCAGTTCTTTGCGTAGGATTTATTTATTTTTCTAGCACCGGAGATCGACTAATCCCGTTTTTCATCAGTACTGGAAATTTTATCCGGAATACTTTGTATCCTTTCGCGCGTCGTCTGCATTGTTTACAAACAAATGAAACATGGCGACTCACGATTTTTAGCGATAGTCAACATTGTGTGTTATCGTTAGATTTAATGTTGAAAAATCCTATCAAAATATAAAGTTTCTTCCTGCATACAGTATCATGGTGTTTTATTTTATTGCGGCGGACTATCTTTTTTATTCAATCAGTGATTCGGCCATCAAAGGAAATAAACAAAACCATTAAAATAGCTATAGCCTACATCGAGCTGCTGAGGTGCGAGAAAAATAATCAAGCACTAGTTTTAGTTCCAGATAGAAAAAGATCAGTCTCGGGCTGGATGAATCAACATAATCTCATCCTCGGCTAACGCCTCGGTTGAGATATGTTGATTCATTCAACCCTCGACTGATCTTTTTCTATCTGGAACTCAAACTAGTGATAGATTCTATTAATCTTTTCCTTTTCTCTACTATCTTTTCTTTCTGTAGCGAATTAACCTCTTGGAAGTTCATGTACAAGAAACAATCAAATAGTCTTGATATAAAAATAAAAAATAAAATCAGATCTTACATGTGCCTTACAAACTGCAGAACATCGCATTGACACTGACATATTCGAAAGAAGGCCCTCTTGAAGGTTTAGCCATTGTTCTTTGTGGAAGATGTCAGAATTTTCGAGAAGTTAGCTTTAAGTAAACTACAAATGAAAGTTTAGTTTGCAAAATCGTGGTTGGATCAACGTATTTTTCTTGGAATACGGAAGCTTGTTCAAACCTGTGTCCTTCCTTCTCTTATTGAGACGTAAATGCTAGCCATCAAGGGCAAGTATAGAGGCCGGCAAAATTTTAGTCGCAACGATGCGTTTTATAAACAAATTATGTAATAAGTATCGTATGTTATACAAATTCGAGCGTATGTACTAAATATAGAGTCCATGCATCTTCACCCGTCACCTTCATTAATTCAGGAATAGTTGGTACAACTGAATATTGATCTGATACACAGACAATTTAAATCTTTTTTGTTATCATTTAGTACTTCATAAATGCAAGAGATATTTCTGAAACCACAATATCGAAAATTCTGTATAGCAAAATGTAATAACCAAGAGTTGCTGCTCTTTATACATTGTCATAGTAATTTTACATTCAGTATCATTCAGTTTTTCATTTAACGCTATTTATTTCAATGTAATACTCTCAAATGAGGCTCTTTCCTAATGCTGAATTTAGAGACTCTCGAAATTTCCTGCACCTGTGTAAGGTTTATTTCCATTGTATGATACTGGAAAGTTTATTTGGTCTTCGCTATAGTAGAACTGTATCTGTATTTAAGTAGCTGTGGCATTTTCAACACTGGTAGTCCATATAGATAGCCCTTTTATACAGTTTTTAAACAAATAATTTATTGTTTATTTTGGGTATTGATTAATCGGATGATCCAAGCAAAATAGGAGATGTTCATTCCTTTAAAGTAATAATCTGGCCTTTTACGAGTGGTGTACACATCATACAATTTGGATTAACGTTCATAACAATAGTTGTCTGCCTGCCGTTATTCATTAATGTTTTCTGCACTTTACCATACATCCTTTGAGATATCGGACTAAGACTTGGAACGCATTTTTATTACTAACGGGGCGAATTTGAATTACGATGCGATTGACTTACTTTTTGCCAGAGTCATGGTTCTTTGTCATAAGATATTGCTTGTTCTACATAGAGTAATAAATTTTTTTCGTATTAACTGAATCACGCATTAAATGCCCGACATATGCTTTGCCGCTCAAAATTGCGTCATTCTAATGTAACGTAACAATTCATGCATGAGCGTCATAATGAAATTTCAGGCAAAACGTAGTTTGTAGGACATTAGACTTCATATACCATGTAAAATATAAAATTCATATTATTGATAATTGAGGGATTGCCAGATCCAACTTAAACCAGGCCCAATACGTAGTATCAATGTGACCTCACTTTTAAACTGATGTATAACAGATCATTTATTTATGATGTAATAATGAAAGAGTGTACCAAAAGGTGCGAAGTCGGGCATCTGACAATTAGTCAATAGATCTTTTCCCATTTAAGATGATGTAAGGGGCCTTATGCCAGACTTGACTACTTTTTGCAGGGTTTTCATTATGACGTTAGTGCTAGCATAGTGACGTCAACGTAAAATGACGCAAATTTTTTACGGCAATTATCGTATGTCTGTCATGGAATGAAATATAAGACCAGTAGGAAAAAGTCTTCTGGCGCACAACAAATGAGGAATCACATACATCGATCCAATCTCCAGTAATTTCACCACATTTAGCGCTTAAATTTGATTGTTATGACGTAGTAATATATTGGTCATATCGAACATTTGATTCGACGTCACAGGTATAACAATTTCTAAAAATTCGTTAAATACCACTGTCTTCTTGAAAAATTGGATTGGTGTATGGTTTGAGGGTCCAAATGTCAAGATGTAACAATATTTCAAAATAGCTGTATGGCACAAATCACCAAGAACATGCTCACAAAACATGGTAATAGTCAAATAAACATACAAAACATTATAAAGATATTCCATTTTACTGCAGTTGCGATACCGACATAGGACGGTCAATTAAAGTAACAAACGTCAGCAGCACAATCAAAGAATACATATCTAAAATAAATGAATAATCCTCCATATAGAGATCAAAGATCAACACTTTCTCAAGACAACAAGACAAGAGGTTATAAAAATTACCACTCCAAACGTTTATTGACTAATATGCTAGTATCAAAAATTGTCGGGCGACATCAACGTAAGTAAGCGGAGCTCTGGTCGTCTGTAAGATAACTCGGATCCTTGATCTGTAGGACTCCCGACAAACAGTCAGAGGATACGCGGCTCAGGGCCTTGTCACCTCTAAAAAGTTTTGAACAAGGATAAAAATGCAGATGTAACTGAAGTACAGACATATAATTTAGACCTTGCGTTTAACACCTGTGCATGAGAGACAACTTGGTGTTGATTAAGTAATTAAGTAATGAGGGAGAGAGTTATATGGTCAAAGCATAGTAATTCAATATCTCAATTAAAAGGGTCCCAATTAAATTACCAAACTTCCAGCAAGATTTACACAACATCCTACATTTTAGCTATCTATAATTCACATATCATTATGTTTGTCAGACCCTCCTTTATCAAAATTTTAACAGTTTACCATAGGTTATCCACTTTCATTTCGAGAAAATCATGCTGGAAGGGGGTCACCCCAAAAATTGGCCAAAATTCTAATGTAAACATTAACCACTTTTTAGGTCAGAGAATGTTTTAAATTAGCGAAATGAGATAAAACTTCATGATTTTACCGCAGAATCAACCATTATTTATAGACTGAGTAAATAATTAATCCAATCACAGCTCATGATACAATGAAATAGTAATCCCTTTCTCCCTACATCACATTAGCCAATCACGGCTCTCGTTAATTACCGTTCTTTGGACTATAGAGGCATTTAACTACTTTTTCAAACAAGAGAAAGTTCACATGAAACAACAGCGTGTTGCGGTCTGAATAAAATGACACAAATTTCATGAAAATCCAGGGAGTAATTCATAAGCAATGTCACTTTAAAGATGCCTACCCCAATCTGGAGTGTACTGAAAATGGGCACAAATTTGGACTAGGGGTCATGTCTAAGGGGCCTGTAAATTGATAACACATTATGACATTCACCTTATTTAGCTTTTCAGTTTTGTTCATTATACATTGAATAAACATATACAAATCAAATTATATTCAGTTTGTGAGTTATATTGATTTTTGAATAATACTTTTGAAAGCTAAATATGCCATTTTCTGTACAGAAATACAGACATTCCATGATATTATTATTTCATGTAGACCTTTGGAGGTAAATGATGTTATACACATTTCGGCTTAATTCGGTGTGTTTTTGACTTGTACGGGGGAAGATCATATGATAATTTTTATTGAAAATAAAAAAAAAGTTACATCGAATGGCGTACTTTTACAAATTTAAGTCTCACAGTCCACAATGTAAAAAACGCACAAAATCCCAAAAATTGGGGTAAAGATCTGCAAATATGTCTTAAATATCCAATACAATGGACACAAATCAGTCATCTGTGCAAAATACACAAAATTAATTTGTTTAAATTTTGCAAATTTAAGCCACCCCCTTTTTCTAGAAATTTCAATATTAAATTTTCTAGGTAATTGGAATCAAAATTTAGGCCAAATTTGATATGGTTTAGATTAAATGGACTGCATGAACAAGAAAAGAGGTCAAACTGCATTTTTGAGAAATTTAGTATTGACCTATAGGTCAAAGCATAGTAATTTCAAAGGGTCCAAATTAAATTAAATTACCAAACTTCCAGCAAGATTTATACAACATCCTACATTTTAGCTATATATAATCCACATATCAAAATGTTTGTCAGACCCTCCTCTATCAGAATTTTAACAGTTTACTATAGGTTATCCATCTTCATTTCGTGAAAATCATGCTGGAAGGGGTTCACCCCCAAAAACTGATCAAAATTTAAATGTAAACATCAACCCCTTTTTAGTTCAAGAATTTTTACATTAGCGAAATGAGATAAAAATTCACGATTTTACAGCAGAATCAATATTTATAGATTGATCAAATAATTTCATCCAATCACAGCTCCTGGTACCATGAAATAGTAGCCCCCCCTCTCCTATATCACATCAGCCAATCACGGCTCTTGTTAATTACTGTTCTTTGACCTATATAGTGTCGAAAAATCAAAAGTAGAAACTTGATTAGCTTCAAAATTCTCAAGCGGAATTTTTTCACTGACTGCCAGAATTTTTGATTGACCGAAAGTAATTCGCGTTTCTATTGTTAAAAAGGGCATTACAACAGTTAATAACTGCAGTAAGAGCGGAAGTAATATGTTTAGAATGTACTGTAGTAGAATATGAAACATGATATGAAATGTAAATTATATGGATTTATTTTGTACATCAGTCATTTTTAAATAGACTGGACCGGTATTTGGAATAAATGAGGATTTAGTATAACATTATCAATGCGAATATCGATTATTTTCAGGATTTCAATTTTTCAGTCATTCAAAGCATGTACTTTTAAAACTTCTTTTTACACCATTGTTTACAATAAGTGTTTACTGCTTCTTCAACAATATTCCGGTATTTGATAAAATCTATCCTGGAAGGTAATCTGTATTTTGGCCCATTAAGCGAACGTGGATATTTGTCAGAAATACAGTTAAGATCACCCTTAATAATATGACCCACAGGCTGATAAATATACGAAGAGTTATTGCTTGAACTGGAAGATGGAATGGGGTCAAGTATATTAGGAGAAGATGTGACTGCATTGTAATTAAAATTTGATAGAGGCTTTTTGGTACTGCCATGAAAGTCGGGGTAACTAAAGATTCTCGAAAATCTCTGAATTTTAGATTTGTTTCTATGATCAGATCTGAACCTTTCTTTACATAATCAATCTTTATAAATTGCGATTTAGAAGGGAGGAAGTTTGTTTTATAAAAATGTTACAATCATTTTAAGTCAATCCGTATAAAGTAAACTTTTTAGAGGAATTTCATCTATTATAGGATACAATCTGGTGACCAGAATAGACGATAGTGCATGTAGAAGTTCGTGACGACCGTTATTTCTGGCTATGCTATTCGTGGTAGACCGTCTAATGACTTATTTAATCTACCATGTCCTCTTCGGTTGCCAATGCGGCGACACTCGTGCAATATGTGTTTCCTATTAACGCCTGGTCCTAATCAAAATATATCAATATTGTTATGGCTGAATGCTGCCTTGTTGAAAAATTTGGTCATTTAGACCAAGAGGATATAGGGTTTGTAAAGCCAGTAAAGCTCAGCAATTTAACGTCAGTTTTTCATTTCAGATTGAGTTTCGCTGGGTAATATGGTAATGCATTCAATAGGAGTTATGATAATGAAATAGTTGTCACCTCCTGGAATATAAATGTACCCGTTGGTAAGTATTTCAACAACATTCATTGACATGCATATCGGTGGTGGCTATTGACCATTTACAGGCCAGCGTGGACGACGGAAAACAGAGCAGCAAAACAATACATTTGATAACATCTGTACTCTGTACAAGACAATACGACCTGATAGACTTTAAAAAGTACTTGGTATACTTTATATAAACAAATCAATACTAAATGTTTTACTTAACATATTATTTGGTATACTTTATATAAACAAATCAATGCTAAATGTTTCAGGAATATCTATTTGATCTTCTGTTTATCTCCATGTTGTCTCACCGTCATCAATGAAATCATTTACATTCCTTATTTTACTTTCATTATATTATTGTGCATCGTTACGTCTTTTCTATTCTATTTCTATTACCTATCGTACGACATTCTCGTGTCAAATTCAATGCAAATCCAATTAGTGTTGCCATTAATTGATTGACCTCTACTTCACCTACTCCTAAGTTTATTTCTGATTCATAGATTTTCTAACAGGACTTCCCTTTGGAGGACTTCTTCGAATCTGTATGCTGTAGGTAAGTCGATTTATTTTAGCGAATGAGAATAAATCGATTTAATCTAGGCCCATGATTCCTCTCTTACTCGAACATGCAGTATTCAGATACTATAATTTCGCTATTACAAAAGATATGCAAAAACAAGCTGTGTTTGTGGAACACACTGGAAGTTCAAGAAGTTAATTTTAGTGTAAAGGTCAGAGTTTAAATCAAAGCTACACTTTAAATATACATTGCGTTAATAAACATTTTGGGTAGTTGCCTTTAGAATAAAGATTCAAGGAAGTCCTCCAAATGGAAGTCCGGTACATAATTAGTAAAGGAACACAAACACTCCATATTGCAAATTTTCGGCCTCACGACCTTTATCAAGCAGTTTAAGAGATGACAAATACAAAGCTATATAACCAAACTTCCTAACACTTTGTAAAAACACGTTTTATATACATGTACTTGAATTTGACCAATACGGCCAGGGTCTTTATTTCGACTATTGTTGGTCGAGAATTTTGCATTGCAACTGTTGTTTCTTTTTATGGTTCCTTTTACAGTATTCTTTAAATTAAAAATATTAGGGGAAAAATAAAAAATAGTATTCTGTGTCATTATTTACATGTAGTTGATAAACTTCATGTATTACTCTTTCCTTTTAATTCTGTATAATTATATACACATAGTTAATCATCGTATAATACGCACTCATTCCTATTAAAAATCTTTGTCATTTTTTACACTAAAATTAACCATTGTGTTATATATATTCTTTCCTATCAACAATCTGTATTATTATATATATGTACTTGACTATCGTATGATATGTTTTCTTTCCTATTAACATTTCATGTCATTATATACATGTACTTGACTATCGTACGATATGTTTTCTTTCCTATTAACATTTTATGTCATTATATACATGTACTTGACTATCGTACGATATGTTTTCTTTCCTATTAACATTTTATTTCATTATATACATGTACTTGACTATCGTACGATATGTTTTCTTTCCTATTAACACTTTATGTCATTATATACATGTACTTGACTATCGTACGATATGTTTTCTTTCCTATTAACATTTTATGTCATTATATACATGTACTTGACTATCGTACGATATGTTTTCTTTCCTATTAACATTTTATGTCATTATATACATATACTTGACTATCGTACGATATGTTTTCTTTCCTATTAACATTTTATGTCATTATATACATGTACTTGACTGTCGTACGATATGTTTTCTTTCCTATTAACATTTTATGTCATTATATACATGTACTTGACTGTCGTACGATATGTTTTCTTTCCTATTAACATTTTATGTCATTATATACATGTACTTGACTATCGTACGATATGTTTTCTTTCCTATTAACATTTTATGTCATTGTATACATGTACTTGACTATCGTACGATATGTTTTCTTTCCAATTAACATTTTATGTCATTATATACATGTACTTGACTATCGTACGATATGTTTTCTTTTCTATTAACATTTTATGTCATTATATACATGTACTTGACTATCGTACGATATGTTTTCTTTCCTATTAACATTTATGTCATTATATACATGTACTTGACTATCGTACGATATGTTTTCTTTTCTATTAACATTTTATGTCATTATATACATGTACTTGACTATCGTACGATATGTTTTCTTTTCTATTAACATTTTATGTCATTATATACATGTACTTGACTATCGTACGATATGTTTTCTTTTCTATTAACATTTTATGTCATTATATACATGTACTTGACTATCGTACGATATGTTTTCTTTTCTATTAACATTTTATGTCATTATATACATTTAGTTAACCACTCTGGTTTATGTACTCATTCAACCATCATGGATTTATGGCGTTTGCATTTATTTTTATCTACAGAATCGAATATTGGCATTATAAATAGCAGAGTACACATCCTGTCGGATATAGTAATAATAAGATCATAAGGTATGATTGAAATATTAGTGCACTTATTCTAAAACTTGTCAAACAGTACAGCCAGAAAAAAACTTTAATACTCTCCATATTTGACTACCATTCATCTCGTCATAAATACCTGAACAGAATTATATAGACTTTGTTTGATTAGTGTCTATTGATTCGGTCTATTTTTTTCTCTTTTTATTGTACTAACCTGAAGTTTCTTCCGACATTACTTTGCATAGTTAATAACACGCTAAACTATATCCGCTGTTTAAAGAAAAGTAACCGACTTTTTATTGATATAAATCTGTTCTGAACAATGTACATTTATAACACTCGTTTTCCATTTACCCAGATGAATATATATCTTAGTACGATATATTGACTTTCATGAATTTTACATCGTTATAGTGATTACAAAATATCATGTGTTTATATGCGTCAAATATTGATGAAATGCTATATAATACTGATAAATTACATACTTTTAATCAAAGTAAGAAGAAATTATTATTATTATTATTATTTAAATTATAACATTATGCATGTTATTGTGTTCAATGTAATTTTACACAATCTACATTTAATGGCATCTTCCGTTTGATCCAGTTAATGTTTTTCGTGTAATCATTTAACTGCTTGAGAGTATTGCATGATGAAACACATGGAATGAAGTAATTTGTTTTGAGATCTTTGCCATTTGAGTGTTCTGTGTTTAGTAAAATGTAATGTATTATTAAGGTACACAGATACTATATCGATGCATGCTCGAATTAGCAACAACAAAAGTTAAAATCGATAAATCTATTTTCATAAAACAATTCAGTGATTATGTTCAGGACGTGTATATCTAAAATTATACATTAATACATTATCGTGTGATGCAGTCGATAGATTTTTGTGTGATGCAGTCGATGTTTCGGTATCTTCGTTTTTCGTGTTTTGCAAAATAAAAATAATAATTGGTGCCATGATACAGTGCAAAAGAATCTATGGTTCCTTTTTCCACAAGGTAATATCTCCAGTATACGGTACGAAGACACCGCCGATGAAACGAAAATGTACATGGCTAGGTTTCTCTTTTTGTGATTAATGATATAATGAAATGTAAATATGTGGTTAAAATGTTATTAGATTATATAAAAAATAGATAATGTTAAATACAAACTCATATTTCCAAACGTTGAACCTTAATCATATTAATATATAATAGGCCATTTAATAAGATGAGTTATCCACCTGCTCTGCGAAATTTGAACAAAACGTGTGCAATGATTGTTTATTGCATTTTCTCCTTTTGATTTGTATGATCAATGGTATATGATCAGTTCAGTAGCAGACACATTTATGTACACGCAGAAAGTGAGTGAGTTGCTATCGGGGTTAGAAAATTTGTCTTACTAAAAGGCAAGAATAAATTGTTGGACGATCATTCTATACTGCTATTTTCGACCTTTTAAATATGAAAAAATAATGAACATATTAAACATGTGTTTAAAGTTAATAGAGAAGAAATGAAGAATTACCATACTGATCATAATTCCAGACTAATGTGCAATACAAATAAATCTGGTGTTTCTTTCATCTTATTAATGGTTTGTGAACCTTGAGATTAATTTTAAAATGTATCTATCGTATCAGATATAATGTATTGTTGATTGTAAAAGAAGAGTAAAAGGAGGATCGTAACAGTATTAATGTTTCTGTTTCCTGTAATCTACTTGTATTATATACAAGGTATAAAAGTGTTAGTCAGTTATTGTGATGCGGTAATAAGGCAATGGCCAGTAAGTTTATGTTGAGCAATATGTTTATTTCACATTCTATTCGTTATGACATGGAAGGCTTGTTGTAATTGTTGTGATAGAGTTTTGAAGTCAAGAGCGATGAGCAGGACAATTACAGTCGTTACGATGGCGACGCCACTGTAACCTATAGTTGAAGCACTTGTTCTACTATCATCAGCACTTGTTAATGATCGACGATACAAAGATGTTGTTCGTTTGTTAATCAACAATTGTTTTTTAATGTCCTCAATCCATTGCAAAAGTTGTGTGTTGCTGCGTAGTGAAGTGTTGCTATGACATTCACATGGGCACGACACAGAAACATTATCTGTAAGTTCTACAGAGACAGAGGGATGTGGCAGTACTGTGGTTGACTCAGTGGTGACAATATTCAACGGTTTTGATTCGGAATCAGATGTTGCCTTTGCAGATATCGAAATTGTTGTGAGATTGGTTTCTTCGGCCGTGACTTTATGTGTAACTGTTGTCAATTCCAACTTTTCCATTGTAGTTTTGACAGTAGTATCTATCAATGTTTCAAACTTTTTCAATTGGAATATATTTATATCATTTTAAAAGAAATAAATTTTATTATTGTCATCTCGTGAAATCATAGAGCTCCCCCCATAAAAAGATAATAATAAATTAAATAATGAAAAATATATCATACGGACAACAGACCACATTACATAGTGATAGTATATTACAAAATAATGATCTAATTTACGTATTATACTTTTGAAAGGCTTTTCCTTTATATGGTTATGGATTCCGTCCGTAACCCCTTTCTCAAAGCAATAAAAGGAATAGACAGATTCTAGGAGAGGGAAAATAATAAGAAAATAAGAACAAAGATACTCAGAACTTCACATAAACATTCGATTACTATGGAATGTTTGGTGGTTTGAGGACTCTCAGAAGTGGTTCAGAAAGTTTTGTGTACTGACCTTTCATTTGTGTTGTTGTTTCAAGCCGACATGAAGTATGCGGTTCATCGCTTACATCAGAATCAACAATAGCATCAGAGACAGAGGAAACTGCAAAAAGTAATATTCTGCTAACTATAAGCAAATTAAATGACATTGGAAAGAATTGGAGAGAGAAATATTACTAGTGGAAATATAAGGACATATATACTTAATTTAGTGCCTCTTAGCATTTCAATAACTGACGACCTCTGTTTAGTGATGATCGACTCCGATACGTTGGGAATTTGAATATGTAATCATTTTAAACGCAAAGTTATTGCTAAACTGACCTTTATGTTAAAGTCAAATTGGTTTGAACAATCTTTTTAATTAACGGTTAAAGACATCTACATGAGTTTTAAACATTACACGAGTTTAATAAATGTCCAGATGTCCATTAAAATGCGCCTGACAAATCGTGTTTATATAAAGTAGGATTCTGATACATGTTTATCAAATTCATTCTTTTACAGATTTAATAACCAAATAAAAGTACTGTGAAATGTAAAATTTAATAGGGAATTTACTATAGTCAAACAGAAGGCATCTGACAAACGTGTATGACACAAATCACCAAGAAAATGCACCAAAACAAACTCCAAATGATAAGAGTAGAATATACACGAAAAAAAAAAAAAAAACAAAAACAAAAACAAAAACAAAAACAAAAAAAAAAAAAAAAAAAAGAAATAAAAAAATATTCGATTGTGCCGCGTTTATGATATTGACGTATGACGGCCAATTGAAGTACGTCACTCAATTGGTGTGGTTAAAGAATTGATAATCAGTTAGTATGTAATTAAAAAAACTTTTAGATCTGACATAACACATTCACTTTTGGTACTGAAATGTTTCTCAGAAAAGTGAGAATATTAATGGAAAACTGTTCATTATAATTCAGTTGTTCTATTGGTTATAATCTGCCCTGCTGAGTAATAACTTAAGAAATGCTCAAATAAGATAATACGAATAATTTGCCGAGTAAGGTTATTTTCAATGAAGACTAAATTGTTCCCTAGTATTCAGAAAACTTTCCATAACCGTGACTGTGGCTTCATAACTATTCAATTATTTCGCTTTTTCTATAGCACGGAATTCAATGGCCGTATACTTATTATACATGTATAGTCGTTGTATATATGTATTCTTTCGCCATATTTAAGTGTGAATATATGGTTATTGTGGGTGTTCATTCATTACCTGAATAACATGTCTTCATGTACATGGTGATGGAATTATGGGAAAAGAAATTGCCGGTTTGAGCACATTCATCGAAATCAACGGTATGGAACATCCAACAATCTGCTCCTGAATATCCAGGAAAGAATCCTACAGTCCAACATTCAGAACCATCTGCAAATAAACATGCATATTGGTAGTAAGAGGAAAAGTCATTATACGTTATATGAGACCGATACTTTTAATCATAAGTATTTCAATTTTTGTGGCATTTAAAACATTATGTAAATAAGATGGCTCGGTTGTTTTTTTGTTTTTGTTTTTGTTTTTTTTTTTGTTTTTTGTTTTTTTGGTTTTTGCTTGTTTTTTGGTTTTTGATTACATTTTGTTTACTTTAAAAAGTGCTATAGATATCATTTTTCAAATGGAAATCTCAGTAAATATATCTTTATTGAAGTTTTGAAATGTTAGCGGCCATGTCAGTCGGACAAGCATGCATATGCCGTTTTCCAAATTATTTTGAACACATTAGATTAGATGCTTTCACATATATTGTGACGGTATCAGACTGATGCATTGCACAGAAATTAAAATATTTTTAACGGACTCACCCGGAGCAGAGAAGGATCTTTAACGTGCCACTCCTACTGTGACAAAGAACCTCAATTTTCACTATCCCCATTATAAGACACGAAACCGGTGTGCCAATTGCGGGAGTCGAATCTCGTATCTCTCTGTCAGAAGTAAAGCACCACACCCAATGAGCTACATTTTCATTAAATAAAGGATTTGCAACAAAGAAATCGATCGTTGTCGTATTACAGAATGGCATATAACTTCCTTACTATGCCTACTATATTCAGCGGCTCTGATACAATGAACATTAATAGAATCTATCCCAAATTATAAAAAAAGTTCAATGTATAGTGTGATGGTACATTAGATTCCATCCCAGACTTTAGAGATTGTTGAAGAATCCCACTCTTTTTCTATCTGGAACTTAAAGTGGTGATTGATTATTTTTCTTGCAAATAATATGCTTAGAATTATCTATAAGTTTGTTTGCGATTTCAGGATTTAATTTTCATCGCAATTTAAAATGATTCCGTGATTATAACATACTGATTATTCTTGATATCTCCATGTTACAGTCGTTATTAAATAATAAACAGAAATATCGTAATGCACCAGGTGAGGACACATTCATTAAGTAATGAAACGGCATAATTTAACCGTATTTTGTCTGTATTGAGACACCACGAAATGCTTTATAACCTCAGTATTAATCAAACATCGCAGCTTAAATGATCGTTTTGACTAAAGTAGTATACATATATCGAACTAAGTTTTTAAAAAAGGCCCTGTTGTGATGTTTCATGCATGGTTATTTTGTGATGTACTTGGTGAGTTCGTTTATCGACACAGGATATGCGTAGTCTCTGAAACACGAGAAATACATAACGCGGCCGGCCTACATAGTGAAGGACGTTTAAAATGGCTCTACTCTTCTGTGCCAATGACATTGTATAAGTAAAAGTTCTTTGTGTTCATTTGAATTATGCACCATGTGATTAGTGTCAATGACCGCAAATTTGAGTGCTTAGGGATAAGCTATGTCGGTTGATTTCAATAAACATGCATGATAACACTTGTCTGGAATAATCAAATTTAAGTGTGTCCACAAGCTTTCCGTACACTTTGACTACTATATCAATAAAGATGTATGAAACAACCAAATCGTGATCTGCCATGTTTATATGCATTTCAAAGTGTTTCAGATAGAATTAACGACGTAGACTTTGAGATCCAAAAATCTCATTCATCCTTTTCATGAGTATTTCCTTGTCTCATGTTCGCGAAAATATGATCCTAACCGATGATAGTACTTTATCAACATATCACCGTTAACATTTATAGAAACTTAACAGAATGTATCCGTAATTTATAGTACAAAATATAAAACTACCTGATGCAATCGGAGCATTTCGACACGTCTGAAGACATGTTGTTAGGTCTAGTTCTTCCTGTATAGGTCCTGGCAGTCCGCAGCCTGTCTTTGGAATGTTCCAGTCGAAATCACAATTACCTTTACACAAAACAGGGAACAGTTCACGGAATTTATTTAATTCCGATAATGTAATTTGTACAAAAATTTATGATACATGGAGCACATATAACAATCATTGTAAATATGGCATTAATAAAGGGGAATATATGAATTTATTATCCTACAATAATTTCCATAAATTTGCTGTACTTATACACTGTAAAAGTTAAATAAGAGTCTTGAAAAGACAAAACAGTATATAATTATAGTCTACCTATATCTTCTTCGCACACAAAAGCTTTCTGCATACCACACTCTGAAGATGTATATTTTCCACTAGAGTCTATGTAGAAACAACGTTTGTTGTCCTCTGATGGATTAGGTTGACCGATATTGTAGTATTCAGTCGTTACATCTGAACAATCTGACCATTTTACACGTGAGGTGTTATAAGGGTCTATCTCGTGTAATCCTATCCATATTGACCTGTGTAACAAATAGATGTGAAGTAAATTATAACAAATTTACATAGTAAAATACTTTTGAGGAAAAAACAAACATTGAATGTCCAGTTACTCTTGTTTGACATACATTTTTTACATTTCAATTTATGCATTTAAAACATACGTTGTTAAATACATTGTCTGTTCTCTACATTTGTATCTATTTTTGTTGCAACTATCATTTCTTTAATTTTTTTTGCAACCTAAAGAACATGCAAAGAAAAAGTTTAATTTAGGTGTATTTCTTTGTGGAAATATAATAATATTCATGTACGTAAAAATGTCAGATAATTGAATTCAGGTTTTAAACAAAACCTTTAAATATAAGTCCTACTTCATTCCCTTCCGCCTTGTGTGGTTATGAAGTGCATTGTATAATAAATTACCTAACACTATTCCAGTCTAACCATTCTTTTATTTTCGTCAGCTTAGTCGAAGATTCTATTTTCAATAGCTTTGCATTTTGTGAAAGACATCTTTGATTTGCGTCGTTCCAGGATGTTACATCCGTGTAAAGTGTTAACGTCTGTTTAACTGAAGTCGATGTTACTGAAAGGAGTTGTAATAAACATTAACAAATTTATGAACTTAGATATTGAAATATTGATTCCATATTACTGTGATACATATAACGGAGTTACACAACAGGTATTCATGAAACCATAACAGTCGGAGATAAAACCAGGTACTTGGAAATGGCAAGTACATCCTCTTCTGTAAGTCATGTTGGCAGGATTTCTCATAAGATGTACAGGTATATCCATCAAAGATATTTCAATACTGTATTAATGAGTAGAGTGTGGAACAACTTATTATAAAAGCCATAAAACATTAGAGCAAATCAAAATGTAAAATAATTCATAATTCATGTCATTTGTGTGACACTGTTTACAATCTGCACACTACAAGATTCAAGAATTATGTAAAACTCAAAGGCAGCATGTGTTCACCTGGCACTTACCAGTCCAGTTTTCAGTGCTTCTGCATATACCCGAAGTATATACACCTCTCATTCTCCCTCATTCTGAAGTGAGGAGGAATACTATCTTTAGCACACGTATTATTTAAAATGTTACTTAAACTAAGTGCGTGAATTCCCTTATTAGTAAAAATACTCTAAGAAAGGTGCGCTTCTCATTACCATCTACAGGCTTGTCTGAATGGACGGCTTGAAATAGTCTATTACTGGAGATGTCCAAGATAATACCTTAGAGTCGATATTCTGGAGTGATAGATTCGGTGAAATGTAAGTTTCGCGTGGATTCGAACAACTCATGTAGCTTTAGTAAAGGTAGCGAATAAAGCTTAGTGCGAATAGAATGAGGACCTAAACTTTGATTGATAAATGGTAGAAGGCCATCAAAGGAAATGTTAAGAACCTCATGTCTATTATATTTTCGTTTACCATGACTTGGACCTCTTCTTGGTGTATTATCAAACAAACGCATGGCACTTACTGACCGACATCCAGGACTTGTAAGATTTCTAAAACTATCAATATGGTCATTACAATCATATGGTTCAGCTGTTTCCAACTGTGGTATCCAGTAATCCCCCTTTGTCTTTCTAAAGTGAGCGTTAAGATTTGGGTTGTTGGTAGGATTGTATATTTACTATAAAATGCATACTTTCATGGACAGAGTGGAATGATCTGGTTGATTGAAATGGCGATAAAGAAGTTGATTTCCGCCATCATTTATATCAAATTTATGACCAGACATTCTACTCCGGAGTTAGCCTTTGGTTTTGCCGACATATATCATTCCACACAAGAAACTCCTTTTACCAAATTAGTAAGTCAGCAAGGTCTCTACATTTGATTATTCAGTCTTACATACGAAGCATTCACAACTCAAATTTGAAATAGCAATATTTTGCTAAAACCGTGTTTTTCCTACTCCGAAGTGCATCCGAAACTACTTTTAAAAGATAGCCATCGTTAGATTGCGGTATCTTTTATAAGATAAAAGAATAATAATAATAATATAAAAAAACAATGTACTATTTAAAATTTGTGATAAGAGGGGATTATGTATAGTACTTTTTATTGTTATACTTAAGAAATAATTACTCAGCATACTCCTATAAGAAGCAATGTATCTCCGACAGCTTCCAAAACCTCTTCTTATCCATAGAATTAGAAAATATATACCTTTTCGACAACACTCCCCAAACGTTTACGGCGGATTATTATATCTTTTTAACAGTTATTAAGCATTGTCATATCAAATTGATATTCATACATACAAATATCATCATTATTGATTCTTGCAGATGCCACCTTACATCCCAGTATTTGTGTTTATTTTAACCGATATTTACACATGAACATGATTGGGGTGCTATGTACAAATGTGTTTTCTGCATGACTAATTCTATTGTCAATTATCCCAAGTTCCGGTGAATGAAGTTATCGGTCTTCCCTAGCGGCTCTTCCTCATGATTTAATTTCAACTAAGTTGTAGTTGTTTTGACAGAGAATCTAAAACATCCCATCGTACTTCTAGTAACTCGGATTTTTTTTTCAACAAATAATACATTTTATACAATAAATACTGGGCTTGCGCTGGCCTATAAAAAGTTCCGGGCTAGTGGGATCGGCCATGCAACCCCCTGCGGGCTTTTTCTCATTGGTACCAAAATGCTCACTAGGGTCTAATGAATGGAAAAACTCATTTATATGACGTGCCTTCAACTGCTTCCATGGCAATCCCTTTTGAACTAAATGAAAATTAAGAATAAAGGAAAACGGCCATAGGCCGGTCGATAGTAGAGGTAGACATAAGTGATCGAACCGACGGCTACTATCAAGATATGATTAATTTCTATTGTAGATCTGTTGAACTTTTCAAGGATAAAAAAGAAAAAAGAGGAGTTACTGGCTCAGTTATGTGGCAGAAGTCACCATGGAGCTATACAATACACGAATATAAATAACATACTAGAACATATAACACATTACAAAAATATTTGATTGTAGTGCAATTACGATACCGACTGAGGACGGTCATTTAATTTGACAAAAGTCAAACAAATGGTAAAACAATCGTGAGACAGTTCTTATTTAGAAGACATATTAATTATTACTTCTATAAGGTCCGGAAATGATATATATATATATATATATATATATATATATATATATATATATATATATATATATATATATATATATATATTCAGAGGGATGTGACTTTCCATGATAACATATTGTAAGCAGCACTGCCTTCTCCATAATATGTAGGTTATTAACCCCTCGATCACAACAAAAGGACAATAGAGGACAAATTCGTATACCTCATGTTTAATCTTTCGTATTGTTGTCATTTATGATAAAAACACTGTTATAATCAATAAAGAAGAACGTCCGCCAAAATTTATATAACTCTGCATTCTTCATGATAACAGAAAAGTAAGATGACATATGACTGAGCTGTATGACAAAAGACGTCAAGGACATGCAGAGCAAAATGTGAAAGTTCTTCCATTTATCGAAAACGGTGTGGGTCATAAATCTGTCGCAATTACTCGGAACTCCTATCGAGTGCTGTTAAAACACTTACAAATAATTCATGTTTGACGTCATCACAAACGATTTTGTCCTAAGAAGAGAAATTTGATTCGCCTTAATTGAAATTCATGGCTACCAATACAAGTAGAGAAATTTGTTTATCATTGATCTAGCATGTTGTTAGTTATCAACGTATATGACTAGTAAACTTTACTATAAAAAGGGTGACATGAACGTAAATAATCTCGTGATTATATATTCTAAACAACGTGTTCCTTCTTGACATTTCTCGTTTTTCATTACTTAATTTAATAAGCTGGAGGAATTAAAAGTCAAGTAGTAGTTTAATTACTGACGATACTCAATGCATTGACTTGTGCATCGTCAATCTACGAAGTCAAAAGCTGAAAATGACAATTCGGATATTTTTTTTAGATTGGATACTAGAATTACGATTTATTATGCATCATACAATTCACTTAATGTTACGTTTATTGCATTACTCACTTCTGAATCAACCATTTACTTGGAATTTCGATTTACTGATGATTGTTTGTTGCACATACTTGCATTTATTGTTTAAAGTTGTTAGAACATCTAAAATCAAAAAGTTTTACTAAAATTCACTCCATCAAGTCTTTTGACTTTTCAACTCTGTACACAACGATCCCTCATCAGAAATTAAAAGACAGATTAGCGGAAATTATTCAAAATGCATTTACTAGTAAAAACGGAAGCCGCAAATTCAAATATATAGTAATAGGCCACGATAAAACTTACTTTGTTAGGGAAAATTCTGATTCCAAAAATAAATACACTGAAACAGCTGTCATTCAGATGTTGAACTTTCTTATCGATAACATTTTTGTGGTGTTTGGAGGTAAGGTTTTTCAACAAATTTTCGGCATTCCAATGGGCACTAACTGTGCTCCGCTTCTGGCTGACATATTCCTTTATTCATACGAAGCTGAGTTCATTCAGTCTTTGCTTTCGCAAGGGAAAAAAACAATTGGCTCTTGGCTTCAATTTTACTTACAGATATATAGATGACTTGCTTTCAATTAATAATCCTTCATTCCTTACCTTAGCATCATCTATCCAAGTGAACTGGAGGTCAAAGAAACCACAGAAACTAGTAATTCTACTTCGTATTTAGATATTATGTTGTCTTTCGACATTAATGGTAAATTGAACACCTCACTCTATGACAAACGTGACGATTTCAATTTCGCTATCACAAACTTTCCTTTCATAAGTAGCAACATTCCATCATCGCCCGCATACGGCGTATTCATATCTCAGTTAATACGTTATTCCAGAGCATGTTCAAATTACAATGACTTTGTTCTGAGGGCTAGGCGACTTTCAGTTAAGCTGCTCAACCAGGGTTATATATGTGCTAGACTAGCATCGTCACTGAGGAAGTTCTACGGTCGTTACGAGACTCTTATTACTCCATATGATATCTCATTATCCAGACTTTTAAATGATATTCTGGACTGAGACCGATTCCGATCACTTTACACAGATTTGACACCTTCTATACTAGAAGGTTACCTACTTCGACTTCTCCATATATAGATACATATGGAATTCACACGATTTGACTCTTTCTACGGGGTATATGTGACGGGTGTTGCTAGCAAGCAGGAGATGCTCACTCTCCCCGGGCACCTGATCTCACTCCATCACAGGGGTTCACATATGCTCTTCAAGTAGACATATTTTGTTATTTTCCATTTGTTTTTCGTTTTCACTGATCTTGTATGTCCTGTGGTTTCATGATTTTTGGATTTGTGGTTTGGATTTGTCCATCATCTTTATATTGTAACTTTGACATTGGGTGATTGTGGTGCATTTAGCTTTCTAACTTTCTAACGCATATCGACTTCAAATGTGGTAAGAGTTTGTAAAATAATTTGAAACCAAAAAAGAAGGTATATTTTGCATAGTTCTGTCCTTAGATAGGTTTTTGGTATTTATTTTAGGTTTTAAGGTCACTTTCAGATTTCTTTCTTTCTCAAGATATTTCTGATTTTAGGTTTTAGCTTTAAGCATCACTGAAGAAACATAAATTCACTAAAAGATCTAGACTACGGACAATTGATTGTGACGTCATACTTGATAGAAGCACTTACGTCATGTATCCAAAGATAAGATTATTAAGTCATAAATAAAATATTGCAAAAGTATGCCATGTCCATAGTTTGGATATAACTCGGAAATCGTCTTTTAGTCTTTTATTTGAATATACAACATCTATATTATTTTCGTTTCTTCTATTTTCATTTCATTTATTTTACTTTGCATGTATGTAGTTCCTACTATGATTCTGCTTGAAATTAAAAAGAAAAATGAGGAGTTACTGGCTCAGTTATGTGGCAGAAGTCACCATGGAGCTATAAAATACATGAATATAAATAATATACTAGAACATATAACACATTACAAAAATATTTGATTGTAGTGCAATTACGATACCGACTTAGGACGGTCATTTAATTTGACAAAAGCCAAACAAATGGTGTGGTTAACCGGTTTACGGGCCCACCTTCCCACTCACCGTAACAGCAGAACAATCAAAAGACGTACATTTAGAAATTCATAAATAATCCTCCATGTAAAGAACAAGGGTCAACAGTAACGCATATTGAGAGGTCATAAAAATATAAACACGTAAGGTATTGTAAAACACATAATGGTATAAAATATATGCGACTTCAAAATGATAAACCGTGCTCTGCCAGTCTGAAAGCGAGCTAATACCCTAGATCTGTAGGAGTCCCGACTAACAGTCAGAGGGGACGAGGTTCAGGACCATGTCTCCTCTGAAAGAGGTTTGGACAAGGCCCGTCATATAGTCCCCACCGCCCTGTTAGTCAGCGTGCAACGTTCAAGTAAAAGTCTGCATAAGGCTGTAGAGGGGCCAAATACAAGACCGATAGAATAGAATAGAATATCCTGCTAAACAGAACAGGTTTAATGGCCATGGATTGTCAATGCAAATGAAATTGTACTAAAACAATTAATCCAGAAAGTTATAGTCAAAGCGGCCCAAGAAAAAACGGTCCACATCAAAACGGCTCACACCAAAAACGGCCCATTTTTTTTTACCACAACGGTCAAAGTTTGTAATATTTTAACAATGGATATCGACTTTAATTGCAAAATGGAATTTTTGACCTAGTGTTTCAATTATACTTGATACAGATAGTAAGAGGGCAAATAATTTGACATTTCAATAAATTGCCTTCAGCATAAAATTATTGCTATTTTCGTGTGGGCCATTTTACTTTTGGGCCGTTTTTACTTTACACCATAATTCTGCTCTTTATAGCGATGACAGTTATATCTATTATGTTCAAGAGAATTAAGCATGACAAGAGCAGTGTAAATTTTAAAACAGTGATGAATCTATGGTTTTCATCATGATCAAGGATAGATGCCATGCCTCACGAGATATTTGACCAAAGTTAACCAATGATAAACTTCATTTCACTATAATTGTTCTTCCATATTGAAATGTGTGAATTCTTCTTTATTTGAATTTGTTATCCACTGTATTTAACTCCAATTTAATCTTTTGCTACTTAACCAGTTACCAAGGACTTACTAAAAGCCCGGCTATCAGTACCGTAATTTTTTTTTTATTTTGTGGTCTCACCTCTGAATTTCAGGGGTCCGTGAATGTCCACTGTGGTATATTGTTGTTAGTGCCATAGTCATGTGACACCAGTTACTTTCGTATTTTATATGAACGTCACACTTATTCCCTTTGCAGTGTGGAACTCGTAAAATAGTTTCCCCGGGAAGGGTTTGACTTAAGTGTTATTATAAGCTTTTTCATGATGTTATGTGGCTGTTGCACTTTCTACACAGTGTTTGTTCACATTCATGTATATATACAGTGCTGAATTATATTGTCTCGTCTGTATGTCAGGGCATTCACAGCGGGTGTTGCTAGCCAAACAGGATGTGGCTGTTGCACTTTCTACACAGTGTTTGTTCACATTCACGTATATATACAGTGCTGAATTATATTATCTCGTCAGTATGTTAGGGCATTCACGGCGGGAGTGGCTAGCCAAACAGGAGACGCTCACTCCTCCCAGGCACCTGGTCTCACCTCTGAATTTCAGGGGTCCGTGAATGTCCACTGCGGTACTTTGTTGTTAGTGCCATTGTCATGTGACACCAGTTATTTTCGTATTTTACCCCAGCATCGAATTACTTGTATCTTTAATTAAGTAAGGAATAAGGAAGATTCAAATAAAGTTAACAATATATATTATAAAATTTTACAAGTACTATGGTATGGCGTTATTTTATTCCTACAGTGTGGTCAGCTTTCCCCCCTCAGTTCATTTGCTTTTGGCTTTCTGTCAGGCTCCAACTAAGATTATGGGAATCTTGATGACACTAACCCAAACTAACTTATTCTTCCAGGAATGTCACCCATACACTAAGATTTAGAATACTCAATAACACTAACCCCCAACTGCTACATCCGCTGTCTCTGCTACACACAGAATATCACAATAAGTCCCTAAGTGTATATATTAATTATATAACACTATTTATACATCCCAGAGTATACATGTATCACTAATTATGGTAGTTTATTATAACAAGTCAATATAATCCGAAGTAAACTGTCCCCAAAACTATAAGTGGTCAGAGTACACAATATTTAATATCCCCTTACCACAGTGAGCATAATCTGCAAAAGAACACTCGACTGCCGTCCTAAATGCCCCCAAAGCGTCACCCACTGCCACCAAGCTTCTCCAACTGCAAATGTCACCAACTACAACTAATGCCCTGCACCACAATAGACCATTTTCGAGTTACCGTTACGGTTCGAATTTTACGTAGCTTTAATCTAAAACCTTGCTCATGCTTACTTCCGGTTTATTGTAGTTACCGTGCAACTCGAAAACAGATCTCGCGTAAAGCGGATTCAATGATTGATTTAGACTTTAAAAGTAACTCCAGTAGAGAGAGGTGACTTGTTATGAATACAAAAAAGACCAATTGGTGACATTATGCAGATTTGTCGAGGAGTAGTCCGACTTGAACAGCTGTTGACAGTGTGAAATTTGAACAGTTGAAATGTTGCAATGAACAGCTGATGGCACAGGCAATCGTATAGTAAGGAGATGGGGAGGGATGGTTAACCATCCCTCCCCACCTCCTTACTATACGATTGCCTGTGGCTGATGGCCGTGATGAAGAGTGTCAGTGAAAGTGAAAGACTTAGGCTGCCAAAGTTTTTCGTTAGTTCGCGCTCGATGATTTATCATTAATGTTCATTGTTAGTCCGATACATAATTAATAATTGTTTTTAATGATACATTAAATTATGTAACTGACATTATGCATGTTCCCTATCTTTTTCTTACATTAGTATTTACGCAGTTACAAGTGTGCTCATGAATTGAGCATTATACTTCATGATGAACCTGACATGACGTGTCAATACACCATTCAAGATGCACATTGAATATCCATGATTATCAAGGATCAAGTGGCATTCTCTCACTATGCCTATGATTAAGGACCTTAATCTACTAAGATTACTTTTTTCACCTCTTCCATACTCCATATAGTAATTCGCTTGAGACATGTATGCATACAGCAATATATTCCTTTACCACTATTATCAGCTGATAATGCCTATGTAAAATTGCTTGCAAATGAGACTAGTGCAACCGAAACTTATATTGACTATTCCATTCCCACTTGAAAAAAGTGAAGTCAGAATACAGTTATCATCATCATAATGTTACTTTGCTAAACTTAATAAATACCTCTAACATACCTCGTACATTAATGAAAATAAATTGTGATGTCACAATTTTCAGCAAATATTTCTAAATGGAAAGAGGAGAAAAGAAGAAGTTGACACTTTTATTTTGGATAGAAAGATTGTTGTAGAGGATGATTCCTAATATCAGGGTTGGTTTAAGAGTTTACATTTAATTTTCACCCACACATGGAGTATGCAGATATTATGATCTTTTACTACATGTAGTATAAGAGCAAGTGTGGTCATTAGGGGGAAATTTAGAGAATTTAGCCCTATAAAAATGATAAAAATTATGAAAGCTATATTATAAGCTGTTTGTGGCAAATTACATAAGTGATGTTGAAATTTATGGAGAGTTGATTCAAAGGAGTGGCTGCAGTTGACTAAAGCATACCGGTAATAATAAATTACATATACAAACAATATTTTACAGTACATGAACATGTAAAAATGTACAATGGATATTAATACTAATATAGCCATTACTTATATTCTAACAAACTTAAACTCTTTAGCTCTTATAGTGATAGTAGTTTTTGTTGCAGGATTTTATTTTCTAATGCAGTTTATTATTGTTTTTGGGGTTAACTGTGAGAAGTGCAAGTATTAAATGGCTTGAAATACATGCACAGGTCTTATTTGCACTTGACATGCTGGCCACATTTCCATTTAAGCATCATGCATACAGTTCCATCTATGTTACCATCATAGACAAGATTCTGTGTATCACTTTTTATCAGTGGGAGATCATACACAGTTACATGTAGTGATGGCAAACTGTATCAGTTACTTTTTAGTTTTCATTCCTCTGTTACATGTACATTTTACATTTTCAACCTTTAATATTGTTGGATAATTGACTGATTTATAATTGAGAAAAACATCAAAGTATACTGTGATGAATCAAACATTTGTATAGTAATCAACATCAGTCATTACATTTGATTGATTTATTAGTTAGCATAGATATGATTATGTGCATGTACATCAATGATAGGACTCCCAAGAAACTTTTTAACTAAATTTGTAAGTTAATTTTTTTATCACTCTATATTATATTATATCAAATAAGACAGGTCCCCTAAACAAATATTTTGTATTTTCCATCAGCTCCTGTTGCTTTTGATATCTCTCTTATTCTCAGAGGTGAAATTTGTCTGTCTCCATATCCCTGCTCAGCGATCTTCAGAGGTAATATCTGTATGTATCTCCATATCCCTTATCAGAGGTGTATGGAACTTTCATCTTCAGAGGCGATATCTGTCTGAGTTTCCATATCCCTACTCAGTGGTGTCTGTAACTTTCATCCACGATTCCACAAGGCAGTAGGAATGGCCATCTCCACATGACACTGAATTACAGAAAAAGTAAAATGAATGATTGTAATGTAACCAGCACTTTGCTGTTTTCTGATATCATTTGATACATAACAAATAGGAGGTCCATGACCATAATTATGTAAACCTACCTAAATATTGTATGGTAAAATGATGAAAACACTGATCAACATAGTTGATTAAAGTGAAAGTTTCAGTAAACATAAATTTCAGATATTTCTGAGGGAAAATACTGTTATAAGAAATACTTCTAAAAGTTACTTAGAGTTACTAATTATTAAAC
Organism: Pteria penguin; assembly: GCA_035048485.1. Classification (NCBI taxonomy): domain Eukaryota; kingdom Metazoa; phylum Mollusca; class Bivalvia; order Pterioida; family Pteriidae; genus Pteria; species Pteria penguin. The sequence goes on along the minus strand of CM068582.1, from coordinate 45,954,233 downwards.
AGACTTTTATGAATTACTCAATTACATAATGGAAATTTTTACATTTTTCAAAAATCTCTCCACATGGAATTGATGATCATCTCGGTGATCCTGGACGTCAGAAGTGGTACAGTACTCGGTAGTGTCAGTATGGATAGTACCCGGTAGCAATGTCTCAGGTTCTAGTTCAGCTAGCTTTACTGGTCTGATGCTTCTCTTGGTTTTACGGGCATTTTGAAGTAGGCACATAATGTGGGATTTTTTTTGAAGTAGGCAAAAACTTTGGTATCAACATAATGCGAGAAGCAAAGTCTGTGATTATATGCAGATTTGTAAATTTTATTTCCTCAACATCCCTTTGCTACGTCTTCTTCTTTTCCCGCTAAACAAAGAGGCGAACACCATCACTGCGTCAGGACAAAATATAGGGACTATCTTTTATCATTTTGTCACTTGACAAATGCTTGACAATCGATAATTTGTAAAACAGTGTTAATTTTATGGTTATCACGATGTTTACGGAACGTAACTCAGGAAACCGGAAGTTGGCATGCACAAGTAACTAAGGATTTCTAAATATAACTTCAATAAAATACGGGTTTATAACGGTCAGATTCTGTAACTCGAAAATGGTCTATTTAACTCACCCGTTGTCACCACACACAATTATAATTCATTATTTCTCTATTTCACTACTTATGCTACTACTACTGCTTCTGCTTCTTAGGATGGACCAGAGTTGCAATTAAATCTGACGCTCGTAGCTCTTTATATACCCCTGTCCCTTACGTCACACGCGTGAAAGGTCACTCCCGACGGGGTTCTATTCTTACTATATACTAAAGGAATCCAAGATAGTGACCGGCAAGAACACTTGTCTGCATCACGATTGATGCTTAATGTAGTAGAATAATGAGTGGAGAACATAGTTTTAGCTATTTCAATAGCTACTTTGTCAACTCTGTTACTACATCAGGAAATGGAGATTAAACGAGGTATATAAGTTTGCTATGTTACTTACGAAGTTCGAACAAAGATCTCCTGGAACTAGGGACAATATAGAATTGTGATAATGACATAGTAAACATTACCATGTGCTATCGTAACATAACAAAATCAGCTTTGCTTACATTGTAAGTTTCTATCATGTTCAGGCGGGGTTTGCAAATTCTAGTTTGAAAGATGTATTACCGAATACCTACCTGAACTTCAATTAAACAAAGCCAATAATTTTGATACCGAAACGCCTTGACCCTAAATATAGCGATAATAAGAAGAATAAAATTCATACAAATAGTTACGATACATGTGATAATTTTTTTTATTTCGTATTGCAAATTTCCCTTATTTGGATGGAGATGTCCCTAGATTCCCATCATTTGGTATTTATCTGTCTTAGTTGGTTCGATTCTCCAGAGCCTGCACTAACGCTTTTGAGTTTCATAAAAACATTACAAATAACGTTGACAAATTCATCAAAACTCCGACATATTTTTCAGCAATATGTATCCAAAAGAGAATTTCCCATTACGATTTCTATGGCGATCATCTGAACGAACTTAGGAGGTTCCGATAATTTCATCTCGTCGGTTCTAAAATAGTGATATTTACAATTTAGAAAATCAAGTCACTGACATGCCTATCCAGTACAGAAGAAAGGAGAAAATCGTCTGACGTGGCTGTATAAAAGTTGTCATGGTCCTCCAGAGAATACAAGAATAAAAAGGCAAAAGATATCATAAGATACTCTATTGTGATGATGTTATGTCACTCACTTCATGTTATTAATTGTTTATGGGCCCACCTTCCCACTCACCGCAAGAACATTCGTTTTAAATCTGAGGTATGTTTTCGCTATAATGTTTTAATTTCAAATATGCAAATATGCGAGTATGCTCCTGGGAATATATTAATGATCTATATAACATGTTGTAATACACTTTGCACATAATTCAATACAAAATATTATTTACTACAGGCGATCTTAATTGTGTTTCTGAGAATATCTACGTTCGCTAATAAAGGGCCAAAATACAAATTATTTTATAACAAACAATATGATAATCCTAAATATCGTACTTGTACTGAGAAATATCTACGTTCGCTAATAAAGGGCCAAAATAAAAATATTTTTACAACAAACAATATGATAATTCTAAATATTTGTATTGAGTTACGTAATGTCATGACATTTTTGATTGATAATATCTAAGTGCAGATAACGACACTGGATTTCCTATTGTAAATTTCCCTTTGATGGTGATGTCCCTAGATTTCCATCATATGGTATACGAATTAGTCAGTAGGTTCGATTAGCTAAAAGCTGCATTAGCGCTTTGAATTTTCCGGCAATAGGAAATTTCAAATAATTTTGAACCTTCTGACTCAGGGTTATATTTGAATAAATATATATATAAATTTCGAAAAAACTTTTGGTAAATTTTTATCGCCATCGATATCGACGGTATGACCGTGAGATCACCGCATCGCAAAGTCCATGTAGCTTGTATTGGGCTCCCCTACAGCTTTATGCAGATTTTTATTTGCGCGTTGAACTCTGAATAACAGGGTAGTGGGGATTCAGTAACAGGCATTGTCCAAAACTTTTCGGAGGAGACAAGTTCCTGAGCTCCGCCTCCTCTTTCCGTTAGTAAGGACTAATGTAGATCAAGCTTAATATAGATAAGCTTACAGACGGGCAGAATATGGCTGACTTATACTGATGTCGCTTAACATAGTTTTGATAATAGCATATTATTCCATAAAACGATTCATGTGAAAATTGTTTTTGACCTCTCGTCTTTAGGAACCTGTTGATCCTTGTTCTCTTTATAGACGATTATTAATATATTTAAATGTATGTCCTTTAATTGTGCTTCTGTTTTAAGTGCCAAATAACCGGTTGAGTGATGTTTGTTACTGTAATAGACTGTCCCAAGTCAGCATCTTAACTGCAATACAATCAAGTATTTAAAATGTCATTTTCTGTGTTTATTTGACATTGTATCATGTTTTATGTGTATGTACCTGTTGATTTGTGTCATACGGCTCGCTCAGATATCTGTGTTTTATTCTTTCTTTTTTCTTTTATTTTTTGTTTGTTTGTTTATGGTGGTTTGCTTGTTTGTTTGTTTTCTTTTTTTGCTTGTGTGTGTGTGTGTTTTTTTTCCCTTTGGGGGGGGGGTGTTGTTTGTTGATTTTTTGTTTGTGTATTTTTAGTTTTGGGGGTTTTTTTTTATTTTTGGTGTTTTTATTGTTTCTGTTATTGTTTTTGTTTCGTTTGTTTGTTTGGTTTTTTTTCTTAAAAACACATAATAAAAAACGTTTTAACAGTGATCCAATAAAAGCAGTTCCATGAAAAGCGTTGAATATGCAATTTGAAATCAAGGTTAACTCCATACATGTGAGCAATGGTCTTTAATGTTAAAATCTTCATAATAGTCATATATTTGTTTAAAAATCAAAGAACGACATATTGCTAGTATGGATATTGAAAGTTTGTATCGAGTGAACTGGAAAAGTAATTTTCCAGAAATGTTTACTCATTCCAGCCACCATTCAATTGCACAAATGATGTTGGGATTTGAAGAGCGATTCAATACACACGAGTTTCCTTTGTCAAACAACGTAAACAATGATGAACTGTAGTCTAGTATTATTTACAACTTCGTGTTGTATATATTGTGATGAGTTCTTAACAAACACTATTTTTGTAGCCTCCTGACAATAACTACACAGAATTGGTATCCTACAAATTTTGTGAAGTCAGCATTAGCTAAGGCGTAATGAAAAACAAATCATCTTCAAAGGTATAAATTATGTGCAGAAGAATGAAAATTAAGACCCTCTATTTCTACCATATTTGTTTTTTCTTGTGTCGATTCAAAGCATTTCACATGCTTGACATCAGAAGAACCATGCCTCTTATCATAAATTTGAATAAATTGCAATTATACGTTGTAAGTATTTTTCATTTTTTCTAGTATCTACGTATCGTACCTAACGGATTACGTTCTCAGACATGTGAACAAGAGCTGAACAAATCTTCACTCTGCTGTAATAACAATTTTGTAATACGTAGATAAGAAAATATGAAATACTAGAAAAAGACCCGCGCAATCACGGGAAACACAAAACTACGGAAACGTATATAGACCTCCTTATTATGTAAAAAGATGTGTGATATATAATGATATATAAAAAAGGGGGAATTACATTATATAAAAGGAATATATTTCACCATTTATTCCTAATATTTTGTTGCAAATACATGCCAGTTATTAATGCAGTTTTGCTTTGAAAATAAATATATCGCTAAAATGTTATACAATACATTATAAATAAAGCAAGCAGTTTTCGATACATATTCTTCGATAAGTTAGTAATAGAACATATGAAAGTTGACTATTTATGCTTTCCAAAAGTAAAATGACATTTTTTGTCCTTGTGATTTGTAAATGAATATATCTTGATAGCTGTGTATATGCGATACTTAATTTATGTAATTTTTACTACATATATAAATACTAAATAAACAAATAAAGAAACAAAATGAATTACAAAAGAATATATAATAAATACTAGGAAAATTTCAATAGTTATGTTTAAAAATATTAAATAGCTGCATCGATGCAAAAGATAAAAATATTATTATTATTTATATTATCATGATTTGGCAACACTGGATAAGCACTTAAAATATAAAAAGCTAACCATTTTGTAATCTCCTTGAGTTATATTTACGTGTCCGTATAAATCATATATATATATATTATACGGAAACGTTTATGGACCATCCTTATTTTGTAAATATAACCCAAGGAGATTACAAAATGGTTAGATAACTTTTGAAATTTTTTTATATTTTCAAAAATAAAATGATCTTTGTGTTTTGTAAATGAATATATCTTGGTAGTTGTGTTCCCTTAAGGAAAATAGGCTATATAGTAGCTCTTCCCTCCTTTCAAGCCCTTGTAACCAATCTAGACAGTAGCTTTTCTTCTGACATAGCTGTCTAAAGTCACGATCTTAAGGTCAAGTTAAAAAACAACAGGTAATCAAAATTAGGGTCTGGCCCAGAATTATTGGATATGGATAATATTAGTATATACACATTCTTGTTGTCCGTGGCCTAAAAGCGGCTTGATCTTGAAACAAAATCATTACTTTAAGGTCAAGGTCATAGTGCAGATTTAGTTGTAATTTGTCGTCCAGGCCTTAATTTCTTACTGTCAAGCCAGAACTGTATAATATTTGATATGATACAAATTACCAGAGGATGTACAAAGACACAGATTTAAAAATCAAGACACACATACAGGCAGTAAAAATTTGTGTGCAGCCCGTAACTTTTTAAAAACTTTACAAGTGTTGTCCTTCACCACTGGATGTCATAGATTTGAAGTAAGCCCTAAAGGTCATACTAAGCATGTCATCACTCGGTTAGTTTAATTAGTTATCTACCAAATTGCCCTTTAATACTTGTGTAAAGGAAACATAACATGGTACTGTTATAACTAACTGAGTGTTTAAATGTTACTGTATGTTATCCTCTATCATTCTAGTGTATGAGTATTTATGTTAATTTCAGTCAGTCATGGAAGTCATTAGGTTGATAGTCCTTCTCAAGTAGATGACTCTCGTGGACATTCTGGCAACATGCCAAAGGTCAAGGTCATTCTGATTGCAACAAAGTCCTATGTCTTTTCACAGGTTCAACTTTATGGCATGTACATTTTCCCCGCACATTAATATATTTGGTAGAATTTGATTGCGATTGGAAAACCCACCTTTTTATACATGTGCAGTTTTATGGCTTGTACATTCTTAAATATCATACTTTTTCACAAAATAAGGGGGTCCATATACGTTTCCGTAGTTTAGCTTTTTATATTTTAAGTGCTTGTCCAATGTTGCCAATTCATAAAAATATATATAATAATGATATTTTAATCTTTTTGCATCGATGCTGCTATCTAATATATGTATCAAAATGATCAGGCGATCCAAATGTAATGGTAATCAGGTTTACACGGTTAAACATTTTAAATCAGACAACGATTAGCAATCATATCCTCTTTTTTCTTTAATGATTCAGTCATATTATAAAAGATGCAGTGGCGGAGTCAGAAGGTCCTCCCTTTTTAGCCACATAGTTACAAGTAAGACTCCATATTTGGAACCCAAAATTGCTGAGTACTTTGGCTAATACTTGACATTCACATGTGCTCCCCCCCCCCTTTTCGGAATTCCTTGTTCCGCCACTTAGATGGGTGTATGGTCGTCAGTTTTTTGAAACTTAAAACTTTTATGTGAGGGTAATTAGCTGATCATCGTCATCGGCTGGTATTGGACGAACAGTTTGGCGATATTTTGAGTGTAGTACAAGCCAAAGGAAAAATGTGAAGTTAATATTTGGTGTTGATTCCGGCTTGAACTTTAGATTTTTCCTCAGTTTCTAAGATTTGATTTAGGAAAACGCAGCAAAGTATTACTTAATAACACTTTAATTAGAAATAAATACCACTCAATTGTGCCCGAAAGTACATTGTCATACCATTAGCTTAATATTCATAACATTTGAGTCCGACCTCTTCGTTTAGACAGAGAATCGACGAATTTATTCCTTTAGTATTTTAGATTTTAATCAATGATATTGATTCAATATATAATCTAAAAATGTAATAATAATAATAATTATTATTATTATTACAATTATAATAATAATACCGGTTTCTCATAAAATAATTATATGTGTTTTTATAGATAAGTAAAATTGATAAAGCTGTATAAAGATTTATAAAAAGAATCACACAATTTCATGTATACAAGACAAATGATGATTTCATTAGTAAACGCTTCATTCATTAAAAGTATTTACTGTGATATCAGATTAATATTTTCACTGTGTTTTGCATTGGTAAGTACAAAGAGGCATATCCTTTCGAAGATGCGCCAGTCAAGATAGGGGACATATAAACGTACTATATATATTCGACATAAAATGAAAGTCATACCACAGTTGAAAAGAATCATCAACATCAAAAGCATAACAATTAATTGTATTGTTTATTTGTACACATAGTTAAACACACGTATTCTTTGAAATTTAAAGTAAACAAAGAAGAATACCGAAGGGCTAACGCAATCCTCGTTGATGAATATTGCATTTATCTTATTGTGGCACAAATGTTACTTCGCAAATTGGTAGTAAATCATTTGACAATATTACATTACAATATTCATCAGAAGAGAATATAGCAGAAAAAGAAATTAAGAGCAAATAAATAGAGAACGATGTATAAATTAATGACATTAATTGTTTTGCATATGCCATATCTATCAATAGGCCATTTGAACAATATTTGAAAAAGACAGGTATAGTTCTATAGTGGATTTACGCATCTTTATAATGCATTAACAAAATCAATATACTGTTTACATACGAATGGATATATATGTTACTTATTTGTTCGATATTTAAATGTATTAAACAGATTAAACAGATTCTTGATAAAAAATGTATTTTAAAGTTGTGTGTTGACAGCAGAATTCATCAACATAAAAAGACGTGAAAGCGCAAAGTGGTCATGAAAACATTCTCTCGATAATGAATAATGATATTCAAATAAAAAATGAGTCGTATAATCACAATAAGTCTACACAACATCACTGTTATCACATTGTATTAATCAGACACTGTCACTTATATATTTATTCTCTTGTAATTGCTATCGATAGAGTACAGTCAATTATCGTATTGTAAATACAGTTATGGTGTCTAATTCCTCACTAATTCCAACAATTAAACATTGACTTTTTATAAATACAGTTTAAAAAGGTTATGTTTCATAAGAAGATTTTATTATCAGATAAATATTGTCACAATACTAACTTAATATATATAATCTAGGTGTTTTGTTTTGTTTGTTTTTCTTCTTTCTTTTTATTATTATAAGCAATTCAATGCAGAATACTATTTATGTACCTTTGCATGCAAAACTATCATGGAATGTGTACAGTCCTTGGTTTCATCTGAATTATCAGTTATAACTATATGCTTAACATTAGAATATCTTACCTTTTCTCATGGCCAGCAATGCTAGATAAACTAAGCGTAACGTCGACATGCTTGGTAATAGTCCCAGTATCGAGAAATGTTAGCAATGTTTATACACTTCTATACATCGATCCTGTATCTACCACAAAGTAACCAGCAATAATATCATATAATATAGATATCCAGAAATCCAATGGCTGATATGGTTAGGTTAGATTTTAATTGAATATGAGGAACGCGTCATTAAAGACAACCCACTAGTATTGCACGTCGCCAGGTCTAACTTTTAACAGCGTGGAAGTCTCTCATGGCAGTAATCAAAAGGCGTCAACTCATGATGAGATCAGACACTAGAGATTGTAAATACTGATGTTTACAAATTTTGCATCTTTTAAAGGAATTTATTGATGATATATATTTAATAAAAATTTGCATATTATCTCTTATGCAGAATTACTATGTAAGCCTTTGGTCTCAAGGTTATTTTTTATTAAAGTATCTTAGAAATAATTTTGTTACAGCTCTTAAGATATTAATCTTTTATAATCACAAATGAGAAAAAGTCTACAGAGAACTCTATCTCACTAGCTGTTACACATAATTGGATATAATTAAAATTTCTCTGCACTGCGTGCACTTTTATAATGTGCCTCTGTGTTGTTCAACAGTTTACGCCGTATATTTAAATTTTAGTCATTATTAATATGACAATCAAGGGTTTACTTATTATTATCATGCGCTTGTGAGTTTTGTACAGACAACCGAATAAATGTTGTTATTCTTTAACTACATGAAATTGATGTACTGACAAAGACAAAATGCACATACAGTGTTTAGAAAATAGGAAATGTATACATTTCTCATTGCTAGTAGTATAATATATATATATATATATATATGGCGATAAATATGACAAACTTTCAAAACATATATGATTTTCTACCGTAGGATATTTTGTCATATTATTTTGTTATAAAACCTATATTTTCTCTTCAAACCTTAATTCTGGAGACAGTCTTTATATTGGCAGAATGTTGTAGGTCGATTTCAATATACCTCAAACAGCATGATATACAAACATAAACGTATGCTCCAATACATGGCACAGAAGTCGTCGTCGTCATTGTGGCGCGTTATTTGACTAGACTAAAATCGGCTGACGAGACGGACAGAAATCGTTCTGGAAGGTAACGCAGACGGAACTCTGCTGTTTGGTGAATAACATTCAAAAGTAATACGATAAACTTCATAATGTGACTAACTCTGGAATAAGTACGGTTGACAAATAAAATATATGTTCTGGGCAGACTACCGAAAAGTAAGCGGTCAAATACTTAAAATCTTTAATTTACCATCGATCGTCGCTTTGTCTAGTATTGTTGGCATTGTAATTCTACAGGAAAGGATTCCATTAATGACGGTTAATTATCTTGCTTCATTCAATGTTTGCAGAAAATAATTTTATTTTCCTTATTGACAATGCTGATAACTTTTTTGTCAATATATTTAACTATTGAATCTGAATAATTTTAATAATCAGTGTATTTAGAAACTCCCATTTTTATCTTAATCAATGTTTATAATTAACACATGTACAATAAAATTTAAATGAATAGATAAATACGTTTCTATTATGCACAACTTCATTACATGAAATCCGTTTTTGATTTGACTAGTAATAATTTTTTTATGTCATTCACTATAAATGAAAATAGTGGAATATTAAAAGTAAATAATTACCTCTTCTAAATTTTATAAATACCTATAGTCGTTACGTCTTTGTGTTGAGTGATGTTTCTGACAATATTGGCAGGTAAACCAGTCATATAGGGCAATCTAACTAAACTTCTGTTTTTCAAGATTATATGAATTCCATTGTGGTACTGGTTAGCATCGGCTCAGTCAATTTAACATAAACTAATTAATGTATATAATAGTTAGATAGCTACAATATAAGATATGTGAAGAGAATGACAAGCATGAGACGTACATAGATTATATAAGATATGTGAAGAGAATGCCAAGCATGAGACGTACATAGATTATATAAGATATGTGAGGAGAGTGACAAGCATGAGACGTACATAGATTATATAAGATATGTGAAGAGAATGACAAGTATGAGACGTACATAGATTATATAAGATATGTGAAGAGAGTGACAAACATGAGACGTACACAGATTATATAAGATATGTGAAGAGAATGCCAAGCATGAGACGTACACAGATTATATAAGATATGTGAAGAGAATGCCAAGCATGAGACGTACACAGATTATATAAGATATGTGAAGAGAAAACCAAGCATGAGACGTACACAGATTATATAAGATATGTGAAGAGAGTGACAAGCATGAGACGTACACAGATTATATAAGATATGTGAAGAGAATGACAAGCATGAGACGTACATAGATTATATAAGATATGTGAAGAGAAAGCCAAGCATGAGACGTACACAGATTATATAAGATATGTGAAGAGAATGCCAAGCATGAGACGTACACAGATTATATAAGATATGTGAAGAGAAAACCAAGCATGAGACGTACACAGATTATATAAGATATGTGAAGAGAATGCCAAGCATGAGACGTACACAGATTATATAAGATATGTGAAGAGAAAGCCAAGCATGAGACGTACACAGATTATATAAGATATGTGAAGAGAATGACAAGCATGAGACGTACATAGATTATATAAGATATGTGAAGAGAAAGCCAAGCATGAGACGTACACAGATTATATAAGATATGTGAAGAGAATGACAAGCATGAGACGTACATAGATTATATAAGATATGTGAAGAGAAAGCCAAGCATGAGACGTACACAGATTATATAAGATATGTGAAGAGAATGTCAAGCATGAGACGTACATAGATTATATAAGATATGTGAAGAGAATGACAAGCATGAGACGTACACAGATTATATAAGATATGTGAAGAGAATGACAAGCATGAGACGTACATAGATTATATAAGATATGTGAAGAGAATGACAAGCATGAGACGTACATAGATTATATAAGATATGTGAAGAGAATGACAAGCATGAGGCGTACATAGATTATATAAGATATGTGAAGAGAATGACAAGCATGAGACGTACATAGATTATATAAGATATGTGAGGAGAGTGACAAGCGTGAGACGTACATAGATTATATAAGATATGTGAGGAGAGTGACAAGCATGAGACGTACACAGATTATTTAAGATATGTGAAGAGAATGCCAAGCATGAGACGTACATAGATTATATAAGATATGTGAAGAGAATGACAAGCATGAGACGTACATAGATTATATAAGATATGTGAAGAGAATGACAAGCATGAGACGTACATAGATTATATAAGATATGTGAAGAGAGTGACAAACATGAGACGTACACAGATTATATAAGATATGTGAAGAGAATGACAAACATGAGATGTACATAGATTATATAAGATATGTGAAGAGAATGACAAGCGTGAGACGTACATAGATTATATAAGATATGTGAAGAGAATGACAAGCGTGAGACGTACATAGATTATATAAGATATGTGAAGAGAATGACAAGCGTGAGACGTACATAGATTATATAAGATATGTGAAGAGAATGACAAGCGTGAGACGTACATAGATTATATAAGATATGTGAAGAGAATGACAAGCATGAGACGTACATAGATTATATAAGATATGTGAAGAGAATGACAAGCGTGAGACGTACATAGATTATATAAGATATGTGAAGAGAATGACAAGCGTGAGACGTACATAGATTATATAAGATATGTGAGGAGAGTGACAAGCATGAGACGTACATAGATTATATAAGATATGTGAAGAGAATGACAAGCATGAGACGTACACAGATTATATAAGATATGTGAAGAGAATGACAAGCATGAGACGTACATAGATTATATAAGATATGTGAAGAGAATGACAAGCATGAGACGTACATAGATTATATAAGATATGTGAAGAGAATGACAAGCGTGAGACGTACATAGATTATATAAGATATGTGAAGAGAATGACAAGCATGAGACGTACATAGATTATATAAGATATGTCAAGAGAATGACAAGCATGAGACGTACATAGATTTGTAGAAATCAAACATTAAAGAAGCATGACTGTCTGAAAATGTCTCAAAATTTTAAGCGGTTTTGCTTGAACCCCTCAAATACATTGTTATGATCAATCGAAAATTTGTTTGAGATAATTATGATTATTTACTGTAATACTCAAAATTCAATTATTTCAAAATTATGTATACCGAAAATCTAATATTCTGCTTCAGTTAATTTCTATCTATTTATCATTACACCTACCGCTTTTTCTATTGATTGCGAACTCTGATAGCAGCATGACAGGGCATAACGCCATTCATAATAGGTATTATTTAAAACCGAAATATACGTATGATTAACAAAGCTGTAAAATACCATGTGTCTGGCATATGAAATCCAAAGAATGATTCAACATTTTCCACTTACCCACATCAACGGACTGTATAATCTACATGAATAGACTTTTTATACTACATGCATGGATTGTTGATAATACATGAATGGGCTGTTTATCAGTGGACTGTCATACGCCAGCTTCAATAAACATATTTGTGACGTTCTCCGTCGTGTATTCGCTTTCATTTTGGTTCTCTCTTTTATTTCCTTGAGCAAATGTGCTAATTCATTAGCATAGACATTTATTCTTTCCATTTCCAAATGTGATCTTAGGACCAGTAATCTTTATATCTGTGTAAAACCTTTATTAGACGTCATAAGAATATTTGATTAAAATATGCATATGTCAGTGAAGTTAGTTGTACTTGGAAAATGCATTTTAAATACTTAATAATAGGTCTTTGATAGAACTTCCGGCCATAAAATACCGTTGCTACACCTCCTGAAAAAGGTTGATACATGCAATAACCGAAACAAGGCTAAATTTTACTTGCCATAAGGATGCTTAATACCACTCTTTTAGTCAAACTTGTGAAGAATTGCTCGAAATATGTTTTCTCATTAACATTTTTGTTGTAAAAATTGTATCCTATTATATCTCTATAGGCTTCCCTTGCACAATTTTTATACTACACTTATATGTTATAAAGACGTTCTAAATCAAATATGAAGTAATTTTGGCTTATGATACCTCTTTAAATGATAAAACTACTAGGTCGGGGTCAATTTGGACTATTCAAGACTTGTGAAAATTGTCTGCTTCTGGGATTGGACTTGAATTTGTTATTTGTGTGAAGGATATTGTAAACTAATTATAAAGTCAATGTTTTATGAGAAAATGTTTACTACTGAGCTATTTAATTGGAATTTCTCTTACTTGTTATTTTAAAATATAGATTTTATCCCATGGCAATGGGTATTTTTAATTCTTTTTCTTATTAACCCAATTGAGTGATCGTCAAATACCCGACTTCACACATTTTGGCACACTTGTTCATTATGACGTCATAAATAAATGGCCGTCAAGCATGAATTTAATTGTGACGTCACAATGAATCTACGTAATGGGCGTAGCTACAGGTGGATCTGGAGATCCCTCAATGGGCAGTGCATCACAACTATAGTAACAACAAGAACAGAACTGGTATCTATTATATCTTCATCTATTATTATTTAAGATATATATAAGGTTCATGAATAGAGTATTTACGAAGGCTACGCACTGTATAAGATATCTATTCATGTCAAAAAAAAAAAAAATTAATAATATTGGTAAAATTTATAATTTAAAACAAAACCTCCAAATCACTTAAACCTTTATCTGTCTATGAATGCTCTTAAACTAGACATATAATTCATTTGTTAATAAGTATTAGAAAAGGTTCTGTTTATTAATCTTCTCCTGGGTTTCAACTAAATAAGTACACATGTTCTAATACTGTTACAACAGTTAATTAATTTTGTAATTACGTTGTTTTGTGCTTGATCCCTAGAATATAGAATGTTACGTAGTAACACACCATAGATATTTTATGAAGCAAAAAGATGTATGGTTAGATATTCTACAAAAATATCAGATATTGCAGATATTTTAAAGTTCAAAACATTTAAGGGGTTGATGAGAAGACCTATTTTGGGGAAGGAAACTTTATCGGGTGCATTTAAACGAAATATCCATTTCATGTCGTAATACATGCTTACTGTTTGCTTTACCAGTAGGTCGATATCGCTGCCCGGACGTGTCAGTTCCGACTATAACATTAGCCGACATTTTCACCTTATAATTTACTTGTAATTAGATTTGGTACTAGTATTTTAAAACTTACAAAATACTACTCTTTTCGGTTTGGATATGGTCATATTTATTATTATTATTATCATTGGGGTGTTTTTGTTGTTATGTTTTATTTTGTTTATTTGTTAATGTTTGGTTTGCAGGGAAGGGTGTGTAAAGGGTTTTGAATTTATGCGCGATCATTTTATTTCATTGTATGCATAGATATTAAAACTTTGGAAAATATTATCTTTCAGTCCTTAAGAATATGAGGTCACGTGCTTAAAATGGTATACACGAGTGTATCTACAAACAATGATTTCATATAGTAATAATTCGGTGGGTTTTTTTGTGGGGGAGGGGGGGTATTTATTTATTTAATTTTTTGTTTTTGTTTTTTTAATGAAAATACTATCATTTAATTTTATAATACATGCACAGTTAATGTAATTACCATTGATAAATCTTTCAGGATGTTTATTGTTTATTTCCGTATGAAAATGCAATGTCTTAAAACCCCACATTTTATGTTGCGAATGAATATATATTTCAACAGTCAGCAAAGTATATCAGCATGTAATCCAGACTTCTTGTCATAGTCAGTGTTCTTTTTTTTTTTTTTTCGCTTTCGGTCATTCCAAATAAACTCCTGCACGTTGTTGATTCATAACCCAAACGCTTTAAAGTTCTGACTTACTGGATATCAGACGACAGATACACTGCCAGAAAAGTAGGTTCATTGTTGACTTCTAATGAAAATTTATTTCTTCTTATACCAGGTTCTGTGAAATAGGTAAATGAATTGTAAATTTGATATAATTGTTTTGAAATACCACATTAAACTATGCGTTTTTGATCATGAGAAAACAGTTGTCTCAGTCTAATTTTAACTTCCTTCCAAAATCGTTTACTGATGCAGTTTATAAGAAAATAGAAGATGAAGTTATCCTGTATGATTTTTGGCTTTAAAACACACACACAAACACACAATGGTTGATATGGTTCTCGACGCTGTATTCGTGGAGCAATGAATGTATCTATTTATTGTAGTGCACAAATCGTGGAAATTCTGCTTTACTTTTGTCATTAACTTGCAAACATTTGTCATTACGTCACCAATATACTCTGTTCGCAATGCATGCGACTCTAAGGGACTCTTTGGGTCGTTCTCATTTAACTTCTCCTCGAGTTCAGGAGGAAGTTGACTCTTATTCATCCTTTCACGGTTCGTAAAAGAAAATAACAAACGATTTTTAGTTGTTCTATTATGATGTCATAAACAAATGCGTTATTTGTCGGACATCAGATGACGTTATCACAAGAAAATTGCGTTCTGTGGAAGAAAGAATTAAGTTTGTCACTATGTCTTCCTTATCAAAAAGAATTGAGCACTTGCCGATTTTGAGAATGCCCGTCAATGTCCGAGCCGATAACTTTTAGTGACCATAAAATGAAAGACGTAATTCAATTGTGAAAATTATCATTTATTCAAAATGAAATTACGCTTTTATTTGGACGTCACTATGAAAAATATTGCTTTCTGCTATCCGCTCTGATATTTAGACAGTCATTTTCAATATTGGAAAGTAGTCTATTGACCTAGAGCAGACAACACCTCAGTAGATCATCCAAGTTTTTGCCACGCTTTCTTGCACGCTCTGTTACAATGTTGATTATCCGTTAGTTTTTTGCATTTTCTTTTACCAAATTTAGGTTGTTGCTTTGAATTTTTCTGAAATGGTGCAATTGTCTCCAGGACTGTCCGATGTATTATGTCAGGTAGCTTCTAACTCTTTTTGAATAAATCTTTCTTTGTGGAATTTGACGTACTTTATAAATTTATTCGACACACGTGAGTTGATTTCGAATTATTGTTCGTACTGGTAGTATATGTTCCTGTAGATTTTTGACAGATTATGCACTTTTGAGGATCTGAACATTCAATTTGTGTTAATTTCATTCTCTCTTTATCAGCCATATTGTAGTTGTAAATAGTGATACGATTTATATCTCTTTGATAGCAAAAATCTAAACGTTTCATTTCGACTGCAAAGAAAGTTGTGGCACATTATACTCAACGGGTCTTCTACATTTATCAGGATTTTTAGAAACATGGACTACAGAAAACAGATGGCCGCACTAGAATGATTAATTTACAGACAAGTGCCAACACCTACAGGGGCAGGCTTGGTGTAGTGGTTAAGCGCTTGGCTTGCGGCGCCGACGATCCTGGTTCGATTCCCGGGTTGCGCCACTATGTTTAAGAGGTTGGTAACCTCCTGCTTCCATGTCGCGATATAGCTGAAATATTGTTGAAAGCGACGTAAAACACCAATCAACCAACCAACCAACCAACATCTACAATTTCATATATTGTAATCGAAGAAATATAAATTATAAGAGGCACTTTACATCAAATATATATTGAAATATAATAATATTATATATAATAAAATTGCACTCGGTAGTGTCATAAAGAGAGGCTATGTTCTCAATTATTGCCGGGATCCCAAATGGCTACCCTCGTTTTTTTTATCCCCCCAGATAGTGGACTTCACTAATCTGATGAGTGACTTCGGGCCTCTAGTAAGCACACAAAAACTACCCCAGCCTATGGACTATACCATATGTCTTTAAATTCGGGGAATAACATAAAAGACCACAGACATCTGCACTCAATACATCAAATTACAGTCTTGAAGAAGTTTATATTATTAGATGGCATTCAGATGCAGGTACTTTTATATATATTTTCCTTTACATGTACACTGTCAGTACATCAACAAAATATCAATTAGTTTAGAATAAGTAAAGTACAAAGATACCGAGCCAATAATACCGAGCCGGAATGAATAAGGAACATCCGTTATACTACATAAATCAGAGATATAAGTTATCACGGATCTCTATAAGGTCACGTGTCATGCACTGGTAAGCCTTGACAACCGGTCACACCCACCGTGATGCCATGATCACAGCGTAAACCTATGATTAGTAAAAATATTTGACTTTGTTTTATCAAAGTACAATTTATATGAGAACATACATGTATCAATTTAGTGCGCTTATATACGCTTTCTGACACTTACATTTCTTCAGTAATGAATGAGACTGAAAGTGGAAATCATTAGTGTAAATATTTGCACAGGAAATTAATTACCACATTAATCTAACAGTAAGAGCTGACAGAATTATGTAAGTGGGAATCCTCAATAATTTCAGAATATTTTAGAAAATGTCACAATGAATGGCAATTTGTATTTCTGGTCTGTGCAGAAGCAAACGGTTTGCAAGACAGTCAATCCAACCGGGAAGTCAAGAAGTCAATGATTTCTGATAATCTCAAATAAGATCTTTAACATTGACAGTAAAGTTGCCCAATGTAGACTTCAAACATGGATTTTGGCATTCTTGTTATATTAACTTTTCACTCGGTAGTTTACCTCATTCGACATTTACATAACCTTACTTAGGGATTGTTTAAACCATGGTTGGTGGTAACGTTATTCTTTGTTATGTGGCTTTGGCACTTTCTATACAGTGTTTGTTCACATTCATTTTTATATATACAGTGTTGAATTATTTTTGTTTCGTCTATGTAGGGACATTCGTGGCGGGTGTGGCTAGCCAAACAGGGGACGCTCACTCCTCCCGTGCACCTGGTCTCACCTCTGAATTTCAGGGGTCCGTGAATGTCCACTGTGGTACATTGTTGTTAGTGCCATACTCATGTGACACCAGTTCCTTTCGTATTTTGTATACAATAATATCTTTCAAAATATCTTGACAATGTGGTTGTTATGATTTGAAGCAATCTCAGTAAAACTTGAACTTGTTTTTGGCCACCAGTTGGTTTTAATATCATTTTTATATGTTTCGTAAAATACAATATGTATAATATACCAGGATTTAAATTAATTAGTTCGTGATGAATTCTTGTTCCCAACAACGATAGTCAAGTTACAACGGTGTGTAGCTGTTCATCGAAGGAAGCGATAACAATTCAGCTATCGATATCTAATAATCCGACTTAATTAGCTGATAAATAGGTATGTATTTATAGAAAAGATCCATCATTTTTATTGAAAATGTTGATGGACGTTTTGCCCGTATATTGAATTATCGTATCGTATGTTTGGACAACTTGATAAAAAGCTGCGTGTGATGACACATATGAATCTAATGAAAAAGAATTGTGTTGTATATATCATGGAGACACGTCAATACAAGCCTTAGTCTTTATTTTTAAGAATATTATCAATATCAAGAAAAGATATAACCCAAGGGGCTCGAAATTAAAGTCATACATATTCCACTATGACTAGCGTTAATCTTGTTTATTACAATGTAATTCGACTCTATGATAAATTATGAAAATAGCTATAACACTTACAAATATATGTATAAAAATGTAAAAGTGTTTTGAATCCATGTAGTGATAATGGTTACATTAATCTTTCGTCACAATGTCCCATGATTAGACGACGAGTTTTCACTTGCAATGGGTTTCCTGTACGTGGATGTAACATTACGTGTATGAAGAGGCTTAAATGACAATATGAGACATCAACATATTTCTTTTGCATTATACATGTAGTCGTTTGTTAAAATTTTATCAACGGTAGATTGTGTTGAATGTAAGTGATTATAGAATTTTGGAATATTACGATATGAATGCCCTTATAGGGTTAATCTCCCCTTGTTAGAAATAAGAAAAATTTACAGTACTGAAAGGGGAATATTACGTTTCTCTATGATATTTGACTATGAGATATGATTTACCCTTCGGAAATCCTTCGTTTCATTAATTCTGATATTACGCAAAGATTTTTTTTATCAATTTTTCACAAAGATTTTTTTTATCAATTTTGTCATTTTTTGAAATAATATATGTAAAACGTGAGTACTTCCAATTTAACGCAATTTAAACTTTAACTATCTCTACATTATTATGAAAAAATCCTTCGGTGAAAGAATATTTTTGACATTGCTCCAGAATAATGTATTACTCTAATAAAATCAAAGTTCTATTTGTTAAAATCGTATATTTTTGTGTGTACAATCATACTTAAAAAAAGTATACGATCAACTTGTAGTTATTAAATCTCTTAAAACGCAATATTTCACTCTTCACTAGCAGTATACCACTATTCATTAGCAGTTTTTCACTGTTCATTAGCAGTATGTCTTTGATCTATACTCTGCAAGGGATTAGCGTACTCTTATATAATGACAGACAGAAAAGTTACTGACAGAAATTCACCACCGACGTATACAGTATTTAATGTAATGATATGAAAAACACATAAGGACATAACAAAAATATTCGATTATAGTGCTTACGACTTACGACGGTCATTTGATAATAGTCAATCAAGTTGTGTGATTAACGAAGCTACTATACTGATCCATATGAATTACATTGTAGTGTTACAAGACACTTGAAATAATTATAATAAACATCGTACCTTTGAAATACGAGTTACATGTCTTTAGAATCACTGCAATGTAGGATAAATATAGTGTAGTGGTTAAATCCCAGAGGACACTTAAACTATCGCGTCCAGTGATATAGTGATTAGGACAATCATGTACTTCGGGCTTAATTATTATTATTGGTCGCTACAACGGCCATAGTCAATATGCTGGGGTGGTTTTCGTGTACATACGAGAGCCCGAAGTTACTCATCAGATTATTGAAAGAAAAATGAGGGTAGACATTTGGGATCCTGGCAATAATTGAGAACATAACCTCACTTTATGACTACCGAGTGCAATTTTTTGAAATCTAATTTAAGGGGGTAGGGGAACTAAAAGTCTAATGTTATTCCGTTATATTCCGTGATGTTTATTCACACAGATTTTAAGTAAACATTTTAAGAATTGATTTGCCATCATAATATTAAACAATAAGACTGGGAGAATTTTAAATTGTCAATGACCGAAGAGCATCTTTAATGAAAGCGGTAGCAGTATCAATAAAAAAACATTTAACATAGGCATAACTGTTTAATTTGTAGAAATATACAGCAATTAAAAATATGGGAAATGAATGTCCTGTTTTTAGTTTTCATGGCATTATACAGTAATAAAAATATACGAAATGGGTGTCCTCTTTTTGTTTTAAATTTCAAAAACAATTCTAAAATTCATAGTATAAATGATTGCATTTTATTTACATATTGCAATAAAGTATAAAAGAAAATAATTAATTTTAATTTCAAACCATCATTCAATCATTGGATGGTTTTAGCAGAGAAAGTAATACTTGAAAGCTTTTAATTGCAGTTGCTGTTATAAGTCAAAGGGTTAATTGCCACACTGCCAATATGGGGAAAACTTAATTTGAATTTAAACGTCGATATATTTTGTATTTAAATCAAATGACCAGGTGAATAGCCAGTGTGTGATAAGAGGGTAAGAGGTTCTTCAGTATAGTTAATATTAAACTTTAGGGAATCAGGTGAGTAGCAAGTGTATAATAAGAAGGTCACATGTACAGCAGTTCCTTTGGTATTAAATCTAGATTGAAAAAATAAGTTGCGACTTTGAGATTATCGATTAGGTACATCGATATGGTTTGTATTAAACTTGAAGCATCATGACTTTGAAAGGAAATAAATTTAATTATCAACATAGACATGAGTCACTCGAAAAAGGTAAAAACTAAGCTAATGAAATACAAAATTCGATTTTCAGATAAAACAAAAATTTTTTCGTGTTGACTAAAATTTTGATTCCAAGATAGGCAGTATATTCTTTAGGTCTTATGTCTTGATGAGAGGACCCAAAGGGCTACTCACACAGTATATTTTCCTCATACAGTTTTTATGCGACAAATACCGTTTAATCTCCTCAGAGATTTTACCACATACCTAAAGCTCTTTCTATGGATTTAACGAACTATTCCTAGATAAAATATCCGCAAATTAACACATCTAAATGAAAAAGTTACTACGAGCTACAAACAACGTCATTACACATATTGTTATTGATAAAAATCATTATAACAACAATCGAATGTTGAAGTATTTAATGACATACATGGAACATCACGCCAGGAACAGAACGAAAATGTATCTCGGGCATTCCCCGTATTTTGCCGTATCCTTGATAAAGAATGCCAGTTAAACTTCCTTATATACTATGATGCATCTCATTCTGACGCGGTTATTCTATTTGTTATTCCATAATCTGTATACACTATTTTCTTTTCACATGTGGAGTTGATCATACAGAATTAAGTTAAGGTCAATGAGGATGCAGGAATAAAGATTGGGATTCCATTTTTGCCGTATCATCGATGAATAATGCCCGTTAACACTTCCCCCTCTCTATGTACCATGGTGCAACTCCCTCCGAATGGAATTTCCTATTTGTCATTCCAAGCAATATATAAAGTGATTTGTTGTTATTATATACGTTGTAAGGTAATAAAAAACAGACAAATAAGGAAGACAAATCAAACTGAAGGATGAGGAGAAATAGAGCAGTACAGAAAACGGCAGGGGGTTGTAATTGGAGGTCGTATTTCATCAATGTTTGAACGCCAGTGACCAAAATGACCGGGTTCGATACTCATTTTGGCACACTATTGTCTTGTCTTTAAGACACAATTAAATCAAGTGTCACGGTAGGCGTGACGTGCATAGGATTATACATTGCTTCAGATGGGTCTGTTGCAAAGATATAGATTTCTATGCATAAGGCAGATGCCGTGACCATGTACGTAAAACTGGGTTACGTTAAACAATAATTATTCAGTTGTTACGTTAAACGATAATTAATAAATTGTTGTTTTAAAACTGATGTAATTACTTGGGTAGAAAGTTTATAATTAGACACATACATGCATGTATGCATGCATGGATCCATCCATCCACCCATCTATTCATCAATCCATCTATTCATCCATCCATCCATACACACACATACATCCATCCATCCATCCATACATTCATAGTCGCAGTCACACAGTCGTAGTCACAAGCGGTATATATCATGATCAGTATAAAAGATACAGTACCGGTAATGCAGACAGTCTAACTACTATGGAATAAGGAAGTCAACATGTCAGACAACGATCTATCGTATGAGCAAATAAGGTCTTTATAACGACAGTAAATGGAATGTTGTTTTAAGGCGTGATATCTGATATGCTGGTGATAGTAACTTTTCCACAGTAGTTTGCTTCGATAAATAAAGGAACTACAATACGAACTTCAGGTGAGAAATAAAACATCAGAATAGATCTATGTTGTTTAAATTATTGATTCGATGGAATAAAATACATTCTATGGGCTTTGATATAAGGTGTTGAAGTAAGGAGACTCAATGACCGTATACGTGGTATGATTTCCATAAACTTTGACATGTGCGACATCATACTGAAACATTTAATAAAACTTCACCGTCTGAAACGTAATAAAGCAAGATAACGCGTGCTTTAATTGAACGCTTATCATTTTCAAGATCTGCATGTGCATCTTGGTTTTTGCTTCAGGGCCTCATGATAAAGGATGTCTTGAAGATGATATTGTAAGATTTTTACGTCACTTGACCTTTGCTAAATCACACGTTATTTATGCCTTACTAGCTATGTCAAGACTTGCTGGATAGAGCATTTTCCTACCTCACGTCTCAATTTATGACCATAATGTCTTAGACATGGGAGAAGTTCCAGTGATGGTCATGTCGCACAGCCTAAGACGAATAAGGAAGTGTACACCATGTAAACCTGTACATAAATTATCATACTGGTATATGTTGAGCCTATAGCATCATTGTAAATGGGTAATGGAAATCAGAAATCAAAAGTTAAACTCATCATATGCAACAGGTCTTCTCTCGGAACTTTTCATATTGCTAGAAACTGTAATAGAATGATGTGGTGTTACAGATGAAAAGTTACAGACTGTATTACCCGTTAATACAGAAAATCTACCTACGATTTTTTTTTCATTTGATGCACTGCTTCTGGAAACACCTATCCGAATATATCATGATAAGTCAAAGCTACAAAAAGTATGATTTTTATTCACGATTTGATCTAAAGTCTTTATCACAGGGTTCCTTAGCTGAAGCATTTTATCACATATCTTAAACACAAAGTCCAAAATAGAGCGTAAATATATTACGGGGCACCCTCCGCATTATATCATTGATGAAGTATGCCCGTTAACGCCCCCTTACTTCCTTACGTACCATTGTGCAACTCGCTCTGAGTGGATTTCCTATTCGTCATTCCATACGCCATATAAAGTGAAGCTTGTTAAACCATATGTATTGTATATTATAACAAGAAACAGTGTTATACAGAAAGGGAACAGAAATGAATTTGTTGACTCCACTGATGTTAATATGCCTCTTGTTGTCATTAATGTCTAATGTGGCAGTAACAGGAACCCAATCCACGAGGGAACGTAATGGTAAGCTAGATAGATAGATAGATAGATAGATAGATAGATAGATAGATAGATAGATAGATAGATAGATAGATAGAGCGAGACAGAGAGAGCGAAACATAGATAGATAGATAGATAGATAGATAGATAGATAGATAGATAGTTAGTTAGATAGATAGATAGATAGATAGATAGATAGATAGATAGATAGATAGATAGATAGATAGATAGATAGATAGAAAGATAGATGGATGGATGGATGGATGGATGGATGGATGGATGGATAGATAGATAGATTGATAGATAGATAGATAGATAGATAGATAGATAGATAGATAGATAGATAGATAGATAGATAGATAGATAGAGCGTGACAGAGAGAGCGAGACATAGATAGATAGATACATAGATAGATAGATAGATAGATAGATAGATAGATAGATAGATAGATAGATAGATAGATAGATAGATAGATAGATTAATGAAACACATGTTCTCTTATTTTCTTAGTTGCAGTTGACATAAAAGATCAAGCAGATAAACATACAAAAAGTAAGTCAGTTATTTTGAAAACAGAAATACATCTGCTTTGCGAAACCATGCATGAACTTAACAATGTATCTTGTATATGAAATCGAGAGCAATCGAATCTGTACGTTATGTGAGTTAAACGATATAAAGGATGAATTTTCATTTCATTTTGAAATGTCCAAAATCTCACGAAATACGGAATTTATATATCAAAAAGTATTATTTTAAGCGACCTAGCTTTTTCAAACTCATTCAATTATTAAGTGTACATAATTTGAAAGAATTGTACAACTTAGCAAAATGTTTATTTCAGGCAGAAAAAATAAGAGAAAATAATTTATAAATTGAACCACACCCCTTTAGATTTTTCCTTAGATTCTTTTATGAGGACCCTATATTACGGTATGTGTGTTTTCTGTATTTATATGTCTGTATATATTTATATGTGTGCGTCTGTTTATATGTGTATATTAATATGTAAGTGTATTAAATTCACCTTGTACTTCATTATTTGTATAATTGTATTATGTCTGATGTACCATATGGCATAAAGAAATAAATGAATTGAACTGAAATGGTATAAAGGAAATATCATACAAATAAATCTTTGCGATGCTTAAGGCAGAATTAAGAGACACATTTAAAAAGTAAGATGTTGCATTAACATCCTTATTGCGTGTATAATATCTAATTGATTTTATTGAAGGTCGTGGGTTGTCTGTATACGGATTAGGTCCAGGACGTTGTACGAGATTTATGCGCAGGAGGAATCTTTGCTGACGATACACTTTATGTAGCTAAACAATTTAACCACTCTGGCTGGTAGACTGGTAGACTTGGTCGACTATGGAAAATATTAAGCAACAAAAATCTAGATCTGTTTGGTCATTTACGTGGATGGAGTGAACATTGTAGTGAACATGAACGATATCCGAAACACCATTGTTATTAACATTACTGATTTATACAACATAGTCAACAATTATTATGCTGAAATACTTATATATATTAAACGGTATCAATAATCCCTGCACTTCGTATGTATAAATACTCTTTTAGATATTGGTTATTTCGATTTAAATGCTCGCTTACTTCACATTTGTCATTCATATACATGTATATTTTGTATGTTTGTATTTATGTGACACCAAGGTTATTGCACTTCTATGGTGACGGTACCTGTGTGATGCTATGCAAAGAAAGCTTGACCTATGCAATGGACACTTCAGCTGCAATGTTACACATGTCGTGACTCGGGATAACGGTTTTGTAACTGTCGAAATGCGCATAATTTATGTTGCATAAATTAAATACATGCATACATCTAATTATATATATTTTACTGTCTAACCCGAAAGACAGAACACATGAAAGACACGAACCCGGGACTTGTCGGTGAGGAACTACGTATCCAACTGGTGAAACCACGTCGGCTTCATGTAGAAATTGTATATTAGTCTTGATTTCATCCTTGAATAGCAGTCTAGAGATTTATAGTGACGATCTGGAATTTCAGAATTCCTCTTGGTCAGTATGTGATGAAACTTGCCAACATTGAAAATTCGTTTTCATACATTTGTAAGCATTCATATAAAATCTGACATAATTCCAGACGTGAATTTAAGAACTTTCTTTACAATCACTTTGTCAAAAATAATTACAATAATGAAAACGTTGTTATTACTCCTATTTTAAACATTACCAAAGTAACTGGCGAGATTAAATCTAAAATGAAAATCAACGACCTTAAGTAACTTAACTTTATTGGATTAAGTATTTATAAACCCCACAACCCTTTTCGTCTTAGTTACCAAATTTTTAACAAGATAACATTTCCTCTTACAATTATGGCATAAAAATATTAAAATATTATCATTTAGACGAGACGTTAAGATGAAAAGTCGTCGCCGTAATGGCAACCGCCGAAGACATGGTAGATTAAATAGATCCGGTCTTCTTCGGATACCCAAATGTTATAGTCGTCACGAACCTTTGCATACACTACCGTCTATTCCGGTCACCAGAGTAAACGCTATCCCGAGGAAGGCTGATCCTGAGTAAAAGTTATCCCGAATAAGGCTGATCTAAGAGGTTAATGCTGTAAGGGTTGATCTTTATTAGACTTAAATGATTATAGCAATTACATCTAATCCTACTACGCATGACGCTATTCCATTACCCTCTTCATACAAAGCTCTAAATATATATATCGGCCTATTGTTACAGGTGATCTTAACTGTATTCCTGAAAATAACTACGTTTGCTTCGTAATAACAGACCAAACTACAGATTAATTTCCAAGACAGATTTTCCAAATGCCGGGATATTGTTAAGAAATACTATATATTTTTTCCTGGTTTTTTTCTGGGTTTTTTTTCTGTTTTTTGTTTTTTGTTTTTTGTTTTGTTTTGTTTTGTTTTGTTTTTTTTTTTTTACTTTTTTTTCTTTGGTGCAGAAGTTGTAAATGCCATGACTTGTTAAGTGAAATCCTACACATAATCGATATTCGCATCAATATTTTTACATTAAATTCCTATTTATTTAAACAGTTGCATTAAGTACCGATCCAGTCTATAAAAAAGAAAATGGCTGATTTACAAAATACGTATGTATTTTATTTTCTGACAAAACAGTTAATCAGATTATCATTGAAAAATTATGCTATATTGGAGATCGTAAAACTGAATAGAAATGTACTAGTACGAATGTTGAACCCCCTTTGTTGATGGATAAGATCCTACTTGACCATCGTATAGCTATGTGTGTGCTCAATTTAGGCATTGATAAAATTATCTTCTAACTACATCCTGGCTTCCGAAATTACACAAAAGTCCGTATGAATCATGCTTGATATCAAATTCTAGTCAATGTTCTACAACTGTGCTGTCTAAACATAATACCCCCGCTCATACTGCAGTGAAAGACTATGTTATCATATACTGTAATGCCGTTTTCAACCGTAAAAGGTCAATTACTAATAACAATCTCTGGCTTAGTCATTGTAAAATATCTTTGAAAAGTTTTGAAGCTAATTTTTCTACATTTGATTTTTTGACACTATATACCTCTGTAAGACTGACTTCATGAATATCAAACAGCAACCACTCGTTAGTCAGGGATTAGCATCATGCAGTTTTGGACGATATCTCTCATGCGTTTAGTATAATTTTTGACGATAAATCAAAAAGTATATTTCTAGAAGATCAAACTGCAACATTAAAACGGATAAAGTTGATGATAAATCTTAAAAATGTTAACATTGAAGTAACGAAATACGTAGCTAATGTTCAAAATAAAACATTAAAATTAATCTATGATGTTTAAAATACTGATTCCATGGTACTCATTATATTCGTTTAGAGAATAGTTTGCTTAAGAGATATTTACATGGTATTTTCTCCATGCATTTGTAACTTCTTCCGCCTGAACCACAAAATGTGCAAAAGGAATATTGTATGTTTGTTAGAAATATATAGCAATTAAATGCATGCTTTATCATAAAGAGAATTTTCACCTTAAAAACGATATTTACATCTTGACATGTCATGTAAAAGGGGTGTATTGAGAGTGTTAAGTTAAAGATTTGGGAGTCTTTAGAGTCATATTACTTGAAACTGTAATGAAATGGTTTCTGTTTAGAGATTTTGCCATCCACTGTATATCTATTAAATGCACATTTCACTAAAAAACTTTCCGATTATTTACAAATCTAGAGATTAGAATATGAGATTCAGTCACAACTATAAACAATTGAATTTACATATATTATAATTTTTCGATTTGATCTATTATATCTATCGCAACTGCCACTACTGCAGCATTTTATTGAATAAATCGAGCATAAAGTTGAAGTAGAGCCTAAGGGTATTTCGGGGCATCCCCGAATTTCGCCGTATCAAGTATGCAGAACACCTGTTGACGCTTCCTTACTTTTTCATGTAGGATATATAATGCAATCACTCATAATGGGATTTCTTATCTATCTTTTCAAAAGGCTATATAAAGTGAAGCTTGTTCTAAAATGTGTATTGTATGTCATACAAAGAATAACAAGAAAGCAAAAATGAATTTTCGTTGTCCATCATTGTTGTTTGGCATTTTGTTGTTTTCTATTGTTATTATAAGCAATACAGACTTGGCAGTCACAGGAATCCAGTCCACAACGGACGTGAAAGGTAAGAATATTATGTCTCTATCAGCACAAAAATGACAATTACAATAAAAAGAAATAAATTTGATTTATAAATTGCTCGCAATTGCAATAAAAATTAAAATTGATTGATTGAATATTGTTTTACGTCACTCCACAATTATTTCACGTATATGGTGACGGCATCTGCCTGATGCATTGCATAAAAATTCAAACCTTTGCAACGGACCCATCCGAAGCAGTGAGGGATCTTTTACACGCCTACCGTGACACGGGACCTCGGTTTTTACTGTCTTATCCGAAAGACAGAACACCGGTGCGCCCAGGACGGGAGTCGAACCCGGGACCTCTCGATCACAAGCCGAGCACCTTATCCACTAGGCCACATCGGCTTAATAAAAATTAAAAAGGTACTTCTTATTCATATATATTTATTTCACTTAGTCAAGTGTTTTGTATATAATTCTTTTTAGTTATTTTGTCTATGGGATTTTAAATATTGTGTCATACAGAAGGGGTAGATCTATTATCTTTATGATAAAGATATATTATCTAATATGAAAATGTGTGTGTGTGTGGGTGTGTGTGTGTGTGTGTGTGTGTGTGTGTGTGTGTGTGTGTGTAGGTGTGAGGGTCTGTGTTTGTACACACATATACACAGAATGAATGCAAATTAAACAAATCAAAGCAACGTCCGCTATTGAAGACTGTCGAATCAACTAAAGTATATTGCAAGCCACTTCAACTTTCAAGGTCAAACACAACGACACTAAAACACCACAAAATCTAAGAATTGTTATTATTCTTTGCTCGTTATAAAAACACAAAATATGTAGTTCTTATATCTATTTTCTCTCTTATTATAGATATACTAAAATTGGATTTGATAAACTTATAAAATATATGTATTCTTATTTGCAGGTTATATAACGGACCAAACAAACTGGTACCAGTATGCAATAGGTAAGTCAATCTCAAATCTCAAAGTACTGTCATTTTGTTTGAAAATCGGATATTCCAAATCAAATACACGACTGTTAAAGTAAAATATAAAACAACAATAAATATAATACTGTCTTGTTCATGCATGTAGGAAATATTACAGTGCATTTTGTATATGAAATGAAATAAATTAGTTCTACTATGTCTTTAAAGTGTACTAAAAGGACTAAATGGGTATTAATTCTGGTAATGATTTCTTCATTTGTCGCTACGAAAACAACCGTGAACTTTGAAGATGAAATGGAGAAAACTTCTTAAATAAAGAGTTCCCTTTTGAATTTAATTCTTTCTTTTATTGCGATATGTGCGTATTATCTGTTTCTGGCTATTGAGTTTACTGTAGTACCAACCTAACTATTTTTGGTGCATGCTTCGATGTATGCAGCAGAAAGAGTATCATTTAAAGAATTGGGTATTAAATTAACAGTGTATCTTGACTGTGTGTTTGTTGCTCTTTTGACTTTATTGTAGGTCGTGCGTCGTCTGTAATCGGATTATGTCCAAGACGCTGTACGAGAGTTATGCGCAAGAGGAAACTTTGCTGTCGATGAGCTTAAAATAGCACTAAGCAATGTAGCCAATGTGCTCGGTCATTTCAAGAGGACTTGGTCGATTATGTGACATACTGAGTAACAAGAAGCATTGTAGTGAACTTGAATGGTATTCTAATAATTTTCGTCAATATTTTGAATCATTTAAAACAATATAGTTAACAATAGCTTTGTTGAAATTCTTACAAGGTCAAGATCATTTATCTCGTTTCCATATACATTATATTTTTAATATTGGTGTTATTAAATCGAAAGTTTCACTTAATCAACATTTGTCATTTACATATTGACTGTTTGATTCCTGTTTAACATCACACCAAGATATTGCATTTATATGGTGACGGCACCTGCCCTATGCAATACCCAAAAATTTTAGACTTATGTAATGGACTCATTGAAGGATATTTTATGTGTTGCGTATACTGTGAACGGAACGTCGATTTTTTATTGATTATCCTGAAAACAGGACACTGTGTATATCTATATATTTCATGTTGGTCTTTATTTTGTCCTTGAGCAGCGATCTAGTGATCTGAAATGTCACTCTGGAACTTACTTCATTTCACGTAGGCCATGTTTAGTTCGATTCCAAATTAGCGCAAATTAGAATGCTTACCAGTGTCAATTCCGAGGATAAATAGTTGAATAGGGTACTCTCCTTTCGTTTACCATCTTATTACACACTCTTTATGAAAATCCATTCATCTTATGAATTTGTCATTGAAAATTAGTGTATCAGGATACTGCTTTACCAGCCATATTGAAAGACGAATTGTTTATGCCTAAAAATCATAGACTCATCTCTTCTGAATGGCATTGTAGTGGACAAAGTAAAAACTAATAATCACCGAAATAAACCAGGAATGCATGTATATTCCGACTAAGTCAATATGTATAGTGATCAAATCAATAAATTTCAATGTTTGATCAGATGTACGTCTACATTTTGACTCCGTATGCTTTATAGATAACAAAAGACTTAAGTAACACAATAAGAAACCGAGTAACGTTCCGTCTGAAATTCGAGAAGGAAAAACAAGTAGAGGCAATCACAGACGACCAGAAAAATCTAGAGGCGGGATCAGATGCCTTAGAGGAGTAAGCATCCCCTGCCGAAAGATCACACCCGCCATGACGCCATAATTTAAGTCCAGTTATTATAATCTCGAAGTCGCATTCAGTAGACGGTATAAAACGTCACGATTAGTTTTGTTATCGAGATACATATCTTACACGATCTAAACGATAAACAACCATTTAAACCGAATAAGAAAGTCAACATTTCGGACAATGATCTCCGATAACTGTACGCATGATTTTTGAATTATCCATAAAGTTTGTGGAATGTTGACTTGAGACTTTTTATTTCATATCCTTGCGATGATAACTTTTCACAAAGTAGTTTGCCTGGGTGAATGAAGGAACCTTTATCTTTGTAGTTAGAAGATACTCTACCATATTGGATCAGCTGAGACACATATCATATGCAGATGATAAAGGAATATTACTACATGTGTGTTGAAATAAATATAGAACATATATACCTTTTAATTTTGTGCACCAAATGCGCTTTTGACAACTTATGTTTCTTCAGTGATGCTCGTCGCCAAATGATTGGAATTCTCATAATAAATAAATATTTGAAGAGCAGTGTTGAAACCAAAATGACCGAAAAGTGAGCCAAAGAATTTATCTAAGGA
This sequence comes from Pteria penguin, assembly GCA_035048485.1. Taxonomy (NCBI): domain Eukaryota; kingdom Metazoa; phylum Mollusca; class Bivalvia; order Pterioida; family Pteriidae; genus Pteria; species Pteria penguin. The sequence continues at coordinate 45,922,609 of CM068582.1, read as the reverse complement.
CAGATGTATGCATGAGGGAGATACTCCTTAGTTTTAGAGTGATTTACTTAATTTGATGACTGAAAATTTGAATTATATATTTCATGTCAGTACAAAAGCACTGAAAATTAGACTTATGATGAAAGTTACATGTGACAATAGGAAAACGAGAAAGGCAAACAGTGGATCGAAAGTGGTCACACATTTGTGATTACACCATATATCACTGAATGTAAAAATTGAATAATACGGAATTCAACTTACGGGTTTCAGGTATAAAACTATTTGCTTTGGTATGATGTTAGGAAAACATACTGAACTGCAGAATGAGAACAGACATACCCCTATTGATAAATCTGTATGAGTGGCTGTAAGGAATACATACCTGGACATTTTTATAAGTTAGAATACAAGCTAGAATAATCTAATGTAAATATAAAACATTGTTTTCCTTGTCAATGCATTATCGTCATTCATTGGTCAAGCTCTGTATCAGTAAATCATTGTAACACTTAACGTCATTCATATGAATTAGTAGACGGGCAGCAGCGTCCGGTGTGTTAGCCAATCATACACCAGATGACCATCCCTACAATTCAGAAACCACTGTCGGGTTCAATGTAGATTTAACATATGTTTACACTCAACAGCGGCAACTCAATCTTACAATTATTTGTGGACTTATAGTTGATCAACCCTTTGAGACAACCAATAAACATGCACATATCAGAATTATATTGTTTATCACCAATAAGCTCTAGCTTCCTCCTGTGTAATGAAATAAACTCTCTTAAAATGATAAGAGAAGAAAGCAATTTTTTCAACCAAAATTTACATCTCTGTGTATACAAATTTTGCATAAGATTTGCAGAAATTTCTCTTTATTCAAGACAATGAAGAGAAGAATTCCCTTAAATAACATGCATGCGATATCGTCAATCGACAATAACAGTCATTTTCATATCAAGAATTTCTTAGCAACTCGGATACATAAGCTTCATATGGATAGGCATTATACAATTAATTGTACCAAGTCACAGGAGTCAACACCTCTAATGCTCTCAACCACTAAAGTGTAATAAAAACACTAACCATCGAGAATAAACACATCATTCAATAGATGCTCTAAAGGGTTTGATTTTGTTGCTTTTCTTTCATTTATTCTTTTTTTTTTTTGTAATTTTTTGATTTATTTTACTGCATTTGTTCCTACTTTGATTTAATGTCTTGTACGAAATTAAATATTTTTTTTCATAAAACATATCATTCAGAAAATGTTAATATTCCCCTTCAATGTACATTGATCGATTTAGGAAGAAGAGATAAAAGATACAAAAACACTGCACAGATTTATCTTTAATCATTCGGTAACAATTGATCAGCAATTACTTTTCAATGAAATGATTTAGGAGGAATAGACAACAATTTTTAAATATCACGTGGCGTGTCAGAGTACGCAAATAGTTCATGCTAATACTTTCACAAATATAAATCTATCTCATTCTTAAAATATTCAGAGGAAACCACACTACCTCATTCTTGACCTTTGTATACGGTAACCTACATAGAATGTTCTTGTTGACGTCTCTTTTGTTCCCCGTTAACGTAAACTGTGGACATGGTGTAACATATTTCACACCTGACGTGACATGGAGGTGAAATTTTCCCATTTATTACTTCAAGGATCGGTGATTCAGCCAGTTAGACTTCCTTAATAGGCCACTTAAAATACATCACAAACGTAGAATAAAAAGGCCATCGTAAAAACTTTTTATGCCATTAACGTTCGACTTCAGAAAGGATACGTAAAAAATGAAAGTCCTATTTTCAACATTTTGTTTTTTGTTACTGACAGTGACCGTGTTTGTTTGCCACGTTCAGTCTATACAAAATGGACTTTTGAAGACTTTAAAAGGTTAGTATGAAATAAGCATTAGTATTTCTTACAGAAATTTTACATAGAATATGAATTCAAGATATTACAATAAATTTATGTGCTTTACATTAGCGGTAACATTAACAGCGACTTTATGTTCATGTTGTCTCTTCCAGCGAGTACTGCTATCGCCGAGGATCACTTTACAGACACCAGAGCAGGAAGGATGAAACGTCATTTAACCTTATCACGTATAAATAACATCAACAAGTCCTTCAATTTTTTACGTAAGAATCATTACACATCTTCGCCCAGTGAACTTCATTAATGTTCAAAAGTACAATATTCTCATGCCACTCTAAGATCGTGTGCTCACTTTTGTCAGTTTTGAAAATTGAAAGTTTAAAAATGGTTGATTGATTATTGTTTTACGCCACTTTATGTTTATTCTACGTATATGGAGACGTCATTTGCCTGATGATTTCCATGGACATTTAGACTTTTGCAATGGACTCAACCAGCTGGAAATTGGGGTATCTTCTACGTGCCACCAATCTTGAGAGATGATCTCGGTTTTCACCGTCACCCGAGAGACAGGACACTGGGTGCCCTTGGCGGGAATCGAAACCGGGACATCTCGGTCACGAGTCGAGCATCTCATCCACTGAGCAACACCGCCTCAAAATGACACTTGTAATTGTGTAAAAACAACTTAATAACGATATTATTGAAAATCGAATACTTTTAAAGCATGCAATGTTTTGAATTGAAACTATCGATGGATTTGCCCAGCTTTAATATCAATGCATAATTACACTCTCGTGTTATATTCATAAAATAGAAACAATGTGAATGATGCTTTGTTACTTAATGAAATGGAAATCAAACAAGATTTTAGAATGTAAAGGCAAAGCAAGTAACAACACAATATCTTTTTCTGGCTATATAACACCGTTTTTATGTTTAATCAGGCTAATACCTACGCAGAGATTCCCATTGTTAACAAAAGCTTTAAATCAATGAGTATAAAAACACTGACCATTATACTATCTTGATACATTAAAACATTTAAAAGCAACACCTTCAAATTATCGTTGAAAGAGATCTAAGTATATTATTTACATTTTCGCCTCACGTTTTCGCTCAAGAATTGGGTAATTTTGATACTCCATCCTTGGTGTTTACGTAAGTGTTGCAGTAAAAAAAAATGTGCCAATGATAATAAAATTTAAAAATAAATCATTCAGACCATACTAAAATGTACAAATAGTACCATATAAAGCGTGGATCTTTGTATAATGTAGACCACTTTACTATTACTGTCATGTGGTCTGTGTGCTTATATATATAATCCCAAAATCCATCAAATCGCTCTTCCTTGTCCATTGACCTCAAAACCATGCAAATAAATGATAATAATACAAATAATAAAATGCTTTCAAAGTAGTCCATGTCTCGAGATAACAAGGAGTAAATAGCTGATAAAACTTTATGGCACCGCCTTATGGTAGAATTGGACTCGTTGTGCTGCTTTATCGTGCATTATCTACGTACACTTACACCATGTAACAAATGATGTTTCCAGTTAAAACTACATGTAGCAACAAGCATTCCCTTTCACTGATATTTAATGTTTTTATAACAGGTCGCGGTGGATCTTTGTATGCCATGCGAAGCTTCAGGTGTAACCGTTACCTCCGGAGAATGCGGCGCTGCTGATATAGCCAATCAATCTTGACTTCATAGTACAAGCCCATGTGATCCATACACATTATAGTCATATACGATGGTATAATAAGGTGTTGTCCATTCTCGGCAAACACATCAACCATGACAGATGCTAGACATACGTAAATGACAAGTTCCGCCCATTCTACAACACCTTGGCAAGCGGGGCTTCTGATGACCAAATAAAAATCTGGAGACGTGACGAAGTGAGGGGAGATGAACAGTGTCATAAAATCTTCAAAATTATGTTTTGTTTTGTTTTTGTATGTTTGTTTGTACTTGTTAGAATTGAGTAAATCTTGATTGTAAGTTATAAGTAAATTACTTTCTCCTTTTTGTACTTGATTTTTCTTTAATTCTTGGAGTGTACTCCATGTCTAGTCGAGACTTCATATATCGAGATAGCCATCAGTAGTGGTAACGATATGAAGCACTGTACTACAAGGAGCATGGATCAAAACACTGAGATACCCGGATTATAGTTTACAAGATGTGGCGTGGTAATATTTGAACAAATATCCTGTATCAAAGAACATTCGCTGCCTCTTAAAAACACTAGACAAAAGTAAACAAATACAAAAAAGTAACTGAAGCAGATTGTATCACAGTTTAAATGAAATGCTGTTGAGATGACGTAAAATAATGACGGGCATGATCTACTACATCTGGTGTGCTCACATCAGAGATGAAAATATATTGAAAATCACTCAATAAAATACTCTCAGTGATTGAATACAACAATATATGTGTCGTTTTATGCCCCAAAAAAGTCTCTTCTCTTCACTATTTTGCTATACGGGCTCAAAAAGTATGATCGGGAGGTCGTATCCACCAATAAAATTTCTATCTGGAGGCACTGGTAACTGATGAGTAATGTCTTTGACATACTCTTCCATGCGTTCGCGGTAACAAGAGAGTATACATCTGAACAGACCAACGGAGTCACAGTCTTCCAAGCTATTCAATACTTTCCATAATAAATGTCCGGGTTGAGTTTTTAAGTTACTTTTCATAACAAACAATTTTGTTGTAAAAGCAAAAAACTATTATATATGTGTGTGTGTGTGTGTGTGTGTGTGTGTGTATGTGTGTAATCTAACAGTCATGACATGTACATGTTTATCACATATATAAGGAGACACCGTGTACCACATGATGGTTTTCTACGGCATTCTTTTGCTACAAAACAATATGTAAAATATTTATGACTTTACTGTATCCGTTATGTATTACTAAATAATTATCACAATGAGTATTGGAACCGGCCCCAGTCAGTTTAGTGCCTTTATTGGTTCATGATCAAGACAGAGAATTCCCTGGTTTGAGTCTGATCGGTGTCATATGACCTTGCAGATCTGACCTTTGAGTCAGGTCATGACACACCCTTGGGTCTTGGGCAACAGTTCTGTGAAATATTATTCAAATCCATGCACGGCGTAAAAAGTTATGGCCTGGATAAGAATCTAACATAAACACTGTGACCTTAACCTTGCAGATATGACCTTGAAAATCTATAGACTTCATCCTTGAGGCAAAAGAAGTAAATGTGCAAATTTTAAAAAGTCCTAGCATAAACAGTTTAGTCTGTACCATGTTTACAAGTTGAATTCTCAAAAATTTGCTTTTTTTGGCCCCAAAACCTTAATATTGAAAACCTCATGTCATAAGGAATAAGTGTACTAGGTGTGAAAGTCCTAGTCAAAATGGTATGGTCTGTGTTGTGTTAAAAAGGTGTGGAAAGACCCACAATACCATACCATAATATGTCTGTCTATAATGGGTGTAGCATATGAAACAAGCTTTGTAAATCAATATAGATTTTTATACAGAAATCTTATCAATTAAATTAATTGTCTCTCAAACTTGAACCACTGGTAAGTTTGACCGGTAATTTAAGTTTTGAACAACTGACCCCTGACTCTAAAGTCTGTGCTGTGATTTGACCTTTGATCTAAAAATCTGAATTTGGAAATTGAATTTGAAGTATGGTACTAAGGTATCATTCAGAGACCGTTCTGTGACAGAATGACTATTAATGGACCGACAGACAGTCTTATGGAGGGAACACCTACAGTCACATAGTTTCCCAGTAAAGAACTAAATTGCAAATTTTTGTATAGTAATGAAGTCGTGGCAAATCAAAGGCAATAAAGCAATAAGTAAAGGGAGTAAAAGTAAACTACTGATAGGAAAGGACTTTCATAATTTATGGTCAAGACAGGATCAAATATATAGAAATAAAGACTTGAGTTGTTATATATCTCTCATCTGAACTGAAGGCCATGAGCAAAAGGCTATGATCAAAAGTGAAAAACTTATATGTAATAATGAAACAAAGGTGTTGAAAGTTGTTTTTGATCAGTTTTAAATAAAATCTTAATTGGTAAGATTTTTAGTAAAATTCTTGAGACAAGTAGACATCCCAAGTGTGTCAAAACTCAGACTGCTGAAATCTAACAAAACTTTTATCTCTTTCATGAATTAAGATTTCCCTTCTATTCAGCATATCTGAGTAAAATGCTTCTTAAAAGAGGAGAGACTCTAGAATGTAATATGCCTTCATCCTAGACCCATCTATCAAAGAGTTTACTGAAAATCAACAACATCTGAAAGGGATTATAAGTACTTATTCCTTCTCATATCTCACCAAATAGTTTCAAATAGTTCTAAAACAAATAAATTATCAAAGCTTAATAAAACAAGGATTAGTCCACACCTTCCTACTTCTTGTCTAATTTTTTATTCTAGAAACCTTGTAAAACTTCTACAAGCTAATGTTGTAGATCAATACTTTACAATATAAACATTTATTTACATAAATTCAGCATAAATACACAAAATGAATTTATTATACATTGGAATGAGAAAATCACTCAGAAGTCTCTTGAAAATAAGCAAAATGACAAACTCAAAAACGACATTACATGCAACTGAATACATGTAGTTTGCCATATTGACATGCCAAAACTCCTGAGAAACTATGATCAAACACATACACATAAATCACTGCTTTTTACTGTGCAGAACATCTGGACACTAAAATTATTTTCTGGCAGGATTAAAAGAATAATTCTCTGAACATAATCTTTATCTACAATTTAAATTATGTCAAACTGTTCATTATCAGATGCTATCCCAAGTTAGCCCAAACTATTTATACTTGATTATATATTCTGGATAAAGCTGATTAAAATCAAAAATACAGTAAATTCTTGGATTTTTTGGATTATCCACTACACTATCATATCCATCAGGAGGTTTTTGCATCTCTGGACTTCCGTAAGTCAATCGACCTGCCAACACTTTAGCTAACAACATGTATCTGAGTCCATCTTTCTCCTCATCAGAGCAGTAAGTGTCTGAAAGACTTGGGTCAGTAGCAAAGTAGGCTCCCTTGCCATACATTGCACCAACATTCTCACCAGCTATCCTAAAGTCAAAATTTTCTTCACTTATTTTATAAGCCAGTTCAGATTTGGTTCCATGAAACAAAGACACTTCATTTTCATTCCCTCTACCATATCTGGCCTCAAGTTGTTTCTTCTTCCTGTTCAACATGAAAGTTTGGAAAATCTAACAATGCAACAAGTACACTGGTTGCAAATAATTTTACTATAATGTACCACTTTAAGTTAGTAGCTTAATTCTAGAATATTATACCATTATTTAATGTTGTAGTGGTCAAACTGATTGAAAGTTAAATACAGTCACACACTTTGGATGACATTAGGACTTTCTAACTTAATGAGCACGACTGTCTTTGAAACAAAGACTAACTTTTAAACATCTATTAATCATTGCATTACAATATTCCTACAGTCTCTAAGATAAGTCAAAGGAACACTACCATTTTTGGTACCTATAACGCCCAGTTTTGTAAAAAGAATTTTGAAGATGTGTTACAAATAATTTTTCAATAATGAAAACATACAGATGAATGTATTTTGAAGTTAAATTTGATGCCATTTTGAATTCTTCATCTCGATGGCATAGGTTTTTACTTTCATAAAAAGAAAATGAGTATTTTTTCTGGAATCTAGAAATACTCACCTCAAATACTTGCAATGCAAATATTTGATCATTTTCTTTCTGTAAATTTAGTGAAGAAGTATTTTAAGGAACAATTATGTTACACAAAAGAAATAAAAATAATACAAATACAATTCATTTGTAATGCAGATTTAACTGATCATTTTGGTTGTGTTCCCAGACAACTGAAATATCCACAATAGATACTTGCACAATACATGTACATCTAAAGTTTATTTTCAGTAAACCTTATATCATTAAAAAAGAATTAGCAAAAGAGATCCCCTTAACTTGTTGCAAACAACCTTGGCACCATCCTATTTTTCTATTCTTCATTGTGCTCTTCTGCTCCAAATAAATATCAAAACTATGAACAAAGTATTTTTACAAAGTCACTTATAACTTTGTATATACAGATATTATAATATTACACACTATTTCATAAATGTTTTTTAAAATCCATGCTTCATACCCCCTTTTTATCCGAGTCAGATGCACCTATATCCAAGAATATAAATTATATACCATTTTCCTGAATACCGTTACAATTATCATTAATTTTGTTGCTATAACTAGGCACTTTGTCACAAATCAATGATAGTGTTCCTTTGGACTAAACGAAATAGCCAGATTAATCAGGATTCCCACTGAGTATAATTATACTAGATTCAGGATGTGAGTAATAAGTCTGACTTTACCATATCACTAACATTTGGTATCTATGTAAGTATTAACAATGTACTGTACTATCTGTAATTGATAATTTTAGATGTATCTCATGCAAACTATATTTACTATTATTCTGAATGTATACCTAAAGAGATGAACAAATACAGTTAATGTCAGTATAGTGTCTAAACATTCTCAAACACTATGCATACTTGTACAATATTGTTTTAGGTATGCCATTTCCAGTGTAATATGCATGTATAATGGTCTGTGAGCAATATATTTTTTAAAATTTCTACATGTTGAATAAATGTAAAAAGCCAAAACTATCTGCACTGAAAACACACCTGGCTGTCTTCTACTTACACAGCATACAGCTCCCACAGGTGCTTATTCTGTACTCTTATAACCTCAATAATCTGTCTTTTCTGTAGACCTTGTAACAGCTGATGGGATACAGAATCAAATTCTGACTTCTCTACTGAGTTTTTCTGATCTAATGATACATATAGTATAGTATGTTTCCCCATATTTCTCCAGTACAATGGTAGAGAGATTCCACTGGACCCTGACTGTGCTTTACGTCTTTCTTCTGCTGTCTTTGCAATTCTATGAATAATCATTAGACAATAGTGTATTCAGTAATCTTTTCATCAGCATTGATGTCATAATACTATGTCAATGAAAGGCTTTGTCACAAGGAATCACAAGTCATACATGTATGTCAAATCTTTTTCTTGCAAATATACACATACATCATATATGTAATACAAGGTTTGCAACATATATTGGACCTGAAAATTTTTCAGAAAATGATTCTTATAGAAGTCACATGTTTATAATAGAAATTCTATGGATTTGCATCTGACCTTTGTAGGAAAGTCCTGGTAGGCCCTGCTTGGACTAAATCCAGCACTTTTTGACCGTTTCTATTAGGAATATCTAAGCTGGCTCCATGCTCAAGTAGAATACAGGCAATGATGGTCATGCTGTCCTCCATATTACACTTATCAGTCTGAAAACAATAGTGTTATACATGTTTTGAGTGAAGTTTGCTTCTTTGTGGGTATTTTTTTTTTTTCACAAATGATTATTTATTTTGTTAGATATGTTGTCCAGTGTGGTGGAGGAAATACCCAGAAAAAACAACTTGAGTAGGCACATCAGTGGAACTCTTCTATTGTCTTACTGTGCTTCATTATACTGAACAGATAGGTGAAGGGCTACAGAGAGTTCAGTTACAGCACCATAGTTTCTGATCACTCAGTCACTTGGGCAACCACTTAGTAATGACCATACTACAAACATAGTTGATATCATATTACATTTATTAAATAATAGAGGAATTATATGATTTCTTGGTTATAAAATATATTTGAACTATGTCCTAATGAAATGTATGTACAGTGAGCTCTGTTTTCAACAGCCACAATGAAGAAAGTAAAAACAGGTCCATTAAAGGCAAGAATTCTCCCAACCAGGCCGATTTTGTAATGGTAGATTGTAGGCCGTAGTAGGTAGGGAAAATGAAATGGTGACTGTTACGATAAATTATTTGCTTGATACTAATGTTTATTATGACAGGTACAACTGCATTGTAAATCAGAAGAATCAATCAAAGTAAAAATATACCACTACATACCTGTGTCATAGTTGACTTCTGTCTCATTTGTGACAGGTGTAAAGGTGTATTGCCATCTTTATCTTTGAGATTTACTTCACAATCTGCAGATTGATTGATTGACTGATTATTTACTGTTATGTCACACCACGATTACTTCACGTATATAGTGACAGCATCTGTCTGACACATCATACTGAAATTTATACCTTTGTAACAGACCCTCCCAAAACAGTGAGGGATCTTTTACGTGTTTTGTCTACCCTGGTATGGAACCTCAGTTTTTATTGTCTCATTCGATAGACCAGTGCTACAATCTGTAGAATAATCATCAAATACTTGAAATTTGCACTTGCATTTCACCTCAAAACATAGAGTATTCAAAGATTACTTAGCTCATCTCAACAGCAGCATTTGATTTCAACTGCAGGAATTTGATTTTGCACTTAAATGTACCTAAAATTAAATATTACTTAAAATATGTAGTCAATTAGTCAATTCAAATTCAAATTTGTAAATAGGATGCCTAGATACACTGTGCAGCATTACATGACAAAAGTTGGTGAATCCACAAATTCAAAATGGAGGCAAAAAGCTCGCTTTGAAGAGTACAAACAGGTACGTATTTTGATAATTGTACTGACGTATTCACATATATTCATAGCCCATGTCCTTGTACAACTGATACTTTGATTGATTGACTATCATTTGTGGAACCAATCAATATCAGAAAAGAGTCAGAAATAGCTTTTAAAAACACATTTAGACGAATAGTTTTTAGCTTTTAAATAAACATTTAGACGAATAGTTTTTAGGTTTTTAGATTGCAAATAACATTCAAAGTCAATTTTAACTATGAATATTCCAGCAAAGCTAAGAAATAGGTAAATTTTCATAAATTCGTGGAAACTACCATAACGTCACATAGACAATTTTCGCTCATTCATGACTTTTGTCTCAATGTTTGTAAACAAGAGCAAAGCCTAGCGTGGCATAATACGCCCGTCGCTTAATTTGATGGGATCAATTCGCATTTGGCATGAGTTTCATGAAAAACATCTGACGTTTACTAAAGTTAATTGCGTTTCATAGCATTTTATCATTGGAATAAGTCCAAGGGCAATAACTCCTGCAAAAATAATCCTACCAAACCGATCTTCAAGCTTGACCTGCATCTTACCCTGATACATCTGTATACCAAATATCATTTGAATCCATCATACCTTCACCGAGATAATGAGCGGAAACCATCATTTTAATGAAATTTTTTAAGTCCAAGGACAATAACTTCTACAAAAATACCATAGTAATGCATGATATTCTCTTTGGGAAAGACTCATTTACTAATAAAACTTTAAGTGAAGATCATTTATAAAAATTTAAAGAAGGAAATGAACTTGTGGAGAAAACATGACCTTGGACAGATGGTCAATCCCCCCCCTAAAATTATAAATTTCTCAAAAATGAAGAAAAAGATACTATTAAAACCCATAATGTATGTGATAGTTGGTACATTTTACTTGTTTCATTATAAATTTCATAATGTTTTGACAAAAAAATAGATTTTTAATGAATTTCTGAAAAAAATCTTGAAATTTGTAAGTCCAAGGGCCAAAATTCCGTCAAAAGTAAGTCAATCGTAACAAAGCTCGAAATGGTACTGACACCGCTTGAAATAAAGCCATATACCAAATTTCAACTCAATATCTTGAAAGACGGCAAAAAAAGTCCAGAAAGCATTAACCCAGGCGGATGGACGCATGGACGTAAGGACAGCGCCATAACATAATACGTCCTGTCTAATGACCGGCGTATAAAAACTACAATGATTTATTGACTGAAATATTGACAATTATATCAGTATCAGTCCATTTCAGTATTCTATCATGAACCATTGCTACAAGTTTGGTCACTCTCGCATTAGTAATTATCCAATACTGAACAACCCTAAACTTATGGAAAAAGAGAATCAGCTTCCTTAAAACTTAATCCAACCTGGACAGGGATGCTGACATCCAAGGGTACAGCATAAGCTCATCTCAATTTGAGATGAATCACTAAAGCAAGTCTGGTCACTATGGCATTAGAACTTCATCCAATACTGAGCTATCCCAAGCTTCTTTACTCAATGCCAACACCGACACTCAGGGGTATAGCTTAAGATCAGCTCAACTTTAGAAGAATCACTGATGTAAGTTTGGTCACTATGGCACTTGTACTTTGTCCCATACTAAGCCTTCCCAAGCTTCTTTACCCAATGCTGACATCAATACCCAGGGGTAAAGCATAAGCTCTGCTCAACTTGAGATGAATCATTAATGTAACTTTGGTCACTATGGCATTAGTACTTTGTCCAATACTAAGCTATCCAAAATTTCATTACCCAATGTGGATGCTGACACCCATGGGTATAGCATAAGCTCATCTAAATTTGTTGAGGTGAGCTAATAAAATAAAAATCTATATGCATTTGTAATATGACAATTAATGATATTTATTTCAATACTGTCTCACTGTAATTTAACAGAAAATATGTTCACAAAAGATTACAAGAAAATCTCATTTATAGAATTTTCTTTCTGGAATCTTAAAGGAGCTTTAGTTGCCAAATGCATATCAAATGTATATAACTTTTGTAACAAGAGCAACACCTAGCGTGGCATAATACACCCATCGCTTAGTTTGAAGGTTTGAAATTTGAAAGTATGGAAACATTCCCCCTTTGCCTATCATTCAGGACTTAAGATAACACATGTTTTGGCCCTGGACAACAACCCTGTGAAATATTATGGAAATCATGAAGGCAGTAAGAAGCAATGGCAAAGAAAAGAATTTTACCCCCTCCTCATTTTTCTTTCTTCTATGTCAAAAATGTAAGAGTGCAGAGGAAAAAACTGTAATATATATTAAAGTTCATACTTAACTCTAGCATCACTTTTTAAATTTGAAAGAGTTGGAGTGAGAAATGAATTTCTTATAATTCACAATAAAAGAAATCAAAGACCCATTACTCTGTACCAACAAAGGAGATATATTCTGTGCAAGTTTTATAAAATTCCATTTATGATTACCAAAGTTAATGTGTCCCCTAAAAACTGCCAATATTCTATCCAAGAAAAAAAAAATGTCCCATAACATTGTAACGACAAGACAGATTTTTTTGCAAAATCAAAAGGACCTTTTCTCCACATTATTAAAGTATTAAACCCTAAGGTTTACTAAAGTTATCGTGCCCCATAGAAACTGCTATTATCCTATCAATGTCCAAAATCAATGTCCCTTTACTTTGTAACGATAAGGTGGATTTTTTATTCAAAATTGAAAGGGCTTTTCCTCTTTGTTATCTAAATATTCTGTATAACTTTCATGAAAAACAACCAATGCTCACTAAAGCTATCACACCCTGTAGAAAGTGCCTTTATCCAATAAGCGTCAAACATCAGTCTGTTAACTCTGTAACGACATAGCAGATTTTTTTTTATAAACCAAAAAGGCTCTTCCTCTATGTTATCAGAGCACTCTGTGTAAGTTTCATGACAAATCACTGATGTTTACTGAAACTAGTATCACATCCCATAGCAGACATACAGACAGACATACCTCCCAATTATGATGGGCCTATAAAAACTACTCCAGTTTACAAAGCTACATACCAAATTCCAGCAATAATTCTACAATGGCTTGGTGTGCATAGCTCACAGCTACATGTAGAGGAGTTTGGTCATTGCTATCCTTTATACCGACATCTGCCCTGCCCTAGAGAGGAGATAAACATACTCAGTAAACATTATTCTGTCTACAATATATCAAAAACCATACATAAGTATGTCTCTAGAAATATTTGTCAGTTGTCAGTTGTCTTAGTCACAGTTATTTTATAAAATAACTTGAAATGTACATTTCACTGTTTGTTATAGTGAGTTTTGTATCCCAATCAATATGATACTTTGTGACATGGTTATTATTCACTGTACAGGTATACATCATTGTACAATTCATAAGATCAATGTATGGTACGTATCGTCATGATATGTCTCGGGGTTTACTCACTGTATGTATATCGTACTGTAATTCAACTTGAGTTCAATATAACATGTATATCATTATGTTATGAGATGACTTGACTTCATAATGTATGACCTACAGCTGAGTAACATGCTATTTAATTTAAAATTAACGATGAAATATGAAGATATCATATTCAGCATTCTTCAGATCAATTGTGCTTTAATACTACTACCTTACCTTTGTGAGTAATAACTGCGCACAATGCCGATTATTATACATGGCTGCTATATGAAGAGCTGTGATACCTGACCTGGACATTCTGTGATTCACCAACTTTGCATCCTTACATTGGTCTAATACAGCTTCAACACCACTGAAATGTTGATGTTGCTAGGTAAATGAATTATATATAACAAGAACAGAAACAGCAAACAATATTAATTTTCAAATTTTTCACAAATCCCTTTACACGATAAAATATAATCTTTCTTAACGTTAGATTGAATACACAATACCATGTTCATTTTGTGTATTTCATGAAAATTCAAAACTTTTATAGAAAAAATCATGAATAACCAGAAATATACCATGCACATTTACACTTAACAGCCCACTGTAAGACATTATAACCATCCTTGTTTTCAGTGTGAAATATGATGTTATGTCTTCTAAGTAAGAATGATATGATATTCTCATGTCCCCCTCTCATGGCATCATGTAAAGCCGTACTGCCATTGTGATCCTTGAATAATAGAGTTAATAAAATACAAAATATGTTAAACTGTGCTGATTCAACTTACGCTAGTCAAATGATTAAACAATAAATTATACTGTCTTATACAAGATGTGTTTGTAATAAACTTATACCGTGATTTTTTATGATAAAAAATATCCAGAAATATTTTGAAAAGTGAGAAGTCATGGTCAATGTCACTAGGGTTTAATACTGACAAAAAGGTCTTTCCAAAAGGTATAACTATGTGAAATATCAAGCCTTATCTCTAACAAATAGAAAATTATTCTCATTAATAATGATTGCAGGAAAACAGATAGACTAATCAACACGAAAATATGACAAAATATAACATGCTTCCAGATCTCATACTCTGGAGACTAAAAATCACTTCAACATTTCAAATACTGCTAAAATTTGAATTAATTTACTAACACCAACAACAAATACCAATTAAATTATCAATAAAGTCTTGAAAAAATTGGTAATGCTCTTACCTTAATATAGAAGCTACAATCTGCCTTTACCAAAAAATTAACAGCAGCTCCTAGTTTCTTTTGTACAGCAATATGAAGAACTGTCTGACCTTGCTTATTTACTAATGAATGGTCAGCTCCATTCTCAAGTAAAAGATTTACTATTGCAGACTTCTCACTATAGAAAATAAAGTTAACTTATCAATTAAGATTTACAAGTTATTCCTATAATACTCATCATTTATGTACAGAAAAACTGTTATACAAATAGAGAGAAAGACATACAGACATACAAAAAATACAGACAATCAAAAAGACAGACTATCAGAGAGAGAGAGAGAGACAGACAGACAGATCGAGAGAGAGAGAGAGAGACAGACAGACAGACAGACAGATCGAGAGATCGAAAGAGAGAGAGAGAGTGAGTTGAACCTCTTCATACCCATGTACTGCAAAATGAAGTGGAGTGTTACAATCAGCATCAGCCTTATCTATTTCTGCCTTAAACTCCAGTAGATATTTGACAATCTTCTCATGACCTTTATGACATGCTATTTGTAGTGGAGTCATTCCATTTTCCTCTATCTCTATCTGTTATAATAAAACATTTACTTCAAAGTAAATCTCCATGCAAAATTAGTAAGTCCTTTCATATTTGCAAGACAAGAGGAAAGACGCCTGGTTAAGATGCATGACAAAAGTCACCACAGACTAGGAGAGCAAACTAGCTTAAGCATATAAAAAGACATCTCAAAAATATTCAATTGTAATGCAATTGTGGATATCACTGTAGGATAGTTGATTTGTTTTAAGTCTTAAGTTTAAGAAATAATGTTAAAAGTCCATTCAATGTGTAGACTCATATCATCACAAAGAGAGAAATTCAATATTCCACAATAACAGTAATATACATCAGTCAGTTTAGATGTTATTGTTCCTCTCTATGCTACTGCTTTATACCTTACCGGTATACCAGGTACTTGTTCCTGTCTATTAATTACATGTTATTGTTCCTCTCTATGCTACTGCTTTATACCTCACCGGTATACCAGGTACTTGTTCCTGTCTATTAATTACATGTTATTGTTCCTCTCTATGCTACTGGTTTATACTTCACCGGTATACCAGGTACTTGTTCCTGTCTATTAATTACATGTTATTGTTCCTCTCTATGCTATTGCTTTATACCTCACCGGTATACCAGGTACTTGTTCCTGTCTATTAATTACATGTTATTGTTCCTCTCTATGCTACTGCTTTATACCTTACCGGTATACCAGGTACTTGTTCCTGTCTATTAATTACATGTTATTGTTCCTCTCTATGCTATTGCTTTATACCTCACCGGTATACCAGGTACTTGTTCCTGTCTATTAATTACACGTTATTGTTCCTTTCTATGCTACTGCTTTATACCTCACCGGTATACCAGGTACTTGTTCCTGTCTATTAATTACAGGTTATTGTTCCTCTCTATGCTACTGCTTTATACCTCACCGGTATACCAGGTACTTGTTCCTGTCTATTAATTACACGTTATTGTTCCTCTCTATGCTACTGCTTTATACCTCACCAGTATACCAGGTACTTGTTCCTGTCTATTAATTACATGTTATTGTTCCTCTCTATGCTACTGCTTTATACCTCACCGGTATACCAGGTACTTGTTCCTGTCTATTAATTACATGTTATTGTTCCTCTCTATGCTATTGCTTTATACCTCACCGGTATACCAGGTACTTGTTCCTGTCTATTAATTACACGTTATTGTTCCTCTCTATGCCACTGCTTTATACCTCACCAGTATACCAGGTACTTGTTCCTGTCTATTACATGTTTAATTCATTATAAGACTATGTGGCTCGTTGGATAAGGTGCTCAGCACTAGCCCCAAGTATTGGCCCTATATGAATTATAGGGCCAATACTTGCCGCTAGCTCAGCACATGACTGGGAGGACCCAGGTGCGTTTCCCACCGTGAGCACTGGTGTATTATTGATGACACATTAAGACCAAGGTCACATGTCACAGTATGCAAGGCACATAAAAGATCTGTCACTGGTTATTGTTATTAAATTAACAGCAAACAATTTTGTCTACAGCTCATTTCCCTAGAACAACACTGAACATGTGATTCATAAAAATACAGCACTGCTTATGGATGCATTATACACCTGTACAGGTCCTTAAGGAGCCAAACCACTAGAAAAACAAGTCATACTCATTCACTAATCGTCATTAAATCAAGTGTATCTATTTTACAAAGACAAAATTTTTCAACCCCCACTCTCATTTACCACTTCCTCATTAAGCCAGATCCCCAGTCTGAAACTCGAGGAAACAGCTGTAAGTGATACACATTTATCTAGTTCTATATTTTTCATTTCATGCTTTAGAGAACAAAACTTTTATGCTGCCACTTTTCACCTTGACCACGGGTTTACTTATAAACAAGGATATGAATCTTGGACATTCCTGTTAACATCTCGCATACACTATTGTTAAGCAAATAAGATCCTCAAGCATGTCCGAGTTGATCAGTAGACCAGTACTATATTATGTCTGAGCTGACCAGTACTATATTATATATTAACAGCAACGAAATTTTAGTACTCGATAGCTCAGTTTGGGGCGTGTACCCTTTTTTTGTAATTGGAAGGCTGCAAGTTCTCGCCACGACATTGACCACCAGTTTTTCACTCTTAAATGCAACAGGTGTACAGGATGTTATTTTTTGCACAGAATTTGTCATCTTGACAGAAAATTTCTGGAGAGAAGCATGTCAATATCTGACTTTCTCTTGTGGGAAAAGTTTAAAATGGGGTTGAAATAACATTTACTCCTGTCCACACTTCCACCATACTGAAATTTGGTGGATATATGCCAACTTATTTCTACTAATTTTCCCTAAAGCAATCTAAAAATTATGTCACAGTAAATAGATCACGATATAAGCTAAATTTTGATACCCATTATGTATGTGTTCTTTTTGCCATTGCCGAGAAAATGGGAAAGGTTCAATAGGGTTGGATATCTCCTCCTGGCTTCTCTTCCACCATAACGAAAATCTGATGGATATTTGCCAGCTTATTTCTACGAATTTCCCCAAAAGCGATCTAAAATTTATATCACAGTTAATAGATCAGGATATCAGCTAAAAGTTGGTCCATTTTATATGCGACTGTCCTCTTTGCCATTCCTGAGAAAATGGAGAAAAGGTTCCATACAGTCTAACATTTTCCCCTGGCCACACTTCCAGCAAACAAAAAAATTGATAGATATTTGCCAACTTACTTCTTCAAATTTCCCCTAAAGCTGCACAACTGTAAGTAATACCCATTTATCTATTTCTATATTTTTCATTTTATGCTTTAGAGAACAAAACTTTTATGCTGCTGATTTTTACCTTGACCTAGCATTGACTTCTAAACAAGAAGGATATGAATCTCAGACATTCTTGTTAACATCTTGCGTACGCTATGATTATGCAAATTAGATTCTCACACATGTCCGAATTGACCAGTACTATATTTTATATTAACAACAATGAAATTTAAGTACTCCATAGCTCAAGTGAGAGTATGTGTACTTATTTTGCAATCGTAAGGTTGCAAGTTCTCACTACTGCATCGACGATTATTTTTTCAATAATTCCTTGAGATACTTTGTTTGAATCACATACGCATAGTGCATCCAGATCAGCAGTCCTAACATAACATACATGTTAACACAAAAAACAGTCACAAGGACTGCTTTTGCATGCGTGTCAGGACTGCTTGACTGGATGCGTGTACGCTCCTCGTGTTAACACGATTTATTCACACGTGTCCTTGGTCCAGTTGTATGGTCACATGCCTGCATTTATAATTTTTTCTACGCAGTGATGTTACAGATGGTGGAAATAAAATGGATCTAGTTAAATAGCCAAGAATGTCGCCATGTATACATGAATTAAATGTAATGTTAAAATGATATCCCACATTAAGGGTTTCATATGTAATATAACAGGAAATCATTGATAGATGTGTTAAATACAATATTTATGAAAAATATTCTTCGGGTTATACAATAAAGAAACTAGCATAAATTATCTGTTTATTTTTAATTAATTTATTTATTGTTTTCTATTATCAATACTTATTATTATAAATATTTATTACTATCATTTTTAATTATAATTTCAAGCCGGTGTGGCCTAGTGGTATCGCGTCAGACTCTGATCAGGAGGCCGGGGTTCGAGTCCCACTCTGGTCATGCCGGTGTCCTGTCTTTCGGATGAGACAGTAAAACCGAGGTCCCGTGTCGTGGTATGCATGACACGTTAAAGATCCCTCACTGCTTCGGGTGGGTCCGTTGCAAAGGTCAAAATTTGTATGCTCCACATCAGGCAGATGCCGTCACCATATACGTGAAATATTCGTGGTGTGACGTAAAACATAAATTAAATAAATCAATCAATTAATTATAATTTCTTAAATTTATCTATGTTTTAACTATTTATTAATATTACCAATATTATTATTATTATTATCCTTATTGTAAAATAAGAATAAATTTCATCATATTCAATGCTCAGAAATTGCATCCAACATTTTTAAAATTCATGAATTAACATGCAAGTGGTTTTACCTAATTCAAAATGTTTTATTTACATATTTATATGTTCTTATATGTATATGTAGCGATCCTCTTTCAAATTATTCTATAAAAATTATGTACATATGAATATAAATTTAAGGTTGAAAGCAATCAAATGTGGCGATCAAGCATGTTAATGCATTCTTAAAATTAAGTTTGAAATCTGTTAACAGAAGCGTGTGTGCTGAACAGTCCTGAGTGACGTTAACATAATGTTATGTTGGACTGCACCTCACTATACGATGGTTTCCAATTGTATATGCTAGTTTTGCAATTATTCATGTACATGTATAATTAATAATATGCAATGTCTGTAGCTTTGTAGAGCATAAACACTTGTACAGCACACTATATTGAAATAATTAACATCTATGTTCATGGTTTAATACACAGGTACATCCAAAATCTTTTTTGTGAATCCTATGTCTTTATAACCAAGAAAAGATGACTAGAGATATGAACTCTAGGTAACAGAGGTGAAGTGATTTGGCACATAAAAAGCATGATATTTATTGAAGTGCCTTTAAATATTTATATTGTCTTTTACCTTTGCAGAGTCCTTATGCACAATATCTTTAACATCACTTAAATTTCCTTTTCCTGCTGCTTTAACAAGAGAGGTAAGTGAGCAAACTTTCAAGTCTAATTGTGATACTTTTCTTGTAAATAATTCTCCGGGTTCAAATACTGTAAAAAATATTAAGAATGTTAATACATGAATACATACAACGAAACCTATATTTGTACTTTTACATATCATGATATGCAGACCCTTTAATCATATTCTCAAAACAAGGAATTCAGTAAACTTTTCATTCTTATTTATAGAACTTCCATATGATTGTCATAGAACTTAGCAATTTATGGATGCCTATGATTCATCTAACAATAATGGGAAGCATATCTATGACCATATAACACAGTCCTAACTCAAATGGTAGACAGTCCTAATCCATATAACCCAGTCCTAACTCAAATGACAGACAGTCCTAATCCATATAACACAGTCCTAACTCAAATGGTAGACAGTCCTAATCCATATAACACAGTCCTAACTCAAATGGTAGACAGTCCTAATCCATATAACACAGTCCTAACTCAAATGGTAGACAGCCCTTACCCATATAACACAGTCCTAACTCAAATGGTAGACAGTCCTAATCCATATAACCCAGTCCTAACTCAAATGACAGACAGTCCTAATCCATATAACACAGTCCTTACCCAAATGACAGAAAACCCTAATCCATATAACACAGTCCTATCCCAAATGACAGACAGCCCTTACCCATATAACACAGTCCTAACCCAAATGACAGACAGCCCTAATCCATATAACACAGTCCTTACCCAAATGACAGACAGCCCTAACCCATATAACACAGTCCTAACCCAAATGACAGACAGTCCTAACCCATATAACACAGTCCTTACCCAAATGACAGACAGCCCTAATCCATATAACACAGTCCTATCCCAAATGACAGACAGCCCTTACCCATATAACACAGTCCTAACCCAAATGACAGACACCCCTAATCCATATAACACAGTCCTTACCCAAATGACAGACAGCCCTAACCCATATAACACAGTCCTAACCCAAATGACAGACAGTCCTAACCCATATAACACAGTCCTTACCCAAATGACAGACAGCCCTAATCCATATAACACAGTCCTATCCCAAATGACAGACAGCCCTTACCCATATAACACAGTCCTAACCCAAATGACAGACAGCCCTAATCCATATAACACAGTCCTTACCCAAATGACAGACAGCCCTAGCCCATATAACACAGTCCTAACCCAAATGACAGACAGACCTAACCCATACAACACAGTCCTAACCCAAATGACAGACAGTCCTAACCCATATAACACAGTCCTAACTCAAACGACAGACAGCCCTTACCCATATAACACAGTCCTAATCCAAATGACAGAGGACCCTAACCTATATAACCCAGTCCTAACTCAAATGACAGACAGCCTCAACCCATATAACACAGTCCTAACCCAAATGACAAACAGTCCTAATCCATATAACACAGTCCTAACCCAAATGACAGACAGTCCTAATCCATATTACACAGTCCTAACAAGAATGACAGACAGCCCTCACCCAAATGACAGACAGCCCTAATCCATATAACACAGTCCTAACCCAAATGACAGACAGCCCTAATCCATATGACCCAGTCCTAATCCAAATGACAGACAGCCCTAATCCATATAACACAGTCCTAACCCAAATGACAGACAGCCCTTACCCATAAAACACAGTCCTAACCAAAATGACAAACAGACCTAACCCATATAACACAGTTCTAACCATAATTACAGACAGCCTTAACCCATATAACACAGTCCTAACCCAAATGACAGACAGCCCTAACCCATATAACACAGTCATTACCCAAATGACAAACAGACCTAACACATATAACACAGTCCTAACTCTAATTACAGACAGCCTTAACCCATATAACACAGTCCTAACCCAAATGACAGACAGCCCTAACCCATATAACCCAGTCCTAACCCAAATGACAGACAGCCCTATAACAGTCCTAACCCAAATGACAGACAGCCCTATAACAGTCCTAACCCAAATGACAGACAGCCCTTACCCATATAACACAGTCCTAACCCAAATGACAGACAGCCTTAACCCATATAACCCAGTCCTTACCCAAATGACAGACAGCCCTAACCCATATAACCCAGTCCTTACCCAAATGACAGACAGCCATATAACAGTCCTAACCCAAATGACAGACAGCCCTAACCCATATAACCCAGTCCTTACCCAAATGACAGACAGCCCTAACCCATATAACCTAGTCCTAACCCAAATGACAGACAGCCCTATAACAGTCCTAACCCAAATGACAGACAGCCCTTACCCATATAACCCAGTCCTAACCTAAGTGACAGACAGACCTAACCCATATAACACAGTCCTAACCCTAATGACAGACAGCCCTAACCCATATAACACAGTCCTTACCCAAATGATAGACAGCCCTTACCCATATAACACAGTCCTAACCCAAATGACAGACAGCCCTTACCCATATAACACAGTCCTAATCCAAATGACAGACAGCCCTTACCCATATAACCCAGTCCTAACCTAAATGACAGACAGACCTAACCCATACAACACAGTCCTAACCCAAATGACAGACAGTCCTAACCCATATAACATAGTCCTAACTCAAACGACAGACAGCCCTTACCCATATAACACAGTCCTAATCCAAATGACAGAGGACCCTAACCCATATAACCCAGTCCTAACTCAAATGACAGACAGCCTCAACCCATATAACACAGTCCTAACCCAAATGACAGACAGCCCTAATCCATATAACACAGTCCTAACCCAAATGACAGACAGCCCTAATCCATATGACCCAGTCCTAATCCAAATGTCAGACAGCCCTAATCCATATAACACAGTCCTAACCCAAATGACAGACAGCCCTTACCCATAAAACAGAGTCCTAACCAAAATGACAAACAGACCTAACCCATATAACACAGTCCCAACCATAATTACAGACAGCCTTAACCCATATAACACAGTCCTAACCCAAATGACAGACAGTCCTAACCCATATAACACAGTCCTAACCCTAATTACAGATAGCCTTAAACCATATAACACAGTCCTAACCCACATGACAGACAGCCCTAACCCATATAACCCAGTCCTAACCGAAATGACAGCCAGCCCTATAACAGTCCTAACCCAAATGACAGACAGCCCTATAACAGTCCTAACCCAAATGACAGACAGCCCTTACCCATATAACACAGTCCTAACCCAAATGACAGACAGCCCTAACCCATATAACCCAGTCCTTACCCAAATGACAGACAGCCCTAACCCATATAACCCAGTCCTAACCCAAATGACAGACAGCCCTATAACAGTCCTAACCCAAATGACAGACAGCCCTAACCCATATAACCCAGTCCTTACCCAAATGACAGAAAACCCTAACCCATATAACACAGTCCTAACCCAAATGACAGACAGCCCTAACCCATATAACACAGTCCTAACCCAAATGACAGACAGCCCTATAACAGTCCTAACCCAAATGACAGACAGCCCTTACCCATATAACCCAGTCCTAACCTAAATGACAGACAGACCTAACCCATATAACATAGTCCTAACCCAAATGACAGACAGTCCTAACCCATATAACACAGTCCTAACCCAAATGACAGACAGCCCTAATCCATATAACACAGTCCTAACCCAAATGACATACAGCCCTAATCCATATAACACAGTCCTAACCCAAATGACAGACAGCCCTAATCCATATAACACAGTCCTAACCCTAATGACAGACAGCCCTAACCCATATAACACAGTCCTAACCCAAATGACAGACAGCCCTTACCCATATAACACAGTCCTAACCCAAATGACAGACAACCCTTACCCATATAACACAGTCCTAACCCAAATGACAGACAGTCCTAACCCATCTAACCCAGTCCTAACCCAAATGACAGACAGTCCTAACCCATATAACCCAGTCCTAAAACAAATGACAGACAGCCCTCACCCATATAACCTAGTCCTAACCCAAATGACAGACAGTCCTAACCCATATGACACAGTCCTAACCCAAATGACAGACAGCCCTTACCCATATAACACAGTCCTAACCCTAATGACAGACAGCCCTTACCCATATAACCCAGTCCTAACCTAAATGACAGACAGACCTAACCCATATAACATAGTCCTAACCCAAATGACAGACAGTCCTAACCCATATAACACAGTCCTAACCCAAATGACAGACAGCCCTAATCCATATAACACAGTCCTAACCCAAATGACATACAGCCCTAATCCATATAACACAGTCCTAACCCAAATGACAGACAGCCCTAATCCATATAACACAGTCCTAACCCTAATGACAGACAGCCCTAACCCATATAACACAGTCCTAACCCAAATGACAGACAGCCCTTACCCATATAACACAGTCCTAACCCAAATGACAGACAACCCTTACCCATATAACACAGTCCTAACCCAAATGACAGACAGTCCTTACCCATCTAACCCAGTCCTAACCCAAATGACAGACAGTCCTAACCCATATAACCCAGTCCTAACCCAAATGACAGACAGCCCTATAACAGTCCCAACCCTAACAACAGACAGCCCTAACCCATAAAACACCATCCTAACACAAATGACAGATAACCAGAACCCATATGACAATCCCAACCTTTATGACAGACAGTCAAAACCATTATAACAGACAGTCCAAACCCATATGATAGACACTCTTAACCCTAATGACTGACAGTCTTAACCCTAATGACTGACAGTCCAAATACAGATGACAGACAGTCCTAACACATGACAGACAGTCCTAGCCCTAATGAAAAACAGTCCTAACACATATGAAAAACAGTCCAAACCCTAATAACAGATAGTCCCAACCCTTATAATAGATAATCCTAACATATATGACATACAGTCCTAAGCCAGATGAAGATAGTCCTAATTCAAATAACAGACATTCCTAATCCATATGACGGACAATCCTGTTACCCCTAAGATAGATAGTCCTAACCCTTATGAGAGACAGTCCTAACCCTTATGAGTGACAGTCCTAACCTTATGAGAGACAGTCCTAACCCTTATGACAGACAGTCCTAACCTTATGACAGACAGTCCTACCCCTTCAATCTAACTAAGTCTAATAATGATACCCTTATGACAGATATCACAGTCCTAGCCTTTATGAGAGACAGTCCTTACCTTTATGACAGACAGTCCTAACCTTATGAGAGACAGTCCTAACCCTTATGACAGACAGTCCTAACCCTTATGACAGATATTACAGTCCTTGCCTTTATGTAAGACAGTCCTATCCCTTATGACTGACAGTCCTAACCTTATGAGAGACAGTCCTAACCCTTATGACAGATACAACAGTCCTTGCCTTTATGAGAGACAGTCCTTACCCTTATGACTGACAGTCCTAACCTTATGAGAGACAGTCCTAACCTTATGACAGACAGTCCTAACCCTTATGACTGACTGTCCTTTCCTTATGACAGACAGTCCTAACCCTTATGACAGACAGTCCTAACCCTTATGGCAGATATTACAGTCCTTGCCCTTATGACTGACAGTCCTACCCCTTTAATCTAACTAACTCTAATAATGATACAAAATAAGATACAGGAACATAGTTGCGGCAAAATGAAATGATAACATGGAATGATAGGCCAAACGTGCAGCATATAATGCCTTTCATCCTTCTTATAAAAAAAAAAGTTTAACAGCTAGCCTTTCAAATCAGGCATTGTACCAGAGGACTACAAAGGCAAAAAATAACTTTTCTTTCCTCCAATAAGTAAATCGATTTAGAGTTATCTTTCTTAGTTAAGAACTTTTGTTCAGACTATAGGAAAAAATAATCAAGGCGGGATCTATCAGATGCCTACATTTGACTGTATAAAGAAAATGTAGTAAAATAGAAAGGAGGAGTATCAAACATATTGAAGATGGTGTACATAAAACTGAACACACTGGTTACTTAACAGAGGCTTCTGGGTACTGGGCAGTTCCAGATTCTGGGCCTTAGAAAATGAGCCTGCTCAGTAGCAAAGTAAAAAGTTTAGAAAGCTGAAGCATAAAAAAAACCCCCAAAACCAGGTGGGGAAGGGGTGGTGAGTGAGTAAATGAATAATGTCCATAGATGCTTTTGTAAAATCAAAGTGTTTTGTTTTATCACTGAATTTTTCTTGTCCATGACCAACACAGCAGGACTTCAAAAACCTAGTGCCAAACATGATATCTGTCTCATTCTATGTGGATCAGCATAGATGTCATCTACTTTCTCATGTCCTAAATGAATCCATTATAAAATTTGGGCCAAAAAAGAGGGTGCCCTCTCTTTATCTGCCATGACTGGGTAAGTATTGAGGTATCCTGTTCTGTACTTATATCTGACATGACTGGGTAAGTCTTGAGATATCCTGTTCTGTACTTACATCTGCCATCACTGGGTAAGTATTAAGGTATCCTGTTCTGTACTCACATCTGCCATGACTGGGTATGTATTGAGGTATCCTTTTCTGTACTTACATCTGCCATCACTGGGTAAGTATTCAGGTACCCTGTTCTGTAATTACATCTGCCATCACTGGGGAAATATTCAGGTATCCTGTTCTGTACTTACATCTGCTATCACTGGGAAAGTATTCAGGTATCCTGTTCTGTACTTACATCTGCCATCTCTGGGTAATTATTGAGGTATTCTCTTCTGTACTTACATCTGCCATGACTGGGTAAGTACTGAGGTATCCTGTTCTGTACTTACATCTGTCATGAATGGGTAAGTTTTGAGGTATCCTGTTCTGTACTTACATCTGCCATGACTGGGTAAGTATTCAGGTATCCTGTTCTGTACTTACATCTACCATGGCTGGGTAAGTATTCAGGTATCCTGTTCTGTACTTAATCTGCCATGACTGGGTAAGTATTGAGGTATCCTGTTCTGTACTTACATCTGCCATCTCTGGGTAAGTTTTGAGGTATCCTGTTCTGTATTTACATCTGCCATCACTGGGTAAGTATTGAGGTACCCTGATCTGTACTTACATCTGCCATGATTGGGTAGTCTTGATGTATCCTTTTCTGTACTTACATCTGCCATGACTGGATAAATATTGACTCAGGGGTATCCTGTTCTGTACTTACATTTAACTACATTAAGGTCCTTGGGTATAGGAGGAACCAGTTCATTGGTTGAAACTGAATTAGGATCTATCAAACTACAGCAGACTGGACTAAACATAAACTCCTTTTTGTTAATAACTACTAAGAGGTCTCCATCATTATCTATGTGAACCACTCGACCTAACTTCCCTAAAGCCTGCAAAACGAAACAACTAATTTTAATGCTGAATTTGATTTCTTTATGTGTTCTTTCACACTGGAAGTGTATTTTGAAGTTAGAAACTACATACCAGTTATTTAGCATTGTATGGCTCTAGCACATTTTATTTCACAATTGACAACTGAACACTTAATCACTACATATAACACTGTATGGCTCTAGCACAAGTGACAAAGCAATACTTCATCACTACATATTGTATGGCTCTAGCACAAGTGACAAAGGAATACTTCATCACTACATAATGTATGGGTCTAGCACAAGTGACGAAGGAATACTTCATCACTACATATTGTATGGCTCTAGCACAAGTGACAAAGTAATACTTCAACACTACATATGGTATGGCTCTAGCACAAGAGACAAAGGAATACTTCATCACTACATACTGTATGGCTCTAGCACAAGTGACACAGGAATACTTCATCACTACATATTGTATGGGTCTAGCACAAGTGACGAAGGAATACTTCATCACTACATATTGTATGGCTCTAGCACAAGTGACAAAGGAATACTCCATTACTACATATTGTATGGCTCTAGCACAAGTGACAAAGGAATACTCCATTACTACATATTGTATGGGTCTAGCACAAGTGACAAAGGAATACTTCATCACTACATATTGTATGGGTCTAGCACAAGTGACAAAGGAATACTTCATCACTACATATTGTATGGCTCTAGCACAAGTTACAAAGGAATACTTCATCACTACATATTGTATGGCTCTAGCACAAGTGACAAAGGAATATTTCCTCACTACATATTGTGTGGCTCTAGCACAAGTAACAAAGGAATACTCCATCACTACATATTGTATGGCTCTAACACAAGTGACAAAGGAATATTTCATCACAACATATTGTATGGGTCTAGCACAAGTGACAAAGGAATACTTCATCACTACATATTGTATGGCTCTAGCACAAGTGACAAAGGAATACTTCATCACTACATATTGTATGGCTCTAGCACAAGTGACAAAGGAATATTTCCTCACTACATATTGTGTGGCTCTAGCACAAGTGACAAAGGAATATTCCATTACTACATATTGTATGGCTCTAGCACAAGTGACAAAGGAACTTTTCATCACTACATATTGTATGGCTCTAGCACAAGTGACAAAGGAATACTTCATCACTACATATTGTATGGGTCTAGCACAAGTGACAAAGGAATACTTCATCATGACATATTGTATGGCTCTAGCACAAGTTACAAAGGAATACTTCATCACTACATATTGTATGGCTCTAGCACAAGTGACAAAGGAATATTTCCTCACTACAAATTGTGTGGCTCTAGCACAAGTGACAAAGGAATACTTCATCACTACATATTGCATGGCTCTAGCACAAGTGACAAAGGAATACTTCATCACTACATATTGTATGGCTCTAGCACAAGTGACAAAGGAATACTTCATCACTACATATTGTATGGGTCTAGCACAAGTGACAAAGGAATACTTCATCACTACATATTGTATGGCTCTGGCACAAGTGACAAAGGAATACTTCATCACTACATATTGTATGGGTCTAGCACAAGTGACAAAGGAATACTTCATCACTACATATTGTATGGGTCTAGCACAAGTGACAAAGGAATACTTCATCACTATATCTTACATATACTTCTGTGTCTTGTCTTGTAGCCCATTTAGAAAAGTAGCTCATCCAAAGCAACTATTTTATTAAAAATATAAATTAATTCAAAACAGATTAATTCCTGTGTTCAATTTAAATACATTTTTGTCTTAATTTACCCTGCTATATGAGTTTGACCAGCCTCCATGACCTTGCTGAAGATTAAATGCTGCATCTTTATCCTTTATCATTCTGACAAGGTCACCAATTTCCAATCTATAAATCTAAGTATCAATTACAGTTTTATTGCTTAATGTCTCCATATTAAAAAAATTAATATATATCATGAAATTTAGAATTCATCTATTATTTACAAAAGCATTGAAGCGTAAGTTCACCTGTTGCCTTGTGAAATAAATGACATTGTAATTAGAGTGGGGATATGATACTTGTAGCACTGATAAAAGTGACTATATGGATCTTTTTAATGTATAGGAGTTAGCAGGTATCATGTAATATTTGCCTTATTGCAGGTATTGATTTAATGTTTATCTCATTTCTATGATGAACCTAGATGAGAGGTGTATGATAATCATATGGTACCCTAGTTAAAAGGAATCTGTGAAGTGTATAGAGATTGCCAGATGTGTACTGTACACGCACTAGACCTGCTGTGATAGTCTGTATTACAGTCCCTGTATTGTCTAGGCACTGAAAATATATGTCAACAGAACATGAACGCCAAGCTGTGTCATCCAGGAAAATAAGTGACCTGGGGTATAAAGAACTCCTGAAATGCTAAAAGATAACAGAATGACATCTGTCAAACTGTCTACAATCAGATTATATTATATGACAATAAATAATAGGAAATTTAATTTCAGTATGTACACTACAGAAAACAGCTATTGTCCAGTTGTCATATCATCGCCGCAATGTTTTTTTAAATCTTAGCTACTAATCATCTCGATCTTCGCTCTTTAATTGACCTATAGTTAACGCTGAATCACCGCAAATCACTGCAACGATCTTTGAATCAGCTTTTTATCAGATCGTTTCTTGCAATTGTGAATCCGTGAGAGAAATTGTATTTTATAATGATAATTTAAATAAATATACGACAAAAGGTCTATGCCGTGGAAATGTTCCATGAATCGGACATGAAACATACCATCACATTCATATAGTGTATAAGGAAATGGCTGACGGGTCTGGATGATTGACGACAAGACATTTCAAGAGGTTATTCAGCGAATAATAACCCTCCAAAACACCTAAATATTTATAGGTTTGCAAATAACCCTCAAGCAAAACTACTCGTGTTACACCTCGATATTTAGACAATATTTTAAGACGCTTAAATGTACGTTCAATAGTTATACGATGTATAGCAAAAATCATCCACAATGTTGCAGTGAAACCCCAAGATTGACATTGTGGTGGCGAAGCGATATGCAGTGATTTGTGGCGATGTGAACATGATTGTCCGCGTCAAAATAGTCAACCACCATAAGCAGAGAATTGGACAATCTGCGATCTCTGTAGTGTAGGAAATTGTATGTGATAATTTTTTCTCATTACACTTGAATCAAATAGATACAATAATTCACATTAACCACAAACCATGCAAACCATGGAACCATCGAACATCTTATGAATATTGAGTATTTGTGACATCTGTTACCTCTACCATCTGTTCTTGCCAGCCATTATGTTTCTGAATACTGTGTAATTCTTCTTTGGATATACATTGTATTTCCACCTTGTCACCACATAACAGTTCTGATACATCAGAGCAATGCTCTATATCTATACAAAACATAGATCATGAACATATGAACTCATATGTAAGCAAAAGAATGTATTAATTTGAATTCTGAGATAATATATTACTGACATGAGAGGTGTTTGTAAAACATTTATATTTCTACATCTACATTTACATTTAGAATAAAGGTAAGAGTCCCCAATTTGATCTCCTTTGAGAAAGGATCTTCATAGTAAGAATGCTTCAATGGAGAGGAACTTGTTGGTGCAACATATTTGACGAATATAAAACCTTTATCAAAGGTAGTTCAAAAGACACCATTAAATTTGTGACAGGCAGGTGGACAGACAAAGAGAAAAGCAAATACACTCAGCCTAAAAACAATGTTGGTTCAGATCTGGGACCACAGAAACAAATCTTTATAAATAATTCGGTACAAATGCACTTAAACTAGAAATACACAATTCAAAAAAGTATCCATAGCTTAAAATTTTCCATATCACAAAGTAGGCCTAATATACTTATAAGTAGTATATGTAACACTTCAAAAAAAAAACAACTTATTCTAAAAGTGTATTTTACACTACTGTAAAGCTGGAAAGAAAAGTTGTGTTTATTAACAATTAAAAAATATATTTTCAAACAAGATGTTTGTGAAACACTGATGCTCATGGACATAGATTACAAAGTCTAAATTTTTGGTAAGTAGGACAAAGGTCAAAGTCAAGACTACAAGGTAAAAATTTTAGGAAATGCCAAATGAGTTCTATTTTTTGTTTGATGCAAGTATGAACTGAAAATTTGGACAAAAAACATCAGCAATGCATGTAAGGTGTTGATGCAAAAGTTTTCCATTCAATTTTCTGTGATATATACCTGCATCAAACATGAAAATAAAACTGATATATGTGATAAAAAATATGTACACATTTAATCTAACAAACTTGGACTTAAATGCACTATTTTGTTTACCTGACTCACAATGAAATTGTTGATTGCTAAAATGATTTGATGTAAAGCTAAAGGTAGAGCTGTTGAAACATAATTTTGTTATGAATGATGAAGACATGCATTTACTGAAATAGCAATTTTAAGTGTTATCAATGATGTTAAACAAAGTGTTCATAAAAAGTAGTCTCAGAATTGCCGGTGCTTATGTACCCTAGATTTTGTTGACCAAGGAGTCAAATGAATTTTCCCACTAATCAAAAAAGCAGATTGAAAGTATCTTAAATAAAATCAAATGATTTTAGTTTCAGTAGGAATACACAAGTGAAATATAAAAGCCCTATATCCTACTGTTCAAAAGTAATGACAGACAGACCAAAAAGAATTGTCAAAAGACAGCAAAACTCTCTGGTGGCAACCAAATTTAAATAGCCAATGTTTTTGTAATTAGGTCAATTTTCAAGTTCAAGGCCAAAAAAAAATAATTTGAAATGTAATGAAAGTTCAAGGTCAAAACAAAAAAAAAATTTGAAATGTAATGAAAGGTCTTGTCACAAGGAATACACACTATCTCTTACTGTGCATATGTTATGACCAGGGTTAAGTTTTCCAAATGTAGATCAAACTTCAAGGTAAAGGTCACAATGTCAAAAATTATTGTATCCAATAAAAGGTCTTGGCACAAGGAATGCACATGTGAAAT
Organism: Pteria penguin; assembly: GCA_035048485.1. Lineage (NCBI taxonomy): Eukaryota > Metazoa > Mollusca > Bivalvia > Pterioida > Pteriidae > Pteria > Pteria penguin. The sequence goes on along the minus strand of CM068582.1, from coordinate 45,889,868 downwards.
ATTAAAGCCCTGTATCTAATGATTGAAAAGTTATGATCCAGGTTGAACTTTTGTCTATGGACAACAGGGATGACAACAAAGATGACGACACAAGGGGTATGACAATAAGCTCTCTAGGCATTTGACCCGACGACCAAAAAGTATATGCCCCCAAACCTCCAATTCCAGGGACATAACATAGATAAATATAGAGCTTGAAACTTATAACTTAACCACATTCACCACAATTCAATAACATAAATTCACAAAAAGACTTCATTCAATAAAATAGATTTACAAAAAGACTTCCAGATTTCAGGTATATAATTATGGAGGCATGCTTTACCTAGTACTGGCAGATGTTTATAATAAAATTTGCTGCCTATCCCCTCTTTTATATACATGAGATCAACTTTTCCCTCTGCTCCAATACGATAGCGTTCCACAGTTTTATTCTTATTCTGCCATTGGACTCTTGCACTACCCTGAAAGCTTGAAGTACCCCAATCACAGATATCTAAGACAGTTCCCTCGGTGCCTTCTCCACCTACCGGTATATATAAAAAGAAGAAAGTTTGTCTGACACATCATAGTAACAAGGAGACCAGATAAAATCAAGACATCTCTACAGTAGAATTTTCAACAAGCCTTTGATACATATGTATGTTGAAACTTGTGTTGTGGTAGATATTTTTGGAAAAAAAATTATTTGGCCGATGAATTCAAGGTCCAGAGCCATAAACTGAGAAAATACTTAATTCAATTATTTCATTTTGATTTATTCCATTATCAAACATTCAAATAAATTGTCATGCAAATTTATCCACAGATAAAACTCCATAAAGTCCAAATCCCAGTTACTAATTTATTGTTGGACAGAAGAATGTGAAATTATGACTTAAGTATTTTCTCAGTTCAACAAAAAATTCTGTAAGAGGTATATTATTGTTCCTTTTGATAAACAAAATATTAGAAAACTAAGGACTTTCACTGTCTTGATTAAGGAGCATATCGAAATTTGAAAAATTTCATAAAAAGCAAAATGTTTCCATTTCTTACCAAAAGAGCATATTTCTGCTAAGTAATAATCTCGACATTAACTGAAAACAAGACTTACCATGATCATTATGAAATATCCATTATTATTGTAGGGAGCACCAAGTTCGAGCGAAAAATGTGACATACAATATGCATTCATTAGATGCAAACTTGTTCTGAACTCAGTCTTACTCAGATCAAAATAAATTTGTAAATTCATAAATATTATAACTAAACAAACAGAAAGTATAAATTAAGTATTGAGATCAAGTAAAAGGTTTCAATTAAGCATTTGTTTTTGAATTTGAAACTTCAAAATCAACAGAACACACTGTGTTCCTTCCTGGGATCCCTCATACAAGGTTTCCTATCTGCTAATATATGTTTATAATAGGATTATTTGAAATAGGATTACCATCAGAATCTTGCCATTTCCAGTGTATTCCCCGTAACACCTTTGCTCCTGGGAACAGACCTCTTGCAGTATATGTAGAACTAGAGATTCTTGAAGGAACTTTCACTCTAAATGAAATCAAAATCTTTGTGAATGGACCTGACACATTACTGGCTTACATACTCTCTAACCATACACTAAAGAGGTATGATTTCAAAACAGTTTTACAAAAATTTTAAAATCATTCAACTGAGCATGTTTTTATATACAGTGAGGTGCAGCCCTAACATAACATTATGTTAACGTCGCATTAACATGAAGATTGCTTTCCTTGTGCGCCCAGGACTGCTGAGCACACTTGTTTGCGTTAACACAGATTTCCTTGTGAACTTAATTTTGAGACTGCGTTAACGCGCTTGACTGCCGCATAAAATTAATGAAAATAATAATAATTATGTATAAATAGTAGTCAATATTTGAGCGTGGTGGTGGCAGCCAAGCCCACTGAAATTGGAATCATTAATTAGAAAAAACAGGGATCATCTTTCCTCACTGGATTATGCAATACATGTATTTAGGAGTAATGCCACTAAGTAGGCTTCTAGAACCATAATTTTTATTAAATTTTAATGTTCTATTTAACGACAAATGGAACATTAATGTTTCACTAACATCTATGGTGAAAAATCAGATAAGGATAACAACCATCTATTGGCAAAGCCCTTAACTTAAAACTCCACAATTATGAAACGCAATGTAGCAAGAGGCCCAAATGGGCCTATATCCCTCACCTGTGGGCCTATATCCCTCACCTGACCACCTTCGGCATATTGCAAAAATTTCATTTCAGATTCAAACCAAAGTAGGAACACATTCATTTAATGTTTTTCTAATCTTACACAAAATGAAAAGTTGGAGTGGGGGAGAGGGGGTGGGACAAGGAAATTGAATATCAGTTCTTTACAATAACATGCATTTTTTTAATCATATGAAACAAATGAAACTAATACAGTCTCTTTAAGTAACCAACAATGAGAAATTCATAGAAATCAAATGAAAATGTACAAAAATTACTACGTTCTAAAAGAAAAACCAAAACATGTCATACATAGTAAAAACTATGAAATAGAACCAAACACTACATGTCTTAAAACATGCCTCTACAATGCTCTGATGCATTCACCTTGTCAATCTATGAGGGTGATCTGAACAAAGAATCCCTCAAATTAGTGTACCATTTAGGGCCTACATTGTATATCACTCTCCCCTGAATCAACTCCCTACGAGACTTGTCAAAAAACAAATGGTTGTAAGGGACCTTGAGTAATTGATCCCTACCAAGTTTCATTAAAATTCCCTCAACAAGGAGTTGAAAACATAAAATGTTTACAACTGATGAACAGATCAACAGACAAATCGATGCTGGACCAAAAGTGATCACAATGACTCACTTCAGACTTCAGTTCATGTGAACTATAAAGGACTACATTGCAAGCCGCTTAATTGAATAGGCTATTTGTCAGGACATTATTATTCAAATAAAGGAATATTCAATTACACGGCATGACGAACGAATGCAGTTTCAAACTAGATGATCGACAGATTTTGCAAGAATTGCATACGTGTATAACTTTCGCCGTATCTGTATTGAAATCAGTATACATGTATCTATATATAGATACACTAGAGTTACCTCGCTTAGATCCCTTTATTGTTTGCTTGAGCTACATTAAAGTCAACAGACCACATTTTCGATAATTTTGCAACTGTCTTTTTAAGTACAGTGACCAAATGCTATTAAATAGCTCAACTGACCGTAAAGATAAAAGTGTATCTCAGTCGTGTAACCAGGACGATCAAAGACATAAGACTGGTTAAACAATTTGTTTTAACAAAGGCAAATTAAAAGGCATATTCAAGCGAGTGAGAAATTTCAATCTTCCATCTGATAGAACAGGCCGAAGCCGTCGCTTTGCTTTTCCCCAAGGAATCGTCGAATTGTGACCATTGCGTCTGTACGTTCGCCGTGCGTTACTCATGCCGTTTCTTTAGCTTCCTCGTCGTCACTGGCGTCGCATGGTCGGTGCTCGTCTTCGTGGAAACTCGCGAATATTTTCTCGTCAGCCCGGACAGCTTAACTCCCCAAGTTGCCATCGTTTGTGATGAAGGTATCAAACGTTTAAGCTACCAAACTCCTCTAGCGGCCGGACATCGTCAGTTTCGCTTGTGTCGTTGTCTTGACGAGGCAAAGCCAACCTGTCGGAGGCAGTTGGCGATGGTTGTTGGCTTGACGGTGCGCCAGGCCTTACGGAGTAAGTGGACGACATCTAGTAGGGTCAGTTTTCACGCAATGCCGTTGGCTGACAGCGTCATCTTGTCGATGTTTCCGATGATATTGTGTACGACATGGCTTCGGCAGTTGGTAATTAATTAATCCTTTCATTCCTACCGCCGCGGCCTATCAGACAATTAACGTGTGATTTGGTCAACAACTGTTAACTGGACAAAAATCTCTTTTGAGATTACCTGGACAGGTGTGAAACCATTTATCTCTAATCGATAGGTTGCTCGCACCGTAGTAAACAACATGACCTCGTGCGTGATACAGTGAAGTTTTAACAAAGGTATGCTTGGTAGGATAATCGCGCTATTCAAATAAACGAAGTCGCTTCTTTATTCTAGTGTAATAAGTGGCGGATTTTCAATAAATTTGATAGAAAATGGTTTTGGATTAACCACACCATTTGTTTGGCTTTTGTCAAATTAAATGACCGTCCTAAGTCGGTATCGTAATTGCGCTACAATCAAATATTTTTGTAATGTGTTATATGTGCTATTATATTATTGATAATCATGTATTGTATAGCTCCATGGTGACTTCTGCTACATAACTGAGCCAGTAACTCCTCTTTTTTCTTTCAGCATCTTATTCATAAAACGAAATATTCAATAATGCGATATTCAATTAAGTGGCGGGCACTGTAATAGGTCAACAAGGGGATCATCTTAGATATATTTCTTCATAAGAAACCTTGTAACTTGTAACAAGAAGCAACTGCAATCACAGAATATTTTATAAAGATCAAGTACCAGTACATCACTAGAAAATCATTCTTGCAACTAGGTTTTTCTTTCTTTGTTTTTAAATTCATTATATACCTGTGTACATGATTTGATAGTTAACATTTACATGTTTCTGTGTGTGACCCTTAGTAAAAAAAAACCATCAAGGAAATGTTCTACAACCAACCAGACAAGTAGGGAATATTTAAATTCAGGATTCAGGGTAAGTTTTACAAAAATTACCTCCTATCTTTACAGGCAGTGTTCTAATTAACAGAAAATAAGAAGCAGACAATATCCGTGATTGGCTTTCCTGTAAGTAGGATGTGTTTATTGCTATTATAACAAGTTGGTCTAAATTTATCGAAATACAAGGTAATATGCTATAGTGATGGCATTTATAAATGGAATTTGTACATGTATTTATCATAACAACTGAAAACATTTCTACAAGATTTAATTCATAATTTTGACATTTTTAAGAACAGCTTAAAATTTATGAAACACTTCCCGATCCATGTTTGCAATGACCTATGCAGTTAAGATCAAATGAAGTTATAGCCTTCCAGTGGTGAATCAGATCTAAATACACATTTACTAACTCAACGTATATCAAAACTGCTTAGTTTAAAACCTTCATGTTACAAGGAAAACACTTCCTTAAAAAGTATGCACCTACTATTGCCTTGTCATGACTTAATAAAGAAACTGAAATAACAGTACTTGTGCAAGAATGAGTTATCATTATTCTGTATAAATGATATAGCTTAAAATTCCTTACAAAATCATATCTATGTATCTAACTTTTCTCCTCAAGAGTAGATAATCATGAGAAAAGGATGAGACAAACTAGAGGACATTTGACAATTTATATGATGCTCCAGGATACCATATCCACCATACCCAGCTTACACTATGATGGCTTTATAAAGCTCTAGTGAATAACAACTCCAAGGTTATCTATCAATTATCAGTAAAAATCATCATCATAAATTTAAACATAAAAAGCAATGGTTACACAACCTTAATGTTGTTCAGAAGTTATAACAGAGTATCTCTGCCATTAAGGATGTAATTGTAGGAATTGAAAATTCGTTTGGTGCCATTTCCACAACTCTTTCTGTGAAAGATTACATAATAAAATAAACATGCAGTGCTTCTGGCGTCATTCATTTTACCAGAGTAAATAAATTCACTGGATTGGTGCAAATTAAACTGTCAATATGTTTAAGTGCCCAGAGTTGTCTAATTTATACATGCATTTTCTGCTTTCTTCAGCTAATATAAATCTAGTTTGTTTATACAATTTGCATCTGAGAAGTTTATCCTTATTTTGAAAAGTTACTCAATACTGCTTCAACATACCAAATTAAAGTCTTTGAAAGAAAAGAGAAATTCCACAGATTACATACACTGTACTGATAAATTTCTAGATTCTCATTTCATTTTATTATTATAACTTGATGTCTTAATTTTAGGCTTTTTTTAAGAAAGTATGACATTGTTATCATTAGCTTTCTCAAGTTGTCTGATTTCTTTGGTCAAAAACCTACTCAAAACTTTATGACATCAATAATACATGTTCGTCAAAATTAACTTATTGTGTGTGCATTCCAATTAACATAATAAACATCATCAACATATAAAGGCAATCAAGTTGTTAGATTTGAGACAAAACTGCTCTCGTAAATCTGTATCTTAGGAATAACAGTACATATAGAAAGCCACAGAAAATAATTATCATCCTGGTAAAGCACAATGTAATTATAATTCAGGGATTCAGTTCAACAATTTCTTGTCAGTTGGGTACTAAGGTATAGTGTATCTAAATACCCAGCATTTGACAAATCTACTTAAAGCAACTTCATACAATTTAATTATAGTCAAATGGAAAAACAACTCATATTTCCCTTTCCATAATACAAGTAATTTACACCAAAGTGTCAATGTAATTTCAAACATAACTGCTGAACTTTAGCACCTGCTTTGATAATAACAATTAGGAAGCTAATTGACTAGACCTGGATACATCAGTCTCTATAGTAAAAAGGTGTCTATCACTATCTTGCAATCAAAATTGAAAGTACACAAATGAAAAAAGATATTTTGAAGATCGTTTAATTTGTGTGTATATACAGGGTGTTTCATAATATCTGTCCCCAAAACAAAATGTTGTAGAATGCTCAATTTTGCATGTATAATGATAATCTTCCCACCAAATTGAAGGGCATAAATGATCATTTTGTATTAACGTAAAAATACGGGAAAGCGTTGACGTAATGACGTCATTGATGATGTCATTTTCTGTTGGCTTGTTTTGAAGATGCCTCCTACAAAACTGCAATGCAAAGATGTTGTTAGACTTTATTATGAGACGAAATCACCTAAAACTGTAGCTAAAATCATGAAGCAAAATCATCCTAGAATGGAGAGACTCACGAAGAAACAGATACAAAGAATTGTCAAACGTTTCGAGGAGTCGGGATCAGTGGAAGATAGAACACATGGAAACTCCGGGCGTCCAAGAACTGCAAGGTCATCCGAAAATATCGCGGAAGTGCAAACTGCTATTTGCGAAACACCTCAAATGTCAGTGCGACGAATACTAGGTGATATATCAAACACTACTAGTGCAACTAGTGTTTACAGAATGTTGAAATTTGATCTGAAATTAACTCCGTATAAAATTTCCATAATGCAGCATTTGAAAACCAGTGATATTGAAGGCCGCATATCGTTTGCACGTTGGATGATGTCTCATCTTGATATAATTGACTCGCTTTGGTTTTCGGATGAAGCTCATTTCTATCTGAACGCACAAGTTAATAAGATGAACTGCAGATTTTGGGGGACTGAGAAACCTGATTTTTGTAGAGAAACCACTACATAGTGCAAAGGTTACTGCATGGGCAGCGTTGAGTGTCAGCGGTATCGTGGGTCCGTTCTTTTTCGAAGACAACGAAGGTAGTGTTGAAACTATAAATAAGGATCGCTACCTTGGTCTTCTGAAGAGGAAGTTTGTTCCAGCATTGAAGAGGAAGGAAATTAACATTGACAATGTATGGTTTCAACAGGATGGAGCTGCTCCACACACAGCTGGGGATGTGTTAGACTGGCTGAGAAAAACCTTTGGACGAAAATTCATCTCCCTTAAGACGGATCAGGAATGGCCGCCACACTCGCCTGATTTGAGCCCCCTTGACTTTTTCTTGTGGGGATACTTGAAAGACCGGGTGTACAAACCGACGCCAGCAAATACCGATGAACTGAAAACAGCAATCAGGAGAGAAATCCGCTCTATTAGCCAGGAAACATGTCAAAATGTTATTGAAAATTTTAAACACAGACTTGACGTCGTAATTGCTCAACGCGGACGTCATATTGAACATCTCCTATAAGAATGACGCCGGTTAGTTTTGACAGTTTTGAAGGTACTGTGTTCAAATTACATATTATTCAAAATTTTGGTTTGTCTGCTATGCAAATATATATTCACTTTTGTTGTGTGGTTACTTTTGACAAAACTACTACGGTTTAGAATGGGGACAGATATTATGAAACACCCTGTATGTATTTAATGTTAGCACTAAATGTCAGATAATGACCCTTCCTCTGCCATTAAACCAAAAAGAGTTGCTAAACAAATACTCTGTCAGTCACCTTTATTATGTACATTTCAGTGAGGGAAAACAAAAGGCCCAAGTGGGCCTATATTGCTCACCTGAGTACCTAGATGATCAGTAATGCAAGAAGGAAGAATTCATTTATTTTTGCATTACTGTGACTAAGTCAACACAAATGCTGAAAATATGTCAAATTTTATTTCAGACCAGGATAAAAAACAACACTTTTTTGCACATTCATTCAGGTGATTTTGATATTAAGCATTTGCTTTGTCTCTGCAAGATGTGATTTAGCAAAACAAGTTAGTAATTTGTTTTAGGTGGGGCCTTTTGTTGACTTGATTTCAAGTTTGCGTCTTTAAAAACAATTGTTTCAAATGTTGTCCAGGTTCAACTTAAAATGGCCTAATTTCATAAGTTGAGTGTTGAGAAACATCTAAAAACTTATTTAGATGTGTAAAGAAATGAAAAAAAATTTTTGACCACAGCTGGATTTGAACTGCTACTCTCCATATTTTAATCACCAAGTGGTATATGTACCATTGTGATAACTAGTTTTTAGACATGGTGGCATTATCTGTTGACCAATTTGGATGAAATGTACAAAATTGATAGAGGACCTATAGTACTTCATGTATACCATGTTTCATTGAAATCTTTCATGTGGTATAATTAGCATATTAAGTTAAAAATGTGAAGAATTGTCCCTATACACCGTCATTTGAAAGTCTTTAAAAAAATTCACAGAAAATCCATCAATTGAGATATTGACAAAATTCTTTCAAAATAACAATCCTTACCGTAGTTATGGTCACAATAGTCCATAAGAAATCATCATTATCAATTAACTAGGAAATATGACACTTTTTTTTGCATTGAAATCACCAAGTCCAAACAAATGACGAAAAAAAAAAATTCTAAAATTTGATTTTGGAAGTGAACCAAAATGACAATATGTCTTCACTCATCCCTCTAGATCATTTCTATGCATTCTGTTTGTCTCTGTATATGGTCAGTATGAAGAAGAATATTGTCAAAAGAGGGTACTCTTTTGTGACCTACTTTTGACTACGGTGGCGCCATCTGTACAGAGGTCTGGATGAAAACAACTGAATTTGAAGGGAATCATAAGCGATTTATTTCTACCAAGATTTATTAAAATCCTTATAACAGTTTTGCAGAAAAAGTTGAAAATGTGATAAATGGCCACCCCCCCCCCTTTTTTTTGGAAGTCTTAGAAAATTCATAAAAAATCCAAAAATTGAGATATTGACAAAATTCTTTCACAATAATATTCCTTACCACAATTATGATCAAAATATTCATTAAGAAATCATAAATATTAATTAACGGAAAAACATGACTTTTTTCTGCATTGAAATTAATAAGTCCAGAAACACATCAAAAAAGCATAAATTTCTATTTGACGGATCTTAATCCTGAACACAATTTTTGATAACCCATCTTAATAAATTGTTGAAATGCAATTAGTTTCCCCATTTATGCACTGGTTCTGGGGGAGAAGATTTTTCAAGAGGGGTACCGTTTTGGGCACTTTTGACCCCACCCTGGATCCAACCCCGAGGGAATCTGAATCCCGAATATCAAGTTAGTAGGAGACTTTAAGTACATCATTTATACAAAGTTTGATCAAAATCTGCAAAGCAGTTCCAGAGAAGAAGTCTAAAATGTGAAAAAGTTAAAGATGGACAGACGGACAACGACAGACGGCGCACTATGACTATAGCTCACTTGAGCCTTTAGCTCAGGTGAGCTAAAAAACCCTACAGTAATTTTAGACTTTATAGCAAAGGTGTATAGTGCACTTCATTAATTTTATGGTAAGTTTCTTAATAGTTGAATATGTTTCCAGTTTAAAATCAGAATGATAGTGTAGCCTGTTTCATACAAATTAATTCATCCATAGATTCATGAAAAATCTACAGAAATTAACTTTTATTATATCATGTTCATAATTATCATGACCCTGGTTTCCAAGATTTATTATACAACAGGATATAACATATTACAACATTTACAATTGGTGAATTTGACTGTTACCACTGCTCTCTAGCAAATCTCTTATCAATCATTAGGCATAAACAGATATTTTGAGAATGATTTAGTTCCAATTTCAAGCACTGTAATTTCTGACCTAACCGAATAACAGAACGCCTACATTGCAAAATACATCTGTCAATTAAAGCAATATCTGCTACAACTTTGGAAAAATCAAAGTACCGAAAGTACTGTTACGAGTTGGTATTGTTTGAATATATCTATAGAACTAACACAAATCAAGAAAATTTAACATAGAAATACTTTGATGTAATGTATACTTTTGTGCACCTTTTTTATTTCACAAGTTTTCATTATAATATACCTATTGCCCTCATGAATTACTGTTTTTGAATATTGATCACTGCATACACACTGTTTGTGCTGCAGATCAATAACCATGTTCAATTGAATAAATACACTTCCAGCAACAAAACTGATTCACACAAGAAGACATTGGAGACAGATTATGCTCAACAAAATTTGATTTAATCACAGATATTTGTATATACAGGGGCTTGGCCAGGTAGTGCAGTTGGTAGGGCGCCTGCTTCTCACCAATGCGACCCGGGTTCAATTCCCGGTGTGGTATGTGAGATGGTGGGGCTGTCACCAACCTGGCTTCGTGGGTTTTCTCCCAATACTCCAGTTTCCTCCCACACAAACGACACCCTTACCCCAAGATTTGTGCCAACGAGCAAGATTTATATAAGTTGTTAACTTATTTCTTATTCGTTGTAAAATAAATAAAGTTGAAATTTTTATATACAGGGGCTTGATGTTATGTGCTGCATGCTTTGAATGCTAGGCAAAGCTGCCTTATGGATATGAAATGCTGCATGTTTATTATCACCCCTTAAATGGATATCCTTTAATTAGAAGGATGTAATATCCCCACATCTGAATGAAGTCAATCTACCAATTTCAAATTATAACAAGAGGTCCATGGGCCTTAATGGTCACTGCAACCTCCTTGACATAATATTCAATGTATTTTGATATGAGCTGCAATGGATATATAGTTTATGGGTAGGGATTGCAACAATTTTTAAGTTACAAGACCATTTACAAAACAAAATGACTATAATTTATCAATTATACAGCAGTCTCATTCTATGCAAAAAAGTAAAAATTCCATGATTCCATGAACAACAATAGTTTCAAATATTGTCCAGATCCAACTTAAAATGGCCTAATTTCATAATTTGAGTGTTGTGAAACATCCATTTCAATACTAAATCCTGAAAACTTTTCTATTGATACTTTGTCCAAAAGATTTTGATTTCCTCGATTATATGTTGTTCCATTTCTGCCTATGAATATTGGAGTTTCATCTAATTCCATATTAATAACTGTTGCCGGTGTAGATGTTATTGGAGTGCACATTTTGTTTTAACTTTTGTCTTCAAATTTAAATTCTCCACCATGTAAGAATAATATCATAAATTGATGAAAATGTTTATTTTATAAAGTTCCAAAATACAAAAAGCAATAATTTAAGTAGTACAAAGTTGTCCTAATTAATGATGATCCAAAAAGCTAACTCCCTAAAAATGCTCTCATTCATTTTATGTAAGTTGCAAGTACAAAATCATTTACATGTACGAACTCCGCCTTCATTACAAAAGTACAGCCAATCAGAACATAGGTTACAAATTATGTGTGTTAAACATACTGAATTTAAATAACATCAGTTCTTAATCAAGTAAATGACAAGCATAAGAACACCAAAAGGAATGAAAGTCTTTGAAATCAGATAACTCAGAACAATACCCCTCCTATGCTTACTTTGGAAACCTGATAAATGACAGATTGAAATGTGTACCATATGTGAACAGAAATAAAGTCAGTTTCATTTGGTAGCATTCAAGGATTGCATTTCACCCGATATTATATCCCAGTAAATTACAGAAAGAGTCGTCTATTTCATACCGAATTACAACTGTATGTATAATGACTGTATGATTTATAGTATATTATGATTTTTTTTTTCATTGCCGGTTTATAGATATAGATTCTACTCATCCAGTTGGGACTTAAATATCGATTTTGCGACCAGAAATAGCTGGAACTCACAAAAATGCGATCAATTCTCTGTAACTGATCTTGTCCAATTTTGTAGGTTTATAAAATCTGTCCTTATCTAGACCACTAAAATCTCGCTGGAAAAGTAGAGCTTCTTTACAGCAGCGACCACTGCGATGTTTATTTATTTATTTTTTCCATTACAACATACTGTAAGCGTTCGAGCTTTTGTTACAACATACCGCAAGCGTTCGAGTACAACACACATTTCTGTCACATATTTAATATGGAAAGTAGATAAGCTTGTGTAAAATACGCATTGAAAAAATATAGCAGTCCAGCGTGATTACAAAGCCCCTTTATCTCCGATTCCCGAGATTAATTTCGTCAGCGAGGCATTGTGATGTCATTGGTAGAGTTTATTTGACTGCAAACCAAGCGAGAAACGTTCTGTAAACATAACATCTCGTCCGCCACAGGACAAATTTCTAGAGTATATTTCAAGGGTGTTTTAGAACGACAATGCTGACCACTTAAAGAAAAGCTATTCTATGCCTTTGTGTATCAAAGTAGGGATGTATATTCATGTGATCTACGTCCATGATTAAACAATGCACTGATAGTCACTATCATTAGATCTGATGAAGGTAAATTTACATTGGCTGATGAACTCAGCGAACAAGATTCGAATCCCATGATTTCATTCTTGTGCTCTCAACACTTTAAAGGTAAAATTGTAATATTTGTTGCATAGTAGATAGTTCTATATGTATTGTATATATGGATCAGAAGCATGTGTATATATGTCTGAAGTATGTATATCTGTATGTATGTTGCTGCCCTTATGAGTCGTGAAGAATCTTGAACTCGGGAATTTCAATCATACCTCTTGTTATGATAGCCCGGGGCACTTCATCGTTGGTCTAAATAATTAAAATCAAAGGACTGAAAGTCCTGAGGGTCGCCAAGAGATACAATAATTAGAAAAACAGAACAGATGGTCGATGAATTTGTGTAAACATGTGTCACAGCTCAGTTACATTCAATTTATGTGTACTGAGTCATTTGCCAAAGGCACTGATAGTTGCAACTGGGTAAAAGATTGAGCAATTTGTCGTGATCATAGCTATAGCAATTACAAGGCAACATCGATACATTACTCTTGTGTATGTGTCTGTTTAATATGTCCATTCTATGCAATAAATTCCAATTGAGTTGTATGACTAAGACACAAGATAGACTTTCATTTTAACATTTTATTCTAAAAACAAGTACAATACATCTTAAATTATTGACATAATATGATGTAAAACAGGGAAACTATGGTGTTAATAAGTTGACCTTGGTGAAAATTCATAATTTTTACTTTTAAGTATTATAACTAAAATAAACAACAACTTCCCCAATATGAAAAATACCACCTGGGTATGTTAATATGTATAATAAAGAGTAGATATGAAATATGAATCCTGATTAAGTTCCCTCAATTTTGACAATCTTAAATGGTAACTGGTATCTTGTATCTGGCTTGAAAATTCTGTTTGGTATATCATTTCCATGGTATGGATTAAAACTACTGCAGGTAATGCTGATGGCTAAATACTACATAAACAAACGCAAAATGATACTACTGAACATATCAAACTCATATCCATAGCTGCCAGTATGAGAATGTCATACAAAAAACAAGAGTATCAGTAAAACTGATGGATGCTCCCTTAGGACATTTACTTATACTTATCATGCAGGAAATTGATGACTCAATTCATACACAAAAAAATCAGTAAAATGATGGATGCTCCATGAAGCGCAGCAATATTGAAGGAAATGAATGACTCAGTACAAAGGAAATCATTGTATTAATTGATGACAATTTCAAATCTCAGTGTATCATATGGATATCCAATCGAGTCAGCTGTAGATCAACAAGTGATCACAGTATCTTAAACTAAAATGAGTAAGCTTGACCTTGATTATTTATGAAATAAAACTCTTTCTTGTGACCTTAACCTTTCAGTACTGATCTTGAGTGACCTTTGTCCATAGGCACTTAACCTAATTAACATTTTGTGAAGTATGATCAAATTCTGACGAAAGGTGTAGGAGATACAAGTACTTCGTGGAATTTTAAGTCATAGTTAATAAGTGACCTTGACCTTTCAGGAATGACCTTGACTGACTTTTGTCCAAAAGCCCTTAACCTAAATTACACTTTGGTAAAGTATGATCAAATTCTGATGAAAGGTATCGGACAGACGGACGACTGAACAGACACACGAACCCGAAAATTTTGGGAACATAATTACTATGATGTTTAATGAAAGTTATGTGCAAGTTATTCACATGTTAAAAAGTCAGTATGAAAATGTTAAATGAAAGTTACACATGTATGCAAGTTATTCACATGTTCAAGAGTCAGTATGAAAATGATGGCAACATATCTTTATAGTTATCATCTTCAACAAGAAACAAACTTCAAATGAAAACAAATGGTAATTCTACCACATATCAAAATTAAAACATGTTCAATAAAACAGAAATTCTCAACTGATAATGTCACTTAGGAAACTGGAAAGATACCAGCATTCTTTTCTATGAGTAATAACAAATTACTGACATCATCAGAAGTTGTACAATCACAAACAGACAATGACTTTATTAAGAGACTGATTGATTGATTTTTGTTTAACATCACACCACGAATATTTCACGTATATGGTGACGGCATCTGCCTGATGTGGGGCATACAAATTTTGACCTTTGCAACGGACCCACCCGAAGCAGTGAGGGATCTTTAATGTGCCATGCATACCACGACACGGGGCCTCAGTTTTTACTGTCTCATCCGAAAGACAGAACACCAGCATGACCAGACCGGGACTCGAACCCCGGCCTCCCGATCATGAGTCCAGCGCGATACCACTAGGCCACGCCGGCTTACTTTATTAAGAGACCTGAAGACCTGCAGCTTTTATTTACAAACACAAGAGAAACATTATCTGATATCCTTTACATGATGATATTTAAAAAAGATACTGTTTGATATTTGAATACTGTACGTGTACATATATTAGCGCAATCAAATTTTAGCGCAAAATGCTCGAAAGAAGGGTCGGCAGTATTTTAGCGTAGTCATGAATTAGCGCATTTGTCATGTTCGATTAGCGCAATTTATCCATTAAATCGGCGCATTCAAATCAGTTTTTGGGTAAAAATAGTGCGTTTAAGTATCTTACTTTCGAGGAATTGAAATATATGCCACACGTGCGATTATCGAATCAACTGGTATGACACGTTTGCCATTGGACATAATTAATGAGTACATGTACCTGGAGTTGTTAAACCGTTGATTGGCTTGGATGACAAGCGTCGGGTCAATTACCTTACTCACAGTATATGCAGTGAATCAAATACAACCTCATTTCATTCATGTTTATCCAATAACCTACCATATCATTGAAAGCAAAACACCTAGTTATAATGATAAGTAATATTTTTTTTAAAGAAAGACATATAGAAAACAAAATGCCATTCTTACATTTTACGGACGAAGCCATTGTTTTCATAAGTTGATATAAAATAAATTACTTGTATCGCTGACTGCTCTTTGCCTATAATTACATAATAGACGGTATTGTAGAAGCGATGTGCTTAGCGGGGGATTAATTCCTAAACTTCAAACCACGGTTTTTTTTAATTCTTGCGTTGGTTTTGTGATAATCTTATCGACAGTGTCCGGTAATGCAAACATCTTTAAACGATCGATACTTGTGTCCTCTTTATGCTTTATCAAAATAAATGATGAATTTGTTCTTGATATTTATTTGATAGACATAACTATAGAGTTGAAACGGAAGTGCCCATTTAATTCTATCGATCTCATGTATTTTATATTAGCGTAGTCATGAATTAGCGCACTTTGAACAGCGCTAATTCCGCTAAAATATGAATCCCGCTAAAATAAGTACACGTACAGTATATATTTAGCAAATTATGGCATTATTCTCATGTTCTTTTCAATATGTTTGAACTAATATAAGTCACTGAGTTCTTGTGTATTTCAAATATCATATTATGCTTGAAATATGAGAAGTGACATCACTTTGCAGTCCACTGAAAATAAACTGAATGCAGAATTTGTTAAACTTTGAATCTACTGTATCTAACTTTCTTTATCAATGAACCTGGCAACTCTGTCATCCTTCTATACAAATTGTTGAGGTGCAAAGAAATTTTTCATCAAGAGTTTCAACATAGCGGTCAAAGTGTTTTTCAAGAATCTGGTTTTTACGCAGATTACTGTACCCATGTCAATGGCTAAACCCTCTGATCCGTATCTCCCTTGCATATTCCTGTAACTTCTACTATCTTCTTCATTTCAAGAGCAGATGTTTTCTGAAAATTGAACAAACTCAAATTAATCTAAATGAATTAATATAATCATTATTGTTAATTATCCACGCATGCTTTTCATCCTTTATTATCAGACATCATGTATGCAGCTCTGTTGATTGAAAATGCAATATTTTCTACTGGTTTGAGAAACTTTGAAAACTACCGGTATTCATAACCCATTTTCATGGAACAAAGTGTAATATCCAATATGTATAACAACAAATGTTGACAATAACCTGGAACTTAAACCTGACAAAAATACAATAACAAACACATGTAACTTTAAGAGATAATGTGATTGTGTTGTTATGCATAGAGAAGTATGTATGTTCAGCTACAATCAAGTGAACTTTGTCGAGTGATGACAATCTGACAAACTAAAACGCTACATACCCGGTAACATATATTCTTTATGCACTTTATACCAATTATTCTACAGCTTTATTAACAGTATGGTTACAGAAAATTTGCAAAGTAGTTACTACTAGTACCCAGTATATGAAGTATAAGGCTCAAACTACACTACATAATGGAAGAAGTACTTTTCTTGAAGTCGGTGTGAGGTCACCGTCTCCATTGGTCTACGTAGATCCCCGAGGAGTCTGGCCATGTCACTTGGGGTAAAACTCGGGGTTTATAATTAGAAGCGTTAATACAACTTTATGCTCTTCTGTATCAATTCTAAAGGGGGTTTCTTAAAAAATACGATCGGAAATGTGTAAATAAAATAAATATGAAATCACTTTTACACACTTTTATAGCAAGAGAATTTGAATACAGATATTACTTGTTAATCTGGAATTCAAAAACCCAGAACTTTTCTAATAGTTCTATAAAAATCTGTTGTATTTCATCTTGGAAAATTGAAGATAATTGCTTTATTATTTAACAGCTACCACATACAAACATGGTTCTGTCTGCATGAACATGACATGTATACATGTACATACCGACCTAATTTCTATTGAAACAGTTAATCAACAATAATGTCGTACTGCAATACGTTGTTGTGAACTGGGGTGTGTTCAATAAATTAAAGAGAGTGCCTACTTTGCACCCGTTGCTAGAATTTTAACGTTCCTGAACGAAAGTGAGCGCTTGGGAATATAAAATTACTTTTGAATGATAATAATACAGAAAATAGTATTTTTAATGGTAATTATAATAAAAAATAATAAAATAATAAAAAATAAAATAAAATTAGAACCCTCCAATTGCAGGTTGGTCATTCCTGTGTGAAACACCGATGATAGTGTATCGCTAGCGCTTGCTAGTGCTACAGTGAGATCCCTCATTCAGGTAACGGGTGCTCGGTAGCGTACCGGGCGCTCGCGTTGTTGAACAAACCCCTGACCCTCCGGTTCAAAATCTACAAGTCATAAAACATTTACAGACAAAAACATTTATAAAAAAAATTCAAATATAGTCAAACTCGACGGTGTTGGAGTACTATAGCGTATATTCAAAGGCGTACTGACTACTCCATTCTGCAAAATCTGCAATGCGTTGTAAACCCCTTTTGCATTGCTAGTTGTAGTGAACTACGGTTCAAAATTTACACGTCTTACCACATCAAAAAACAATTATAAAAAGTTTCTACAGCAAAACAAATACTAGTGCATACACAGTGTATTAATAAGAATTGACAAAACACTTACTATTTATCGAGAATTCTTCCAGTGTCAGCTAGTTGTCTTGATCACCTCTCTTCGTCTCGGCTACCATTTATAGTATAGAAAAAACGCGCCAAACATTCTGGGGAATTTCCATTAGCTTTGTACTAAAATTCATCCGCATTAAAGAAGAATGATACTCTTCATTTCATCTGGTACTATTTAATCATTTACTAATACTGTCAACATTTGATGTGCTAAATGAATTAGTAAATTCAACCCCACAACATAGTACTGAATCATGATCATAAGAACTACATTTGGTAGCGCATGTGTTGAACGAGTAGTAAAGAGGTAAATCCTAGTTATTCAGAGCTTTTCATTTTTTGACTTTTCAGGGAGAGAAAGAGTCAAGGTTCCGAAAGTCTGATCTCTACTGTAACAATGGGTCGCCCTTATAAGGGGCGACCCAAAAATGTAGGTATCGAATGTTATCACATCAGTTGTCTTTAATGTCATGATGCAGGACGTCAAATCCATATTGAAACTTAAACAGAAAAATTCGTTGGTTTCGCTGTACCTTTTGAAAAAGACCCATAACTAAATGAATGTGAAGCAAGTGCATTTTTATAACTGCACTCTTCAGGACTGAATATTGCAAAATAGTAAGTGGTCATAGTCGGCTACAATCCTCTTCCTTTTTTTACTTAAAAACATCTAGATCCGTTCGTAGGCTTTACGATTATTATGTAGCTGAAATTAATGGAGAAGTACCATAAATTTATTTCGAAGCCGTCAAACAACGAACTGAGGTAAAAGTATCTAATAAATAAAGTTCAAAATGGCTATGCCTGCATTAACCCTTCAACATGTCCACATTCTCCTAATTTCAGTTTAGCCTTTACTCGCAGTCCAGTTCATGAATGAAACTACTCAACCAATGAAATTCTTCATTTATACAAAGATGATAAAATTGTCTAATGATGTAAACTGTCAATCCAGTCGATGGAGTGAGGAGTCTGTAATTCGCTGCACATTATGCAACGCCGCGTAAAGGTGTGCGTAATTCACTTCTCTCCGATACACGCCCGATCTGACCTAATACCAATGATACCGCGTCTGGTCTTGACCAGCGGCACTAATAATAGCTCACATGCCGCACTTTCTATCTCCCAATCCTCGAAGTTGATGTAAACAAAGCGCGTAGTGATATTTGAAATCACATGTAAATAAGATCTTATCTTGTCAAAGTTGAAATCATTGCCTCAATACATAGTTCAAATAATAATAAATCTCCAAGAATATGTTATTTCAAGACTGCTGTCTATGAATATAAAGGAAAATGGGTTCTATATTTTGTCACGCAAGGAGATGTTCAGAATAAATGTATAAGATGTATAGTAGTGCTGTGTCATTCGGCAATTTCTCTGTGCTTCCAGAGTGTATTAATCATAAAATATAGACGGTATCCAGCAGCCACACAGTTTTCTCATAAAAGACCCCACACTCTGTGCTTCCAGATTGTATTAATCATAAGATATAGATGGTATCCAGCAGCCACACTGTCTTCTCATAAAAGACCCCACACTCTGTGCTTCCAGATTGTATTAATCATAAAATATAGCCGGTATCCAGCAGCCACGCTGTCTTCTCATAAAAGACCCCACACTCTGTGCTTCCAGATTGTATTAATCATAAAATATAGCCAGTATCCAGCAGCCACGCCGTCTTCTCATAAAAGACCCCACACTCTGTGCTTCCAGATTGTATTAATCATAAAATATAGCCAGTATCCAGCAGCCACGCCGTCTTCTCATAAAAGACCCCACACTCTGTGTTTCCAGATTGTATTAATCATAAAATATAGCCAGTATCCAGCAGCCACGCTGTCTTCTCATAAAAGACCCCACACTCTGTGCTTCCAGATTGTATTAATCATAAAATATAGCCAGTATCCAGCAGCCACGCTGTCTTCTCATAAAAGACCCCACACTCTGTGCTTCCAGATTGTATTAATCATAAAATATAGCCAGTATCCAGCAGCCACGCTGTCTTCTCATAAAAGACCCCACACTCTGTGCTTCCAGGTTGTATTAATCATGAAATATAGACGGTATCCAGCAGCCACGCTGTCTTCTCATAAAAGACTCCACACTCTGTGCTTCCAGATTGTATTAATCATAAAATATAGCCAGTATCCAGCAGCCACACTGTATTGTCATAAAAGACCCCATATATATATTAAGTATATATCTAAATTTAGTTAAACCTGATATATGAAACTTAAATACATAGAAACCTTTTTGTGACAGAAAAGCTGATGGAAAGGCAGGTTTATGGACAGGCAAATAGAGAAGAAACCTATTGTCTAAGAATTCCAATATCTTCACTATTATCTACGTGAATATAACATAACATTTCCAATATGTATGATAATATATACTTACAATGAGGATAGAGGTGTGTCAATCCTACCAAAACAGTGAGATGTATCATGCTTGTTTGCCATGTAACATTGACTACAGAGATTTACATTGCCACAACTCAGACACAACCAACGAAATCCAGTAATAGTCACCTTGCACTGACAGCATTGTATGCCCTCATGACATTTACCTGAAAATTCTTATAACATCAATTGATATGTTCATAATCATTACCTATTTACAAATTACAGAACTAAGAAATTTAGTAATATATATATATATATATATAAAATACAAAGACACTACAGCTAACAAGGGTCGTGGGTTCGAGTCCCCGTCTGGGAACGAATATAAGTGAAATATAGGGTGCCTTGTTAGCTGTAGCGTCTTTGTGCTTTATATGTTAGTCAAATTTGTCTTTATTTCTACAGGTATTTCCTTGGAGATCCAAGGTCCATAGTACTCCCAGGTGTCTCACTGATTCTATTTGTGCTATTTGTATACACCGGTATATATATATATATATATATATATATATATATATATATATATATATATTTTCAAACAAATAACAATGACAGATAAGTGGAATTACTATGATTTTAAAACAAAGGGCTTTTCACTACTTACTGTTTATTGAAGTTTAAAATTCATTTCCAAATAAGATGACAACCGAAGTTTATTGGTAGAATAAATTTGAGAATCTAATATATATTGCTAGGTCTCAGCAGGTACCATTATAACCTTTCATCTTCTGCAAGAGCTTCATGTGAGACTTTACACACACTTCAAAGAATTGTCAACCCTCACTTCTCTGCATAATGTGTTCCAAAAAAATTTCCTTATAGGAAATGTTAAGACAAAAACATGGAAAGGGAAGGACATCTGACTAAGCTGTAGGGCAGAATCATTAAGTCATCAAGGAAGTGTACAATAAAATGTGGTGACAAGTAATGAAATACAAGAAATGATATTACAAATATATTGATTGTACAACAGATGCAATACCGACTTCGGACTGTCAAATGAGTGACAAACAGTACTCAAATGGTGTGATTAACTGGTTTATGGGCCCACTTTCCCACTTATCGCCAAAGCAGTACAATCAAAAGACACACATTTATCAATAATCCTCCATATAGAGAAAAATGATCAAAGAGTATCTCAGGCTGAGAGGTCATAAAAGTATATAAACACTTATAGTAATGTAGAGTAAAATTATAATATCAAAAATATACAGAGCAACATCAACATGAAGTAACTATGCTCTGGTGGTCCAGAAACGAGCTCAGACCCTTGACCTGTAAGATTCTCGACTAACAGTCAGAGGGGATGAGGTTCGGGACCATGTCTCCTCTGAAAAGGTTTAGACAAGGCCTGTCATGGTGTCCCAACCGCCCTGTTAGTCGGTGTGCAACGCTCAAGGGAAAGTCTGCATAAGGCTGTATAAGGGCCCAATATACAAGACTAATAGTCTTAGCGATAATCTAAAAATAACATTTAGTATACTGTACTCAAACATCTAACTGCTGTATGAAACAAGTAGACAAAACTATATATTCTGTAAATTGTACCTGCTGTAGCATTACTGAAGATGCAGAGTTCATATAGGCCTTCAGCACTTTTATATGTCATCTCTCTCCCATTATCCCATACAACTGATACACATCCATTGTCAAGGTCAATGTCAATAACAGTACCAAGGTGACCTTGACCTCCATCATCATCTTTCGAATCCCAGTCGGGACCTCTGGCTACTCTTATTCCAAGCATGGTTCGGTATATTATGCTTTAAGTAAAGACTGAATTGATCTGAGAAATACAAAAATGGACATTTTCAATATCTTATTTAATGCACATTCACAGCAATTGTGTTGATTTTGAATTATTTTTCATTAAAAACAGGAAATTAGAAGTCCAAAACTGGAAAAGAATCTATCTTGAAGTCTGTATTTGAAAGTATGACCATGTGCTGCATCAAACATTATAAAAGTATTCAAATGTGTTCAACAGACATTATGATATTTTATACAGATAGAATGTCAGAGAACTAAGGAATGTGACAGTACACTTAACTGAAAACAATAAACATTATGATATTATATACAGATAGAATGTCAGAGAACGAAGGAATGTGACAGTACACTTAACTGAAAACAATAAACATTATGATATTATATACAGATAGAATGTCAGAGAACTAAGGAATGTGACAATACACTTAACTGAAAACAATAATCATTATGATATTATATACAGATAGAATGTCAGAGAACTAAGGAATGTGACAATACACTTAACTGAAAACAATAAACATTTTCACAATATGGTCAACTTCATTCGATCATATCTGAGACAAAGCAGCCACTAAAATGACTAATCGCAGTATGTCCTAATTTTGTAATTATAAATGCATAATTTCACAAACATTTCTAATACTATGCTCAGTCTCTCATAGAACTTCACAGATTTGTTCTATTCTTGCCACAACATTTAAATTTCAGACATTTATTGTATAAGGAGGGCTTCAACTCGGTCCCATCATCTACAGTGACCTGACCACAAGTGCTTAATCCCCACATGTACTGGTTCACAGATAAATAATCAAATATACATACAAATTACGAAATCTCTCTAAGAAATCAATAACAAAGTGAAAGTTTCACTGAAAACTGTTAATAAAATTTTCATTGGCAAAACCTATATGACAACATTACGGTTTGCAGATTAGTTTCACTATGGCATTCAGTGATTGGGAAGGAAAATTGGTTCCTTGGAACTATAGTCCCTCTAGCTCAGAGTTCAATAGGCTATATTCAAATTCAATGGCTTACCTTTGACTTTTGATATGCCATTTGAAAGTGAATGATACGTAAAGTGTCATGGCTTGCAATTTTAATAAATCAAGGAACAGGACATAACAAATTTCTTTCACAATAAATTCACTTTATTTATCAGCTGATTTTACAATCCTTATTTTGATGAAGTTTTATTAATGAATTTGTATGATTGTAATGTAGAAGGCCTGATGTCTTCTTTTCTTATTCACATAAATTTGTATCATGTAAAGACTGCATGTGAGTCTCACTTGTACAGCTTTCAATACAGATATCAGACAAAGAGGAATTTACCTATGAAGCTAAGTTTTCATTGCTTCGAATCTTGTTTTCAGACATTTCTAGGAGGCACAATTAAAGCATTTAAACTTCCTCATATGAGCTAATATTTGAGACAAGAAAGAAGTACAAATACAAAATACATTCAGATTTGCAGTCTAATGTAAATTTAGTGAAAGAAAGGTCTCTTTATCTTCATCATTTTCTCCATATCACTTGAGAAAGGCTGCATGATCATGATATTGTCAAGCATACCTTTACTGCCTTTGAGACACCATTAAATGAATCATGAAGCACCTCTCACAAATCACTTAACTAAATAATCCAGCCTATGGTCGCCCCTGGTTCGGTAAACATGTAAGGGAACCTTATTTATCTATTCTATTTATTGGCAGCCAACCTGGCACACTTCAATACACAATTCAGTGAATTTTGGTGATATAACATAGGTGAACCCGGACTCACCAGAGGCTGGATTATCCATTATTCGATCTAACAAATCACCAATACGCAAGATCGTAATATTACTGTATGATTGACCGTTTTGACTCGCTTTTATACACACTATTCTGCCCAAGTTTAGAACAATAGACTTAGTAGGTAACTAAAATACAAAATATGGACGGAATGAGTATTTGCGATCTTAATTATAATAGAAATATATGTGTGAGGACAAAATATTTATATATAAATTAAAGGTAAGCTTCAACTCACAATTGGATCTTAAAGTGGCAATTAATATCCTGTTATTTGCAGCAATCATCTGTTGTATTCAAATGTACTTTGTATGTTATAATAGATGTCTATTTCATAAATTTTACCCCAAAATAGTTTTCACGTATGTATTAATTTCATGGTGATTAATTCGTAATTACAACATTTTCTGAGGCTGAGGGGCAAATAACACAAATTTCAGTATATAGTCTTTAAAAAGAGTATAATTTACAAATAACGTCTTCAAGTTAAGTTCAGTACGATAAACTAAAATTCGTCAGTTAGAATCGCATACATGTGCTATCAATAGAAAACGAAAGTAGAAATGACAAAAGTATGAATTTGAATGAAAATTTATAAAAATTTGTATGTGAAGGTAAAACACCAGAATATTTTTTCAAGACAATATAAGCATGAATGATAAGATCTACAAACCTTACACAGAAAATTCTGGGGGTTTTTTTTTTACTTCTTCAATCAAGCAGAACCATACCCATCTCGGAATCACGGTATATCTTCAGATCCCGAAATATTTCTTGTATTTTTTTAATCAATCACTGCACTTCTAAAACTAATCACCGTGACTGTGGCATTGAGAACAATTTAAAACAATTTCATAACTTAAACCGGCAGATTCAATTGCAAAGACTGCTCTATTATTATCATCATCATCATCATCATCATCATCATCATTATTATTATTATTATTATTATTATTATTATTATTATTATTATCATCATCATCATCATCATCATCATCATCATCATCATTGTTATT
Source organism: Pteria penguin (assembly GCA_035048485.1). Taxonomy (NCBI): domain Eukaryota; kingdom Metazoa; phylum Mollusca; class Bivalvia; order Pterioida; family Pteriidae; genus Pteria; species Pteria penguin. The sequence goes on along the minus strand of CM068582.1, from coordinate 45,864,646 downwards.
ATCATAATTAATTAAACTTTCTCCGTATCACGAGCCTAAATTTAGCTACAATATCAATCAAGTCGTATGCCTGATTCAGCCTGTTTAAAGCCGTTGTGGTCTATAGTGGATAAGGTGGCTGGCTCGTGATTGAGAGGTCCCGGGTTCGACTCCCGCCCTGGGCACACCGGTGTTCTCCTTTCGGATGAGACAGTAAAAGCTGAGGTCCCGTGTCACGCTAGGCGTGGCACGTAAAAGATCCCTCACTGCTTCGGATGGGTCCGTTGCAAAGGTAGAAATTTGTATGCAATGCACCAGACAGATGCCGTCACCATATACGTGAAATAATCGTGGAGTGACGTAAAACAATAATCAATAAATCAATCATGATTCAGTGTTTAAAAGATATATATTAAGATAAGAAAAATTCTCAGATAATTCAACACGGATTCGTCTTCACTGATAATAAGATTAAGTGAATCAATAACAATACTTATCAAAATATGTGCTGGTACGTTCATCATACTGTAAGATTAAACTGTCAATAGTTAGGAATTATACCAGCACCCATTATGGGTCACCCTCATTATCGACAATATTTAGTATTTTTGTGGATATTATCTTATATACATGCACGAAGGGTGTTCAGGGTAAGATATAGAATTCAGCTTTTAGGAAATATCTTAAATGCAACAGAAAGCAGTTGTTTTGCTGATGAAAATGCTCTTTGAATTTTGAAAATTGGAATAGTACTTCTCAAGTTATGGCAATCTAAAGACTGGTCGTTGTGGGTATTTTGTTGAACACTTCTGTGATATGTCTGTATACAATTATGCAATATACCATGACACAAAATCCTGGTAATAAACTGAATAATAATAATAATAATAATAATAATAATAATAATAATAATAATAATAAGAAGAAGAAGAAGAAGAAGAAGAAGAAGAACTCAACTAAATAAATACATCTGAAAATAGATAAAATACAAATAAAATGATGAACTTAGACTGAAATACAGTTTGAAACTGAATGAAGAATTCAATTAGTCAACCAATTTACAAATTAAATTAAGCTGGAATACAGTTTAATTTCAACTTGTCCTTAAATAATCATTTGTTTCTGTGGGGTTTTACCGTACTGTACAGTATGTGGGATGTTTTTCGTGCTACTCGGTGAGATTTTCCAACCTTTCTCTTAAAACATACATTAATTATAAACCACTTATTTCCTATTTTGCTCTACCATAAAATAAAAAATAGTATACATCAAATGTAATTTTCTGAAAATGGTGTTTGTTTTTAAAATCCCCTTTTCGAATATTGCTTATCAGTCACTGAACACCATCAATCATATCGTCGTTAGGATCAAGTTGTTTTCATCTGGGACGGACGAATACTAATTGAATGTTAGATGCCAAAAGGTTATACGGTGTCACAATCAAGACAAGAGCGAGATATTGATGAAGAATGATCAAGCTTCCAGTGCCTTTTAGATATTAATTGCCTACTGTTGGAGTCAGAAAAAAATGAAGTCTAGTGATTATCCTTTGTCGATGCAAATTGAGTTGTGATAAACAACGCATTTTATATTAGTTTAATTTTTATTGCACGATTGAACACGCATGCATACAACAAAGACGTTGTTCAGTCCATCAGCATTTATTACCAGCCATCTTCTCATTTTTATCCTCCATTAAACATATGCAGTCAATCGAAGTCATTCCACCTTGATTTCACTGTAAAAATAAATTTGACTGTGTGTTTTATGCCACCACCTCCATATAATTAATGGTGATCTAAATTTACAACCATGCAATCAATGGAAAATGTTTTTCGAGTGTTTGAGTGCGGTCACGAGACGGTCAGCCCGTTAATGCGTCACACATTATGCGTCAGAAGTTCTTCAGCACACCACGGCACTAAACGCCTTTAATAGAGAGAAGGCAGAAGACATCTGAGAAAGCTGTATGACACAAATCACCAAGGACCTGCACACAAAAATGACAATAGCATAATATACACGGAACGACATTGCAAAAATATTCGATTCTGTTGCGGTTACGATACCGACTTAAGACGTCAATTGAAGTAACAAACGTCACTCAATTGGTGTGGTTAACCGGTTTACGGGCGCCCACCTTCCCAATCACCACAAAAGCAGCACAATCAAAGGACACACATTCAAAAAATTATAAATAATCTTCCATATAGAGAATAAGGATCAACTGGTTTCTCAAGGAGAGAGGTCATGAAAATTTATTACACACGAAACAATTATAGAATAATATGTTGCTATCAAAAATATGTAAGGAGACATCAACATAAGTAAACCGTGCTCTTCCCGTCTGTAAGCGAGCTCAGATCCTTGATCAATAGAAATCCCGACTAACAGTCAGAGGGGACGAGGATCAGGACCTTGTCTCCTCTGAAAAGGTTTGGACAAGTTCCGTCATAGAGTCCCCACTGCCCTGTTAGTCAGCGTGCGACGCTCAAGTAAAGTCTGCATTGGGTTGTAGAGGGACCCAATACAAGATCTATGGTCTTAGCGATGACCCAAGATATATGGTCTTAGTGATGATCAACCAATAACAATGCCAGGTGTGTTATCATAACTGAAAGAGAGGAGATATAAACTACTAGATAAAAACGGACTTGCAGAGCAAAGAGTAGAATACATGTAGAATATATCAGACATCAGAAAATTGATTGATTGATTGATTAAGTGAGTGATAATTGATTAAAGTTACTCCGTGATTTTTTCAGGTATATGGTGAGGGCACCTGGTTGATGCATTGCATAGATAATTATACCTTTGCAAAGGTCCCATCAACAGCAGTGAGTGATCTTTCGCGTGTCATGTCTACCGTTTTCACATTCATCCGAAATAAGGCTACTAATTTTTCTATGGCGGGAGTCGAACCCGGGATCTTTACATCACGAACCAAGCACCTCATCCACTGAGCTACATAAAACGTTTTGATTATAATGTAGTTGCGGCACCGACTTACGACGGTCATTAAAAGTGACAAATATCTCATAATTTGTGTGGTGAAGCAGTTTACGGGGTCCACCTTAACTAAAAATATAAAACAAGCTTATTGATAAGTTAGAGTACCATGAAATTTAAATCATATAAAATCGTATTGATAAGGATTCTTATAAATCTCAATCGATGTTGTCTTAGATACTGAAGAATACATTCAGTATGTGAGTGGAATCTACCCTTGCGTTATACATTAAATAACAAACATGACTGCAATTTCTGTAGACTGTATATTTGGATGTAAAAAGTTGAAAACGAGAGTAATTACTGTAATAAGCCGCGACAAGGATAAAATGATGGATAAAGCCTACTCACTGCAGTGACCAAAACATCACAAAACAACAGAATACACAAAATCCTCTAAAGTGCAAATTATATAGAAAAGTAACCAAACATATCTACGTAGCAGCATAAATAATCCTGCAAAAGGGAGTGAGATCAGGTGCTAGGGAGTGTAAGCTTCCCCAGTTGCTTTCAAATCCTTGCAAAATAGTCAAATAAGGTAAAACCAAATATAGGTGTCAAATTAATGAATAAATCTCAGTCCTGGACATGAATCAGTATTCCTGATAACGAGGCATCATCTAAGAGACATAAAAGAATAGAAAGAAAAAAGAGGAGTTACTGGCTCAGTAAAATTTGCAGAAACAGATCACATTTATCTGCTCTTAAATATTCTTAAATTATGTGAAATTTTTACAGTCAAATTAGGTAAAAGGTATATAAAATCAGAGTACTTTTGGCTGACACTTGCAATTCAAAGAGAGAAAGTAAGGGACTTGATATATTTCCAAAGAAAGGAATTAAAATGTAAAATTTTAACATAAATAGGAAGACACAAAACGGTTTCACGGCAACCATGATATAGATTATTTGGCCTAATAAATTTCTAATTATTTCTATCAATGCCGGTCTATATACTGAAAATCAGAATAAACCAAGGAGGTGGCATTTTCGAAATCTTAAAATGTCCGTTATGAAGCAATTTTAATATACAGCATGCTGTAATTTTAATTAAAGCAAGGAAAGATCGGTATTCATGTAAATACGACAACATTCTTAAGCTTATCTGAAACGCTGTGCTATATCTTTATCACGAAATATCCATTTATAGCGTCGCATACATTAGATTATAAAACTAACTACCCAAAAAGCATTATGAATATTATTTTCAACTGCACGTGAATTATAAGAAAACAGACACTCCCAGACTTATTACATATTCAATACATGTATTTGGTTATGTATACGACAATAATATATATATATATATATATATATATAACCAAAGTAACCAGTATCATTTAACTGTTACACTCACAACAATGTAGCTCAGTGTACATTCAAGGACCCCTGAACATCAGATGTGCCCGATAGAAGTAAGAAACCATTAAAAGATCCTTTGAAAAAGACAAAGAACATGAATAAATCTTATACAGACCGTTGTCTGCTTATCTCTGTGAGAACAATAGTCTAACAACGGTCAACCTATCGCTAAAAGTCGCCAGGGAAACGAGATTTTGTTTTGTCCTCAATGGACATTATCCACTGAAACCATATTCAATACCAACGTCAAGGCATGATAAGACGAATTAATATGCATTTCCTAATGAGTTAATCTTGAACCTGTCAATATTATGATGGATAAATGGTCAGCGTTGGCAGTCTGCATATCCATTGACCATACCGTGGACTTAGGATGCAAAACATTTTTGTCACTACGGAAGCATTGACTTTTGTCTGTTCGTCATAAGTTTGTATGATGTAAACGACATGGCGTTAGAAATATACATTGCGGCAGGGTTTTTCTCCATTAATGAAAGACCTGCTGTCAAGAAGTAGTATTCAAAAACAAGCAAATAAAAACTGTGACAAGACTGCTTCACAATTCTCTTATGATGATCATTTTACATATTCTTAGAAGGCCTCACTAATAACGGATATAACATTTTGTCAAACATCATAAACATAATTATGGGAGAGAATATTTAAGCATATTCTTTACAGAGCCTTTACAATGTCAATGTCAAGACTGTAAAAGCTAATGTGAGTGGGTTTGGTCGTGAAATTATTCTGGCCCCTGAGATACGGAATGTTATACCTACTAAGGTACCAGCGGTAGAGTGCACATAGTATAATTTATAAACATCCGCTACTAAAATCTCGCTCTCTCGTGACGAATGCTTCTGAGAATTGTAAGACGTTATCTAAGACACATAATGTACGTACAAGGTGTCGGTGGTACTTATAAAGGGGATTACAACAATGCTTGATGTATGGGTACTGTTTTATTTTATATTTTTTTGGAGGGAGATAATTATTATTATAACTGCTTCATTCGTTTTGGGAGATTTTTGACTGTAAAGATTTGCAAGTAATCGTAAACTATTTCAAATTCAGACACATCAGTACAAATAATAAAGACAGTGTAGAGTGTTGTACGTTTATCGAATACGATTGTTATATCATTGGCTTAAACTAATGTATCATTACATCACCGGGTAAAAATCCCAATCTTTTTATATTTAGGAAATATTTTAAGGCAAATTTATGATAAACTTTTTAAAATTAGACTTTGGTACGCTGTATTCGGAGGATTCTGACACCTGGTTATCCGTGTTCATGTACAGAAGAATACACTGATACCTGCTAATACATTAGACTGTAACTTAAGAATATATGGTTGCACATTTATCAAAATAAATCACCCTTCACAAATATGACAACAGTAGTGCCGAATTAAAACTCAAGGCTGCAGTTTGAGATTTATGTGCAGATGCACAAACATACATCTTTTAAAGCATAATATCTCAGTGATGTCAAAAGACGAATACAATGAGATCAATGCACTGTGATAAAATATATCTATATTGGCCTAATGATAAAAATGAAAATACTATCAATCCTATGATGAAATTTGTCAAAATACACCAAGATATTAATACGTAATACATAAACACAAGATTTCATTTACTATATTTACATCAAAAGCATCATCTTTACGGAAAAAGCTTAAGAGCTGATAATTTGAGAAGTCATATTCCCTTGTATTAATGTATAGAGTCACGAGAACTCAGACAAAACATTGACAATGTATAGATATCTCCATAATCTCTCGAGAGCATTTCCATTTTATTGAAACAAATATACTATCAAATAAATTGATGTAATAAACATAGAAATTTCCTCCGTAAACCAAACTATCAGAAAATATAACAAAACAAGATAAACTAACTACATTATCTTTTTTTCTCAGTTGATAGCTGTTTCATCAATTTTAAAACCTGTGTAGTGTAGTATATAAAAGTAGATTTCTTCATTGGCTGAAAGCTCTGTAAGTTGTGCAAATCTGCTGATTTTTATTTTGATGTAGTTATATTTTCTATTGAAATGTAGCATGTTGTTTATATCCTATTATTGTTTATTGTATAAAATAAATGAGTACCTTTAGCAAAGACATAAAGTGATCACGCCAAAATGAGGGAAGAAATGTGATTTAGCCACATTACATAATGGGTTTAGACAGAACGTCACTGGAAATGAGTAATAATGTTTTTTACCATCACAATTACGGTAAGGACTAAGGTCAATCGAGTGATATGTGCAATCAATTGGTGAAATTAAACAATTGTCGTACCCCACCATTCATCTTATAATGAATATAACATATTAAACCAACTGATATACAAATATATATGTATATAACAAGCAAGACGGCGAAATTCACATTAAGATCGTTTCCTCCTATGTAAATATTGCAAACGTGCTTACATTATATCTAATATTATCAAATTCATTATTACTGAAGTATTTTCAATATCAAACATTCAAATAAATTGTAGTGTTTATACCTACTCCTAGAATTACAGAAATCTGAATAAAATTCGTACCTTGAAACATATCTTCCTGGGTATGAATACAGGTTATTTAGATCAAAATTATTCTGGTGACAATATAGCAGGTCTTGTAAATGAAGTCTGTTGTAAAATATGCAAAATCATATGTCGTGCAAACTTACAGATTTTTACGATATGATGATTCAGACTAGAATGTACTGCATCTGATCCACTATAAGCAGAGCTAATGACTATTGGAAACCTGAAACTCGCGGAAAGGGCAGAATATAAATGAGACCGTCTAATAAAATGATGTAATACCTTTGTACGTTTCTCATTATCTACAAAAACTAATCGCCATAACTGCAATTAGGTAAGCAATTAAGATTGGCAGAACATATTTTAATACATGGAAAGTGTATAAACGACCAATAAGCATCGTATTTGCCTTTCGTATATGCCCTGACGGGCAATCAGATAAATGATGTGGATTTTGTACTTTAGAATTAATCCATTTATGTGTTTATTTCATGGCATTGTCAATTGCTCTGTACTTAATTAAAAGTATCAATGCACGATACAACAATATATGATATGGTGAGGGGAGCAAAGTGTATATTGCATCATTTATATGAAAATTATTGCACGATGAGATCATAAATTAGTGTGTCTTGAATAGTAAAGTTAAGGTTATATTGATTCTTTGTAAGGGTTATTGATTATTGTTTCAGAACTATCCAAGACATTCTTGATTTAAGGTGATACATTGAATATATAAATAATAACAAACCAATTTCATCTTTGTATCTTTCTATATATCATAATATCAATGAAAAATAACCATAATGACATATATATAATATCAATCAATAACTTCAGTGCCTTCTCATATGCTGTAATTCTTCTTTGCACTATGCCTGTTGGTGGCGCAATCATATATCCTTTTACCTTTATTTGCCACGGAAAATCGAAAATCTATTCAAAAAAGATATTGCTATCATATCACAATAAAGACGAATCCGACTCACGAACTAAATATTATCATATATTGCTCCTAAGTTTTCTTAGTCGGTTTAATTGTTTTCATAGTTTCCTTTCTTTGCTAACAGTTGTATCATTTTGGCGTTAAACATTTGCAATCATCTTTATTCTATACCCCTTACTAGTTATTCACTTAGTGTATTCAACGTAGAGGAACTCGTAAGCATATTAGGTGGTAACAATATTACCTTACTCACAATCGGTATACAGTTATGACAAAAATATGTGATATTTTATTATCAAACGGTTTAACAAGGACTCCAATTATATTAAGACAAGTACTTCTGATAAGCGCAAAGAAGGTCTGTATAGCGACAGTAAACTTTGCGGAAAATAGACTTCACACGTGGTTTTCCATATCGCTGTGATATTATCTTTTCACGTAGTAGCTTGCCTCGGTAAATGAAAGAACCATAATCTGAAAAAGCTCTAGTTAGTCGGATAAGTTTAGACATATAGACACCATACGCTAATGATATAGGAATATTACTACATTTGATTTTTCTACACTTTATACATCTCTGCCCCATGATTTGATTAAAAGCAAGTTGCTGTCTCTTATACAATGGTGTTTTCACAGAGAATCTAAAACGTACATATGTACTTCCAATAACTCTGGATTCTTTTCCAACAAACAATATACTTCATATAAATACTGGACTTGCAAGGAATTATGTAAAGCACTAGATTTTCTCATGAATAATATTTTTGTGCAATTTGATGGCAAGATATATCAACAAATAGTTGGGATTCCTATGGGTACTAACTGCGCGCCTCTGATAGCAGATTTATTTCTTTATTGTTATGAGAGGGATTTTATGGTTTCTATTAAAAAATGAAAACGTTTTGACCTCATTGACAAATTTAATAATACTTGCAGATATCTGGATGACATTTTGGTTATCGATAACCCTGAATTCGAACAATTTATATCAGAAATATATCCACCAGAGCTCACATTGAATAAAGCTAATACTTGAGATAAATCTACACCTTTCTTAGATTTAAACATCAAAAATATCAACAACCTAATATATACTAATATTTATGATAAACGTGAGGATTTTGGATTTCCTATTGTAAATTTCCCTTACTTGGATGGCGATGTCCCTCGACTCCCATCATATGTTGTCTATATATCTCAATTAGTTCGATTTGTCAGAGGCTGCACCGATGTTTTGGACTTTCATAAACGAAATATACAAATTACTACTAAACATTTAACTCAGGGTTACAGATATCACAAGCTAAGAAAAACATTCGGCAAATTCTTCAGATCTTATTCAGAACTTCTATCTAAATTTGGAAATATTTCTTTTCAACAGTATGTATCCAATGGAATTTCCCATCCTAATTTTGACGGTGATCTCGTATATAAACTAAGGAAAGTAAAAGGCTCCGATAACGTTATTTTATCATGTAATAAAATTGGTTGGTTGGTTAATTGATTGGTGTTTTACGTCGCTTTCAACAATATTTCAGTTATATCGCGACATGGAAGCAGGAGGTTACCAACCTCTTAAACATAGTGGCGCAACCCGGGAATCGAACCCGGATCGTCGGCGCCGCAAGCCAAGCGCTTAACCACTACACCACGCCTGCTCCTTGTAATAAAATAGTCAAACGTCTCCTAAATAGACAATATGATATTGAGATCATCAAAAAGACTATAGGTCTTGTAATTGGCCCCTCTACAGCCTTATGCAGACTTTTACTTGAACGTTGCACGCTGACTAACAGGGCGGTGGGGACTATATGACGGGCCTTGTCCAAACCTCTTTCAGAGGAGACATGGTCCTGAACCTCGTCCCCTCTGACTGTTAGTCGGGACTCCTACAGATCTAGGGTCTTAGCTCGCTTTCAGACTGGCAGAGCACGGTTTATCATGTTGATGTCGCATATATTTTTATACCATTATGTGTTTTACAATACCTTACGTGTTTATATTTTTATGACCTCTCAATATGCGATACCTGTTGACCCTTGTTCTTTACATGGAGGATTATTTATAAATTTTTAAATGTACGTCTTTTGATTGTTCTGCTGTTACGGTGAGTGGGAAGGTGGGCCCGTAAACCGGTTAACCACACCATTTGTTTGGCTTTTGTCAAATTAAATGACCGTCCTAAGTCGGTATCGTAATTGCACTACAATCAAATATTTTTGTAATGTGTTCAATGTTCTATTATATTATTTATATTCATGTATTGTATAGCTCCATGGTGACTTCTACCACATAACTGAGCCGGTAACTCCTCTTTTTTCTTACTACGCGTATATGTAAAGTTAACGATACGAATATTGAAATCATCACGATTATCATGTAGTGAATAAGCATACCGTCTCCGTCAACATTCAGTTAAATATATAAGCACAGGAGCTGGAATATGTGATATCTTTATTTTCGAGTTCATAAGAATATATTGCGTGTACATAAAAATCTAAATTTTTTATCATTTATTGACAATTTATCATAGATATATCTGAATGTTAAATTAAAGGGTTTGCCATTTGCTTTTTTATGTTCATAATGAAGATTTTGTATAAATTCTGCTTTGTAAGAATAAAGGCACTAATCGGTTAGAAAAGGCCTCCATTGGTGCCCATAGGAATATCTATAATTTATTAGAAAATTTGGTCACTGAATATATCGTATCAATTTTCGGCCAAAAAGCACAGCACGATATTCATTTCATCTTCACTTCGATTTCATTCGCTTTGCTTCGGTATTATCAATAAAGTGTATGTATGGAGACCCAAATACTGCGTGAACCGTTCTTAGTGACGAAGAAGTTACTAATGATGCTAAAGAGTCTATTTTTTAATTTTCTACAAAGGGTACAAGTTGAAAGAGTAGTAAGGTCATCAGAATGAATATATTTCAGATTTGACATATTTTGAAACTGTAGGAGTTTTAAAAGCTTTTAAGTTTTTCAATATTCAAAACTGATTAACCCCACTTCTCGAGCAGATAAGGATCCAATAGAAATCAGATAATTCAAGTCCAATGATTTTAACACATATATTATAAGCATTCAATACCGTTTTATTGTTTTGAAGGATCCAATCCACAGATAGTGAGTGAGTATACGTAGGATTTCTTTAGAAGGCAATTGTAATGGCAAGCCTTGAACACAAATACAATATTGTTTACGCATTGTCTGTCAACACTAATACGTGATCACTGTGTATTTTATCTAGTTCTGCCATTACCTCTGATTCATCGAATGCAAAATGATGACGGATCCTCATGTTCCTTTTCAGTTTACAAATACGTGATTTTATCAAAGAACCCAACAGTTTTAATCCTTTCCGTGCAAGTCCACGTCTTCATGCCTACCCATCTGCTGGTATAATTCTTTATGGGATTCATTACAATTATAATTACATTATTATTGAAATTGTTACACCAATTACACAGATTGATTTGGGCTCACTAAATTTAGGGCCTCAGGTTATTAGCTGGAGAAGTGTAACATTGTTAATGATGTTGACATCTCCAGTAATGACAAGTCCAATAGAACTATAACTGAATTTAGACGAAGAGCATGCACAAATGGGAGGATTTTAATCTGCTTATATTTGAAAAGTATGGAAGCTATGGTTGGTATACAACTATTAAGCAGGGAAATACCAAGTGTTGATTTCTGTTTAAGATATGAAAAAAAAAAACTGTACTTATTGTAGAATTGAGAACAATGAGAATGTTCAAGGCGTCTTTATCTATAATGAACTATCTAAATTTGGCATCGTCCATAATCACAAAGCCCAGCCTGTATTAAAATGTAGCTGGATCGATAAAGAGATGTTCTGTAAATGCATAATGCCATTTGATATATTAATATTATCTTAATATTGATAATAGATGTCTGCTAAAAAGGTGATTTTGGTAAAATATCGTTTTATCCATTTTATTCACGAACATACTGAAACATAAAATAAGGTCTGCAGACGGACTGTAAAACAGAAGTGGAATCAATCAGATGTAAATCTTTCAGAATACAACAGATATACTGGACCTTCTTAAATCTCCAACTTTCAACCATATAACAAGCATTAAGCCTTTTGATTTTTGTTATTCTCTTTATACAACTATTTCTTAATAGAAAATTAAAAACCGTCTAGGTTCAATCATACGCGATTCCTTTGCTTACAAGAATGGAAACTGTAGATATAAATACCACGATTTATAACGTGAATATCCTTTATTTCTGAAGGAACGCTCTGATTTGAACAACAGGTGCACTGAAAACAATACCATTAATAGTTTGGGGTTTCTAGTAGACAATATTTTCGCGGTTTTTGTGGCGATGTTTGGTATTTAAATGGGTACCAATTGTGTATCATTTCTTTCTGCACTCACATAAGGCAGAATTCATTCAATCAATCCTCTCTTAGAGGAAGAAACATCATCCAAACTTTCTGAATTACTTCGGTTATGTATATCTCGCTGAGTATGAGATAAAGGACATGACAAAGAGCAAAACGTACGCTTCATACATGGGCTTGCTCTTGTTTATCGGTAGGGACGGTCTATCACACATCTTCATTTATGGCAATCGTGACGATTTTAACTTCCACATCACTCATTTTCCCTTCCATAGTAGCAAATTCTCGCCCTCGCCTGCTTCTTGGTCCAGTGGATGAGATGCTGGGCTTCTGACCGTATGATTCCGGGTTTGATTCCCACCGTGGGCACACACCGGTGTTCTGTCTTCCGGCTCAGACAATAAAAACCGAGGTCCCGTGTCAGGATAGGCGTGACACGTAAAGGATCCCTAATTGCTTCGGATTGGTAAAACAAAGGTAAACATTTCTATGTGATGCATCAGGCAGATGCCTTCACCATATACATGAAATAATCCTGGAGTGACGTAAAACAATAATCAATCAATTAATCAGTCAATCATTAAAACAACTTATACGCTTTGTTAGCGTATGCTTCTTTTACATGTTTTATGTTATCATGTATGTTATGTTTCAAAATGTTATATGATATTTTGGAACACGATCATATACAGTGACTTCTTTATTATCTGCATGTCTTAACCATCGCAAAGGAGAGGTCTCTACGAAACGCATGCATGTGACGGGAATAACATTCTAATAGGCGATGCTTAACCATTTCGGACTCCTTGTTTCATTCTATCTGGTTTTCTCCATTACAGTTGCTGAAGCCTGCAGCATCGCATTTGCAGTATTATAGCTGGAACATGAATATTGGACACCCAGTGGTACTCTTTCAAATCCATCGTTATCAGATATTCGCATTTGCCAAGCTCGCTTTGTTCAAACATGGTAACTCCCGTTGAATTTTGTACAAAATAAAGGAAATAAGCGATTCTCTACTCTGAGGGGCAGGTTGGTCAGTGGTATTGCATTGTACCTCAAATGTAAGGACCCGGGTTCGATTCCGGAATTTTTAACTCTGATCTATCATTTTCTATATTTACCAATCTGCCTTTAGATGAAAAAGTTTAAACCGAGAGCCCGGAGTCACGTTAGAGATCACTCACTGCTTCGGGTCAGTCTGTGACATAGGGCAAAATTATGAAGCAATGTGTTCAAGTAAGATCATGCTACCATATCAATGCAATAATAGTGGAGGGTTAGAGGGTACAATAACAAACAAATCAATGCAATAATAGTGGAGGGTTAGAGGGTACAATAACAAACAAATCAATGCAATAATATTGGAGGGTTAGAGGGTACAATAACAAACAAATCAATTGTAAATGGATATTATTGCGGAATCTGCAAAAGTTCCATACACATTAAAGTTACCGCAGGTATTTGAAGCTCTATAAGTCCAAGGCAAAACTTCAATTTTATCGTTATATGTGCAAACACCAACAAAAAAAATTGGATTTTGGAAGCAAAATTACCACCGATTCAAACTCTCGCCATTGAAATCGGGATTTTGCACAATTTCACCTCAGTGCCACATACATGTAGTTCGACCTCGGAATTAACATCTTTAACAATGCGTTTGTCAGTCCATGACCACTATCTCGTATTTCAAGAGCGATACCATTACCAAACTTGTTGAAGAATCCATATAATCTTTACTCCTAATCTTCTGATAAATAGTGTATAAATCTCAATAATCACCTTTAATTTGTACATTATGGTACTTTGTTCCACTAAAAGATTACTACTCTACTTCCCCAAAAATATTTTATTATGAGTATTTGTTGATAAAACGTCATATAAATACGACACTATAAAGTCCAAATACGTAATGATTACGTTTGTTTTGTTATGTGTTTGAAATTGTGAAATAAATAAAAGATTTTATTAACAAGAAAAGAGGATCAAGCTCAGGCGAACGATATCAATACTTCTCCATTTCACGTTCAAGAGGAAGCATTTAAAATGTTTTAATGAAGTCTCGATTCATTTTCTAAAGAAATAAGATATGAATATAATAATGCACTCCCTGCGTTCTCATATCTTGTCGTTAGATAGTACTTATTTTTAAGCAAATATTTAGTTATATTTCAATTATACTTCAAGTGTTATTCAATTACAGCACTGGCTTAATTATCTATATCGGGATAGAGGTTTTGAAGTATTTTAATCATTTGTCATGGCTTGTCCTTGACCTTTTGGTAATATTTGGATATTGATCGGATTAAATAACATCCTCCTTTGTTTTAATGACTGAAACGTTTTCATTTTGTTGAGCCATTGCTTGCGTCACAGTTCTCTATTTGTGTTCAACAGCTACAGGAGGATATATACCAATACAAATTTAATGCACAAGATAAAAATTATGGTAAATGAATATTAGTGTAAGCTCTAGTCCAAAATATCTGTAGAGCGATTGTATTTCAAAATAGAAGTACCAGGAAAAGCTCAAACGATCTTGACTTGACAGCAGTTGCGGTACCGATCTCACGATAAAGTGAAAATGGCTACTTCAAGATAATTATGAGCTCTTGTAAGGTTTATTCAAGAAGATGGGCAAAGAAAGAGGATATACTAGTGGATACTTTTTCAGAACGTATCGAATCTATTGGAGTGTTGCAAAGAAGAGAAATTAGAGTTTTATTGCTCTGTTAACATCAGATTCCTATCTCTTTACCAAAACCTTGACTAATCAGAGAACGCATTTTTCTTCAAGACCACTATATCAGTACAAAGAAGCGGAAAACTCTTACTTTATTTTGCGTTTATGTGTAAGTAATATTACTTAACAGTCTAGAAAATTAAATTTAGGCTTGCCTTATTCGTATTGTATTCCTAAAATGTATAAAATCCTACAACGTTTAAATGCTGGTTCATCGTAGCGTTTCTCAAAAATTGTGTCGCCCTTTTTTGACCAAACATAGAATCTTGGATTTAAAGCACTGTCAACAGCGTACTCTTGAAATGGTTTAATGTAAATATGATCATAAAATATTCAAAAGACATATAAATACATCTGAAGTCCAAATAAAAAAAAAATGATTTCAAAATTTTCTACACTTACATAGCAATCACTCATCAAAGAAGAAAAAGACTTTCACTAGTATAAATGATACCCATTTATTGTTGTAAACCAGGATAAATTATTTCGTGAAAGAAAGATATTCTAAAGGTACTGTTAAATTCTTAAAGCAATCACCAAATAGAAGGTGAAAAATTTGTTAATTCAAAAACATGACTTTTAATTACAAGTTGATTCTATATAGATAATAAATGGCCAGTAACAGAGAATGGCGATTGCTTAAGACATGTTATTGCTTGACACAGATGGTTTAATGCAGGTTTGACTGTACACTGAAACAGATATCACCAAGATGTGGAACTCTGTAATCGATAACTTTTTTGTGGTGTTTGGAAGGAAGATGTCCTCAACGAATTGTTTGTATTCTTTCTCTGACGTATTCCTTTTATCAGTTCGAATATGAATTCATTCAGTCTGTGCTCTACAAAGGTCAATTCCGTGAATCTTCATAAAGAGATATTTAGATAATTTCAATTCGTAATCCTACAAGCATGATCTATCAAACATAACCGGAAACCACAAAGAGCAACATTTTTTCGTTAAATATGTCAGTGTAGGATATTTGTGGTCACCTGAACAACTCACCCTATAACAGTTTCAGTTGCCATGCTTTCTCTTTATAAGTAGTAAAATCCCATTATCGCATAATAATAGAGGTAGAATAGCAACTTTACTGAGAATGTTCTATGGCTCTATGACTTACATTATCTAATCTTACATTACGACATCTCTTCGAGCAGAATGTTAAATGGTACTCTGGACTGAGACTTATTCCGATCATTTTCAACAGTGAATTCGACATCATCTTGTTTGAGGGTATGCGATTCGTCGACTTTTTCTAGACTGAAGGCCGACCCTAAGAAGATATTTTCTTTCCATTGTAACCTGATCTCACCTCCTTTTCTAGTTTCACATATACTCTTGAAATTGTTTATGCCTTTGATTGTGGAAGCCGGCGTGGCCTAGTGGTATTGCGTCGGACTCCTGATCGGGAGGCCGGGGTTTGAGTCCCGCTCTGGTCATGCCGGTGTCATGTCTTTCGGATGAGACAGTAAAAACCGAGGCCCCGTGTCGTGGTATGCATGGCACGTTAAAGATCCCTCACTGCTTCGGGTGGGTCCGTTGCAAAGGTCAAAATTTGTATGCCCCGCATCAGGCAGATGCCGTCACCATATACGTGAAATATTCGTGGTGTGACGTAAAACAAAAATCTATCAATCAATCAATCAATCCTTTGATTGTGCTGCTTTTGCGGTGAGTGGGAAGGTGGGCCTCCGTAAACCGGTTAACCACACCAATTGAGTGACGCTTGTTACTTTAATTGACCGTCCTAAATCGGTATCGTAACAGCAGCACAATCGAATATTTTTGTAATGTCGTTCCGTGTATATTCTACTATTATCACTTTTTGTGTGCAGGTCCTTGGTGATTTGTGTCATACAGCTTTGTCAGATGTCTTCTGTATTCTCTTTCGTTGATTTAATATGCCCTTCTGTTTTAAAAAGTTTAGGTTCCACAGCTGTTTATCCAATATCTTATCTTATCAACCCATCTGGTTCAATGAACAGATTGAAGGGCACATTACTGCACTCACCTCAAAATACTTCAATGTACAACATCACGTTTTATAACATACAAATATTCCACCATTCAGAGATCAAGGTATAGCGACAAGTTATTCACACTAGGAGGACATAAAATTAAACATACTGATACTGCAAAATGCAAAGATATGTTCATACTCCTTTTGTCTGTAGGTGTCATCACCTTTCACATAGAATGGAATGTTAATGTGAGCATTACTGTCGGTATGAAACGAAAGTGGTATAGTTGCTCCATGAATGATGTCGAAAGCTGTGCTTTTTCACTTTTGAACTTCTGCTCTCCACAGGCAGAAAAAGCCTTGCATCTCAGTTTAATTTTACGTATAGATATATAGACAACGTATTGTCAATCAAAAATCCTAACTTTAAGGATTACATACATGAAATCTATCCCCATGAACTTGAGATAAAAGAGACAACCGAGAGCAATAATTCGTATCTGGATATATTTTTAACTTTCGACAGTAATGGTTATTTGGACACCTCTCTGTATGACAATCGTGGCGATTTTAACTTCCAAATAACTAACTTTCCGTTCTTTGCAGCAATATCCCGTCCTCACCTGCCTATGGAGTTTTTATATCTCAACTTATAAGGTACGCAAGAGCCTGTTCTCTATACAACGGTTTTATTCCAAGGGCCAAACGACTGGCCATTAAGTTGCTCATGCAGGGATATGTTAAAGAACGTCTGAAAGCGTCACTGAGGAAGTTCCACGGTCGCTGTGGGGATCGTATACGAAAATATGATGTGCCTCTTTCTAGAATGATTGATAATATTCTGGAATGCGACTAAATGACCTGTTCAGTGAACACCAAATATGACTTTGTATACCAGTTTTGTACTTTCGTATGTACGATTAAGAAACCAAAACTCTTGATTTTGACATGTTTCTTAAGAACTGCTGTGACGGGTGATGCATGCAAACAGGAGACGCTTACTCTCCCCGGGCACCTGGTATCACCTTGGAATTTTTCAGTATTTCGGGGTTCACAACAGTTTCTTTTTGAAACTTACACGATTTTGTATCTGTCCTTGGACTTTGAGAATGAGTAACGGTTTGGTACTTCTTCGATATTGACTATGACATATATATTTAAATATTTTCATGATGTAAATCTGTAGCGTTAGGAGAAATTTTACATAGTTTACAAAATGCTTTAATAAAACACTTTATCAATATCATAGTATGTGTATATAGCCAATACACAGGTATATCATTTTAACATGTTATATATGGCAGACTGTCTCATTAAGAACATAGAAATGGAAAGAGGGTGATATAAGCGGTACATTTCATTATATAATCATAAGCGTAACATCATTATCTAAGATATATATATACCTTGTTTCGTTTGGAATGCGTACTTTTTCATGATATCTCGGAAAAGCCCTTTAGTACATAAAGGCACTCGACGACACGAAATATATTCAACCATGCATGTTTCGTCCCTGTCATGTAAACAATGGATATAACGGACTGTCGGTTTTCCGATACATAAGTCAGGCGTACTCTATATAATGTCAAAAACAAAAAGAATGTTCGTAATATCATTTGAGAGTTATGGTTATTATAACTCCCTGAAGTGTATAAGTGTTTTATTCATATCACACCGCTCACTATGTCATTGAAATTAAATGCCGTATTCTTTTCTATACACTAATGTTAAATTTATTTTATTAAATAAATTGATATGATATAAAATTTTATACCTATTCAATTTATTGTTTTCAAACTTTAACCAATGGTAAGCCTACCAGCAATGGGGCTTTTACCATTTTAAATGAAGCAGTGGAGATTGATACTGGCACATGTTAACACTTTGAATAAAACCAAAAACGGAGCGTCTTTTTTGGAAGGAGCTATAAATGAAATCTTTTGTATTCTTAAGCATATTTAGTGATGGTTTCATATATCAATTTCTTCTGAACATGGTATTGTTTACAAAACCCCAAACTAGGCAAGACAAAAACTTTCCATTAAAATGATATAAATTTTCATGTAACCATTTGCCCTGGAGCCTCATTTCTGCAATGTGAGACTGATAATATAATCCTCATTTATCGATGTATAAAGATGACTCCTCCGTCTTGTCTCATACAGCCCTTCTTCCGGAACTATTTGCTCTCACCGTGCCGACGAAAAACCAATTATACGATTTGTTGTCTGATTCAAGGATGGTGATGGAATTTATAAGAAACAAAGCATGAGAAAAATTCTCTACACTGCAAGGCAGTTAACAGAAAATATGTGGCATTTAAATGATAAAATTGATATAAATTGACTAAATACAATATCCTCTAGGGGAAATTATAGAAGAAAACATTCTTATCTTGCAACGTTACAAACGTGCAAGTGGGTGGTATTGTATATTGCGCTGGGATATGGCGACCATATGTTAAAATATGGTGTTAGACATTAAAAACCCACTAGTTCTTGGTTGCTCTGGAAGATATATAAATATCATAACGAAATAAACATAATGGGTACTTAGGGCAAGGTACACTATTGTATTAAAGCAGCAGCTTTCCTATATATCTTGAATGCTCGATACAAAAACCTACAATGCTCGAAAAAGAATTTAAAGCACACGAATGTTTGGGTCAGTGAACTATTACTCTACACCCATACATCATTCCAACACCGACAGTGATGACAAATATGGCCTACCAACAATCTTAATACGTTTAGAAATGGTGTTAGGTTATATCTCTAATAAAATGGTACATTTGGTCAAATCAAGTATACAACTTGAACAAGGAATCAGAATATTATCTTAGACAGTACAGCTTACTTATCACAATATCACTGAATAAAAGCATAAATTTTGAATTTCCTCTGCTTAGCAAAATATTTTTGTAAGGTAACTTTTTATAGATTTGAAATATTTTCTAGTACCTTATCTGTTACTGAAACCTAACCTAATCTAATTACGAATTGACTGATATAAATAATTTGGAAAATATTGTTTTTAAAAGTTTATAATCAATTAAACTGCTATATGAATTTATACCAAATTTAAAAGATGAGCAATCCATTAATAAAATATCTCTATTTCAGTTCTGTTCTGATCAATGTGCTTTGAAGTTAACGTATTCTAATTAATTACAAAAACTGTTACAACTCTATGATATTTCAACTGACGTAATAAAATAAGATGGATTACTTAGGCTTGGTGTATCATTATTTTTTATGGAAATCACTGTCAAATGTTGCAAGTCATACCTATATTGTTATGTACAACCATTTATGCATTCATCACTCACTGGACTGATAACCATACATTTACAATTACATGTAAATTGTTTGGTGATGTCCATATTTCCTTTCGTTTAACAAATTCGTCAGACAGATTGAATTATATTTGATAAAAAATTCACTTTTATTAAATACGGCATGCAAGCAGATCCATTTGATTATATTTAAAATGAAAAAGAAAACATCGTATCCCAACGAAAGTCCGTCATTCCAATAGCAAGTCGTCTAACATTCTGTCGTGCATAGAGAGGTGATTTCCCCTACCAGTTCTCATCAAAGCGGAAAACAATCAGTGCAGACTACAGACTACACAGCCATAAGTTAGAAGTAGTGGACTCGAGCAAGTACCTGGGAGTTACTATCAGCAGCAAAATGAAGTGGAACAAGCACATTGATGCCATCACAGCGAAAGCCAATAGGACTCTAGGCTTCCTGAAGCGAAATCTTCGAGGTTGCAGAACAGCAGCACGGGTTAGAGCCTATGAAGCCATTGTACGTCCAACGTTGGAGTACGCTGCCTCCATATGGGACCCTCACACTAGCGGACAGTTCAACCAGATAGAGAAAGTCCAACGTAGAGCAGCACGATTCGCTACAAGGAACTACTGGGATAGGAAAGCAGGCAGCGTCACCAACATGGTCAACTCCTTGGGATGGGAATCGCTACAGATCAGAAGAGTAAAGATCCGCCTTCTGCTGCTATTCAAGATCCAGCACAATCTAGTGGCCATTCCAGCAGAACAATACCTAATCCAGACAGACACCAGGACAAGGGGACAACATACCTTTCGCATCCCAACAGCGAAAAAGGATGTATACCGTTTCTCCTTCTTCCCGCGAACCATCAGGGATTGGAACAGACTTCCATCAGCAATGACATCAGCATGTTCCTTGGAGGACTACAGGACTGCAATGGGCAACATACCACCTGCCCACTTCAGCTTAGGATGAGGACAAAAGATTTTAACTTTTAACTGTACAATACTGCCCTGAGAGGCTTTTATCTTGACTGCCACATGAAGTATAACGCTCAACTTTTGAGTACACTTCGTATTGGAAGAAGAAGAAGAAGATAATAATAATAAAAAAAATAATAATTACCTCGGATAATTCGTAATTGCAAAGCACTAATTCTATCATATCAATTTAAAATGAGATAAAGAAAAAAAAAAGATAACTAAACTCAAAAGATATTTAGTTGTGTTAAAATATCAAAGTAACAGATGCCATGTCATTGCAGAATTCATCGACATCTGGACACTAGCTGGAAGACCAGAAAGTCGTGAGGACTAAGAAACTCCTGTACCTAAAGCAACAACAATAAAATACCAACGATGCAAAATATTTCATCAGTGTATATATTGCATGTAGACCAATACCAAATATAACGTCACAGCAACCAATTATACACATGTTTAATCAAAATTTGTAAATTTCTTTAAGACTTAAGCATATCTCCCTCAGGCATACACCCCTCAGGCATACCTCCCTCAGGTATACCTCCCTCAGGCATATCTCCCTCAGGCATACCTCCCTCAGGCATATCTCCCTCAGGCATACCTCCCTCAGGCATATCTCCCTCAAGCATACCTCCCTCAGGCATATCTCCCTCAGGCATACCTCCCTCAGGCATATCTCCCTCAGGTATACCTCCCTCAGGCATATCTCCCTCAGGCATATCTCCCTCAGGTATACCTCCCTCAGGTATATCTCCCTCAGGCATACCTCCCTCTGGCATATCTCCCTCTGGCATATCTCCCTCAGACATATCTCCCTCAGGCATACCTCCCTCAAGCATATCTCCCTCAGGCATATCTCCCTCAGGCATATCTCCCAGGCATATCTCCCTGTCTCTACAAGGGTTCTTTGGCTCTTATCTTTAGGTGACTGTTGTATTTCATTTGCTCTTTTAATATTGATATTTTGTATTTCCACAGGTCCTGTATTCAGAGAATAAAGTTGTCACATGTGCCATAATGCAATTACGTAATACATGTATATATGTTCTTAAATTCATTATAAGTTTTACCGTTTGCGTGCCTACGACCTATAAGTCAAAGGCAATAATAATGTCAACTGTGCAGGATGCGAATAAACTAATGAAATATCACTGTTACACTAAGCAATGAATTGTCATGAATATCGAAAAATGATATCAGAATATCAGAAGACGCCCTCCCCGGATGGGCTAACCACATCCGCCATGTACGTATTTAAAAATAGTAAAGACAAAGAAAAAAGAGGAGTTACTGGCTCCGTTATGTGGCAGAAGTCACCGTAGAGCTATAAGAACACTGTTACAAAAGACCAGTACAGAGGAAAGGGGAAAAAAGACAAAAAGAGACCTACGTTGTATGATAAAAATTTCTACGGACCTATATGTACAGAGCAAAAAAGAGTAAGCAAGCAAGTAAGCACATAAAAGAAGACACCACAAAAATATTGAATTGTAATGCAACTGAGATTACGATTTGGAACAGTCAATCCTAGTCAATAATCGATTTACGGTTCCACCTTTCCATTCACCAAACACAGTAAAATCAAAGCACTAACATTTCTAATTTATAAATAATTCTCAACATAGAGAAGATTTATCGACAGATTACTTAAGTTAAAATGTTAGAAAATATAAACATGCTCATTGAATAGAGCATAACATTAATATCAATTATTTTATAACCTGGCGAAATGAATTAATTGGAATATTTAACTATCCTTTGTTTGTATATAAAATCATTCTAGAAACTGAGAAGAAAAATTCGGAAAGTAGGTACAGGGTCTGGCAAATAGAACGAAGATAAAAATACATACATACATACATACATACATACATACATACATACATACATACACACACACACACACACGTACGTACGTACGTATGTATGTACATGTATGTATGTGTTTCTAACTTCGTTCTATTTGCCAGACCCTGTATATATATTCCAAGAAAGCTGTTTCCTTGTCAGATTTTCGGATTTGTTTTACTGAAATTCAGGAGAATAGATATCATCAGTTTATTTATCCAGTATTAACAATTAGCAATATATTATCTGCATTTATATAAATGTGTTGTTAAACATGTGAATAACGTCGAACTCTTTCGATTTCGTAGAACCCCTATAATAAAAACTACAAAACAGTTCTGCTATAACTGCAGCAGAGTTATAGTTATCCATTGGATTTCTACGGATTTGTTGATAACACTTGTTGTTAGACTGCATATAAATATCTCTATCAGAAAAATGATGGCATTACTTAATTCACAGCAGAAGAAATCAAATGTTTGAACAGAGAAAACTCCAGAGTTATCTGAAGTATTTGTGCTTCTGTTTGGAGTGAAAAATTTAGATTAAAGATTTTCATATAAATTTTGCAATATTATACTATATATGCCAAAAGGCGTATTTTCAAGTGATTATACATGCGCCAAAGTTATCCCAATTTTGCTTACGAAGTACAGAATTGGTGAACTACAACCTAGATAATAATCTTTGCAAATTGTGATGGATATGAGGTGAAAATTCATGAAACTTTTTCATAAAATTTTTGAGGAAATATTTTCATGACTCTTGTCTTAAGAAACGTATATCAGTTACCACACCATTTAAATTGACCGTCGTAAGTCGGTATGGCAACTGCAGTACAATTGAACATTTTCATAATGTCATTTTCTGAGTTTATTTGACTACCATTGTGTTTTATGTGCATGTCCTCGATGATTTTTGTTATATAGCTTGGTTAGATGTCTTTTTTTTTCTCATTTATAACCTGAAGGTATCACGTTTTCAAAAGATACCATTATACATCCTCTGTAACCTGCCAAAGCGCAACAAAACTGACGATAGAGGTCCCAGTAAGGAAATACATATAAACGACTTTGCAACTGACGAACCAGAATGTGCAATGAGTACTAGATCCCATATGTTGAAGGTTGCTTAGTAATGTTGAATGATGTGTAGAGATGATGGATAAATCCAAAGCACAAGTCCAAAAATCATAAAACCAGAGGACATACAAAATCAGTGAAAATGAAAAACAAATGGAAAATAACCAAATATGTCTACTTGAAGAGCATATGTGAACCCCTGTGATGGAGTGAGATCAGGTGCCCGGGGAGAGTGAGCATCTCCTGCTTGTTAGCAACACCCGTCACATATACCCAGTAGAAAGAGTCAGATCGTGTAAATTCCATATGTATTTATATATGGAGAAGTCGAAGTAGGTAACCTTCTAGTATAGAAGGTGTCAAATCTGTGTAAAATGATCAGAATCGGTCTCAGTCCAGAATATCATTTAAAAGTCTGGATAACGAGATATCATATGGAGTAATAAGAGTCTCGTAACGACCATAGAATTTCCTCAGTGACGTTGCTAGTCTAGCACATATATAACCCTGGTTGAGCAGCTTAACTGAAAGTCGCACTAGCCCTCAGAACAAAGTCACTGTAATTTGAATATGCTCTGGAATAACGTATTAACTGTGATATGAATACGCCGTATGTGGGCGATGATGGAATGTTTCTACTTATGAAAGGAAATTTTGTGATAGCGAAATTGAAATCGTCACGTTAGTCATAGAGTGAGGTGTTCAATTGACCATTAATGTCGAAAGACAACATAATATCTAAATACGAAGTAGAATTACTACTTTCTGTGGTTTCTTTGACCTCAAGTTCACTTGGATAGATGATGCTAAGGTAATCCGCGAATGGAGGATTATTAATTGAAAGCAAGTCATCTATATATCTGTAAGTAAAATTGAAGCCAAGAGCCAATTGTTTTTTTTTCCTTGCGAAAGCAAAGACTGAATGAATTCAGCTTCGTATGCGTAACGGAATATGTCAGCCAGAAGCGGAGCACAGTTAGTGCCCATTGGAATGCCGACAATTTGTTGAAAAACTTTACCTCCAAACACCACAAAAATGTTATCGATAAGAAAGTTCAACATCTGGATGACAGTTGTTTCAGTGTATTTATTTTTGGAATCAGAATTTTCCCTAACAAAATAAGTTTTATCGTGGCCTATTACTATATATTTGAATTTGCAGCTTCCGTTTTTACTAGTAAATGCATTTTGAATAATTTCCGCTAATCTGTCTTTTAATTTCTGATGAGGGATCGTTGTGTAAAGAGTCGAAAAGTCAAAAGACCTGATAGAGTGAATTTTAGTAAAACTTTTTGATTTTAGATTTTCTAACAACTCTTTTGAATTTTTAAGGATCCACATTTGATTAATTCCACTTCTGGAATATACTGTTTCGCAATATCTATGAAGGCCAGATTTAATTTCTGATAATATTTTGGTGAGTAGCATCGATACAAATTTTGTGGAACACTTCGAGGAGCCAGCGTTTGTTAAGGGTGTTGAGAAAATAAACACGAGCATCTTTCGCATTATATCAGTTCCCACAAATGTTCAGAATTTCATTTTTACATGTTTACAAAATCAGTAATGAATTAGGAGGTAGATTTCCAACCTTCCACCGTCCATATTTTTACCCCTGAAACTTTTGAAGTGAATTTATTAATTGCTTTGATTTATTATCAGATAACTGATCCATGAAATATCTTACGATCATTTCATATCGGATTTATTACCAATAATTTTAGCTGAAATGGAATCAATGGTCTATACAATACCCATAAGGCTATTCCGAAACCGACTAAACGAGTCAAATTTTATCGGAAAATTTAAGGTCCCAATACAACACCGATTCCTTATTTGTACTCGTCCGCTAAGACCATTAGCACAGAAATCTCATTACCCTAATCATACCGATTTAACAAGTATATCATATATTTACATCAAGTATGAATATATGATAGTGAGGCACATCGCAAATGACTAAGTTCAAATTTACAAAAATGCGTTGTTTGCCATTTACACATCAATAATTTATCGAGAAATATTTTTAACATGTAAATCAAAATCATATCATATAGAATATCCATTTTGTTTTCTTCTTCGTATTTAGATATTATGTTGTCTTTCGACATTAATGGTCAATTGAACACCTCACTCTATGACAAACGTGACGATTTCAATTTCGCTATCACAAACTGTCCTTTCATAAGTAGCAACATTCCATCATCGCCCGCATACGGCGTATTCATATCTCAGTTAATACGTTATTCCAGAGCATGTTCAAATTACAATGACTTTGTTCTGAGGGCTAGGCGACTTTCAGTTAAGCTGCTCAACCAAGGTTATATATGTGCTAGACTAGCAACGTCACTGAGGAAGTTCTACGGTCGTTACGAGACTCTTATTACTCCATATGATATCTCGTTATCCAGACTTTTAAATGATATTCTGGACTGAGACCGATTCCCATCACTTTACACAGATTTGACACCTTCTATACTAGAAGGTTACCTACTTCGACTTCTCCATATATAAATACATATGGAATTCACAGGATTTGACTCTTTCTACGGCGGATATATGACGGGTGTTGTTAGCAAGCAGGAGATGCTCACTCTCCCCGGGCACCTGATTTCACTCCATCACAGGGGTTCACATATGCTCTTCAAGTAGACATATTTTGTTATTTTCCATTTGTTTTTCATTTTCACTGATTTTGTATGCCCTATGGTTTCATGATTTTTGGACTTGTGGTTTGGATTTATGGATTTATCCATCATCTTTACATTCTTAGATTTCATCTCATTTAGAGTAGAAATAAAGAAATTGCGGCAATTTGAAAATAGCTAAAATCATTAAAATATTTAACGATAACGCGGCGTTACAGCGAAATGTTTATTTTGCCTTGTAATCGACGACACGCTTAGAACTAATCAGCATGAAAGCAATATGTTCACTAGCATGGACCAGGGTCACGATTGTATTTAATCCAATGAAGTGTGGTTTTACAGGTAAATACGTCCATTTACTGTAAACAGCTAATCGCCGAAGCGAAAACGATGGGCGACACGGGAAACATTTGTTTTTATATCTACTATTTTCAGTTCAGTTTTTAATTTATCTCTATCGGCGCATAATACGCGATAAGTATGTTTTCCCCGATTCAATTGATACCATTTTATAAAAATATATATAGAAATGACTACATTCCATTCAATAATTAAAAAATAGCGTCACCCTCTCTGCCAAAACAAACGGTCCGCCATATTGATTTAACGAGTGATTGATTACATCGATATATATAGTAAACAATCGTGCATTATAAAGTTCTCCAATAAGAGAACTCATAACAAAAGCAATGTCTATAAAAGTAATGATGATTATCTTATTTGTGAAAAAATACCCCGTAGCTTTTAATTAAAAAGTTTTGTTTATCAAAAGTTCATTTTATCATTCATAATGAACGATTTTCTCATTGAATTGATAATCAGTGGTATCTACATTAATTGAACATTTGATGATTTCATACAGTGCATGTATATCTAATTTTATAGCTTTTTATTAACACAATACGATTTTACACGAGTTTCCTCTGACTCGATGATTCCACGTGTATAATTATGTACAGAGATGCACATTTCAATATGATAAATACTAAGAATTGTATATTGAGCGATAAGATAAGACATCATTTCATCAGTTGGATTACATTGACACCTGTTTCCAAATTCAAGCTTACATTTTAATTGCAGATAGATCTAGAGTTGCGAAAGGAAGGGCTTTTTTGTTTTTCTCATTTTTAAAGAGTTATCTGCCCCTGATCTAGGTAAAAGGTGTTTTCCTTTTACAGAACTTTTTTGTCATACAATCAAAATTCCTTCAAATATCCTTATAAGTATCCATTTTTAACAAGTTTTTACTTAAATATGAATCCTTGTGTATGTTGATAGAAAAGTTACCTTGGACATGACATTTGGACTTAGTCACTTTCAGCAAAGTAAAAACAAACATTCTTCGTCAAGTTAAGGAGTTTATAATTGAGATAATATGACTTATAATCGATGTTTTTAACTTTTTACATATAAACGTAGTACATAGAGTAGATTAATGTAAAATATTACAAATTTTATGTATAATTTTATGTATACCTTCATGAAATTGCAAGGTCTTGCATTTTGATTTGCTGAAAAAAGGGTATGAAAATGTGATATTGTCCATTTTCAAATTCTCATATCTTGTAATGTAAAACCGGTGAAATTTTCGGAGCTTGTTAACTATGAAGTGTACTTCGTCACTTATTTATTCTCTGATATATTGTGATACAAATAAATTATTTATAGCTCTCTAAAAAGTGTATCTTATGTGTTTTTAAGAAAAAAGTTTGGGCCTTACTATATATGACGTTCATTCAACGTCATGGGATGTAAAACTGATATAAGGTACTATTAGATAAAATAAAAATTGTATACATAGGATATGTGTCATGATGCACAATTTTGTCCGAACCTTGACAAGAGATGTCAGTACAAATACAGGAAATGCATTTTATGAAGAGCAAAATAGATTTATATTAATTCATTTGGGGATTATTTCTTTGCTGCATGCACTATATCAATTTATGAAATTTATCTTTTTAACACATTTTAGCTATTGGAACAACATGTTTCTCTGAAGAACAGAAATATATATATATATATATATATATATATATATATAATCATTAAATATTAATATTATTATATATATAATCATTAAAATAAATACTTCATTGTGGTATTACATTAGGATATGTGTCTTGTCCTAAGACAATTCGTACATGCATTTACAATGTACAATCGTGTTGTCCTATACCTAGAACATGTAATATTAACAAGGTTGCAACCATATATACTATGAATATATGTATAAAATATAGCTTCTAACTTTTGCTGTTTCAAACCAAATTTATCCTGTACTACTTTGATAAAAATGTAGAGGTCTCTTTGGTTGCAATATAATTTACCATGTTTAATTTTCAAAGTTCAAACTTTGATCCTGAAATGAGAATTTAAATATCGATTTAAGATATCAATTGATTTTGTGTGACCTTACGCTCTGATTTAACCATGGAAGTATGGAGTACCTTATGATGTTTTGCTAGTTTAGATATTTGTTCTTGAAACTGCTTACATGTACGTTCAAGATTTTTATATTACATTATAAATTAATTTCTGTAATATATTTTAGTAAACTAAATGAAAATAGAACCAAAAAGTACAGCAGGAAAATAATTTCAGCAACTGGTTTTGCAAATTAAATATGTGAACCTTTGCAAATTTAAACAGAAACAAGATTAAAAAATAAAGTTTTAAAGTTCAGATTTTATATACCATTGTTCCTTTGTAGAGTGGAGCATACATGGCTGTGAACGTGAGATTGATTTTATGCCATCGATTCACAGGAACTCCATACAAAAGCGGTTCATAACAAAGCCAGTAAAACATTATCAATTTACACGTTTCATGACTGAATGCCGGGTGTTCTAAATCATATACAGTACACTATTCGCGGGCAACATCAAGCTCTGAGTGATGCTGGTTAATACTTGCATCACGTAATGATGGTTACTGGTCATAGAATTATAAGATCTTACAGCAGGGATTGCTCGGATGAACGTATGCAACACAATCAGGAATGTCGCATGTGGTTCTCACGACATCAATACTGCCAACAGATTTTTGCAAACGCTCCATAAGCCGTCGCACCTCCTTCGAAAGCCCGCTCTAGATTCTATCGAATTTGCTCTATCTCCGTTAGCTGTCAGCTATTCTCCAACATTAAATAGTCATCAGAAAAATGAAATTTATAATCATCAACTCCAAATGGCATCATGAGATTTTCTATCAGCTTATAAGGAATAACTATTAATTACGCAGATTATAATACTTTGACCATCATTTAATTTTGTCAGTCTATACGTAAATAGAGATAAAAAATATACAGTTATTTCTTAAAGAAATGATATATTTGAAAAGAGTTAGAAGACTAAGTCAGTTTGTCAAGAACAAACATTGTTCTATATTTCGTGACTCCAGTATCGTTAGAGAACTTTCTCGACTTCACGAAAATTTCCTTATTGTTCCTGCTGACAAGGCAGCTAACAATTACACATTCGTATGTAAGGCATACTATATTAAATGTCTTATAGAAGAGCTTGGTCTTCATTCAACGCCTGGTAATCCAACTTATACAGTTACAAATCTGTCTCCTTCAGAGGTATTGGATAATCACAAGTCAGTTCTCAGTTCATTCGGTATTACTAAAAATGAATCTGATCTCGAGCTACCATACCTTTTTTGGATTCCAAAGATGCATAAAACTCCATATAAGCATCGATTTATAGCTGGATCTTCTTCTAGTGTTCCACCAAGCCTCTTTCCATGTTACTCACCAAAATTCTAA
Organism: Pteria penguin; assembly: GCA_035048485.1. Lineage (NCBI taxonomy): Eukaryota > Metazoa > Mollusca > Bivalvia > Pterioida > Pteriidae > Pteria > Pteria penguin. Next base: position 45,834,081 of record CM068582.1, on the reverse strand, counting down.
CAAAAATCAAATATGGTCTTCAGAAATACTGCTCTACTGCTTATTCGAGAAGCGGAATCAATCAGATGTGGATCATAAAAAATTCCAAGGAACTTCTAGAGCACTTAAAATTTCATATTTACAATAATGTCACTAGCATCAAATCTTTTGACTTTTCGACTCTTTATACAACATTCCTCATTAAAAACTAAAGAACAGAATAATATCAATTATTCAAAACACCTTCTTTAACAAAAAAGGAATTCGCAGATATAAATACTTCGTTTTAGGCCACAACGACACGTGTTTTGTAAAGGAACAGCTTGATTCCAGCAGCAAGTATAGAGAAAAAGAGATTATGCAAATGTTAGAATTTCTTAAAGCTAATACTTTTTGTGATATTTGGTGGGAAAGTGTTCCAAAAGGTTGTTGGCATTCCTATGGATACTAATTGCGCGCCTCTTCTGGTCGATATATTTTTGTACTCTTACGAAGCAGAATTCATACAGTCTCTGCTCTCTAAAGGCAATAAACAATTAGCATCTCGGTTCAACTTTACATACAGATACATCGATGATGTTTTGTCGATTAACAACCCTGTATTTGAGGATAACCGAAACATCGTATATTCAAAGGAACTCGAGATAAAAAAAAAATACTACAGAGAGCGCGTCTTCTGCTTCATACCTCGATATACTGCTATCAGTTAGTGAAGATGGTTCATTAGTAACCTCTCTCTCTCTATGACAAACGTGACAAATTCAATTTCTTTATTACCAACTTCCCTTTTCTGAGTAGCAACATACTTTCCTCTCCCGCATATGTCTCACCTCGATTTTATTGGGGTTCGCATTTGTCTGAATATGACACTAAACACGATATTGTCCCCTTTATTCCATGGACTATGAGATATGGTATACCTTCCGGTACTTCTTCGTTTTTACATGACCATGCCATTTTCATTTGAACCTAAAGACCGCTGATGATATACGCGAAAACAAGTTTGTATTGTGTATTAAAATGTAAAAAGGTGACGATGGAAATAAAGCGTCGTTATGTGTAGAAATAATCATCACCAAGGACTTGCACATACATGCAAAACATGATAATAGTAAAATTAACACACAGGACAGTACAAAAATATTCGATTGTACTGCGGTTACGACACCGACTTAGGACGGTCAATTAAAGTAACATACATCACTCAATTGGTATTGTTAACCGGTTTTGATCTGTAATAGTCCTCACAAAGTCAGAGGGACGAGAGTCAGGATCTTGTCTCCTTTAAAAATGTTTGGACAAGGGCCATCATAGAGTTCCCACCGCCCTAACAGCGTGCAACGTTCAAGTAAAAGTCTGTACAGGGCTTTAGATGTACCTAAAAGAAGACATATTGTCTTAGCAATGATTTTGGTGTCCCAGGAAACAAATGACTGGTATTACTACTACCTCAATATTCAGCTTCGATATAATAAAATAAACTAAAGCGCTAAATATACTAAGACCAATCAGTCTATGAAGAAAATAAAATCATTACGATGGCTTTGAAATTAATTATCAAGGGATAAGATTGATTTTCTGTCCATGGTCAGGAGAGAAATGCAATTTTAAATACATTATGAATGTAAAGATGATGGATAAATCCAAACCACAAGTCCAAAAATCATGAAACCATAGGACATACAAAATCAGTGAAAATGAAAAACAAATGGAAAATAACAAAATATGTCTACTTGAAGAGCATATGTGAACCCCTGTGATGGAGTGAGATCAGGTGCCCGGGGAGAGAAAGTAAGAAACTAAGAAAGTAAGTTTTATCGTGGCCTATTACTATATATTTGAATTTGCAGCTTCCGTTTTTACTAGTAAATGCATTTTGAATAATTTCCGCTAATCTGTCTTTTAATTTCTGATGAGGGATCGTTGTGTAAAGAGTCGAAAAGTCAAAAGACTTGATGGAGTGAATTTTAGTAAAGTTTTTTTGATTTTAGATGTTCTAACAACTCTTTTGAATTTTTAAGGATCCACATTTGATTAATTCCACTTCTGGAATATACTGTTTTGCAATATCTATGAAAGCCAGATTTAATTTCTGATAATATTTTGGTGAGTAGCATCGATACAGATTTTGTGGAACATTTCGAGGAACCAGCGATAGAGCATTGTTTGTAAGGATTTTTGTGCATTTTTGGAATGCAGTACAAATATGGAAGTTCTAAATTCAATTTATTTGAGTCAATACCAAAGGTATTGAGGACAGATTTATGATTCTCGAGTACTTCCGAAACCGAAAAGTTCGTGAGAGTATAAGTAGGATTTCCTGGAGCTGAATTTAATCCTAATTCTTTCACTAGGCTGTCAAAGTAATATTTCTTACAAGTAAATGTATAATCATTAGATGATTTATCTGCTGGTGTAATGATATAATGTTCTTGGGGGAAGGTAAGTTCTCTGACAACATCAGGATCTTTCAAAATAGATTCGAATCTGGTGTTTACAGAACCTTGTAATTTTTAAATTCTGTTAGTATGTGGTTTCTCAAAGTATGTAAAACAACGAACCGACATGGAAGTTCACGGATCTTTGAACATCAAAGTTATGATATGATTTATGATATAACAATATAATAAGAAAAAGATCAAAGTGTCTTACTCAGAATTCACAACGGAAATGTCTGTTCATAATATAATTATTTGAAGGGTAAAACAAAAGAACATTTAAGAACATCACAATATCCTTTGATTAAAGTGCAATTGCGACACCGACTTATGACGGTCAATTGATATGACAGTTTAATATGACTGGTTTGGTTAAGATACCTACTATATAATGGGGGCAGGCTTGGTGTAGTGGTTAAGCGCTTGACTTGCGGCGCCGACGATCCGGGTTCGATTCCCGGGTTGCGCCACTATGTTTAAGAGGGTGGTAACCTCCTGCTTCCATGTCGCGATATAACTGAAATATTGTTGAAAGCGACGTAAAACACAAATCAATCAATCAACTACTATATAATGTGTATAATGTTAAATACGAAATTAACTGGTGTCACATGACCATGGCAATAACAACAATGTACCACAGTGTACATTCAAGGACCCCTGAAATTCAGAGGTGAGTCCAGGCGCCCGACATGATAGAGCATCTCCTGTTTGGCTAGCTACATCCGCCTTAAATACACACGAAATAGATATAATTCAGCACTGTATATATACATAATTGTGAACAAACACAGTGTAGAAAGTGTCACAACCACACAACATCAGGAAATAATAATAATAATAATAATAATAATAATAATAATAATAATAATAATAATAATAATAATAATAATAATAACACCTAAGGCAAACCCTCCACGGGGAAGTTTTTTAAGGGGTCCACACTACAAAAGAATAAACTTATATAAGCTATATAATGCAGGCCGGGAACTTTTTATATGTATGAATGTGTGTGTTTTTGTGCGGCTATGTGTGATTTTACGTTTAAATGATTCTAATTTCTGGGTATCTGATTTATTATCGGCTTTTAAGAGGTCTATAAATCTTTATCGCGATACGCTATTGTGAGAAAGATGGATTCAGATTACTTTCGAAGTTTACGCCACCAATGTACAAAAAATAGATACTTGCATTGGTGAAACCTTCTAGGTCAAATAATTGATAATTTAATTTCTACAATTGTTTTTATTTTATTTCTTTATACTGCCCTTAGACTGTATATGGCTCAAAACTGAGTAGCCTTCACTTTTATGTTAAAAATAAGAGCATTTCCTCTTGTAATCTCGTTAAATATGAATAATGCAAGACAAATTGTAATAGATTAAAAAGCGGCATTAATATGACAAAGGGAAAGACCATTAAAGGATGTGAAATGTAAAGATGTAAAGAGAAATCAAAGCATGATTTGGTTTCCGGTGATCAATCCCCACCTCTTGAGAACGATAACTGCATTCGTATAATGGTATCTGTAAAGAACCTCCAGTGATATGTCAGTTACCATCACTGCTAATCTTGTTTGCAAATACAATTTTCTAACCTGGTATAGCAAGATATCAGGAAAGAGTATTTTAACTTTACAGTAACACAAAACGCTTAAACTAGGGATTGCACTAACACAAAAGAATTAGGACTACTCCACCACAGTTTCTGTTGACAATATCGGGGATATAAAAATGGTGATATCGACTCCTGTCAGACCATCAGTATATTAATGCTTTTGTACTGACATGAAATATATACTTCAAATTTTCAGTCATCAAATTAAGTAAATCACTCTAAAACTAAGGAGTATTTCCCTCATGCATACATCTGTCCTTAGATAAATTTTCGTTTCACTTTTCGGTCATTTTGACTTCATATTTTTATATATTTTGAGAATTCCAATCATACGGCCACGAGCATCACTGAAGAGAGATAACTTGTCGAAATGCGCATATGGTGCACAAAATTAACAGAAAAAAGAGGAGTTACCGGCTCAGTTATGTGGCAGAAGTCACCATGGAGCTATACAATACATGAATATAAATAGTATAATAGAACATTTAACACATTACAAAAATATTTGATTGTAGTGCAATGACGATACCGACTTAGGACGGTCATTTAATTTGACAAAAGCCAAACAAATGGTGTGGTTAACCGGTTTACGGGCCCACCTTCCCACTCACCGTAATAGCAGAACAATCAAAAGACGTACATTTAAAAATTTATAAATAATCCTCCATGTAAAGAACAAGGGTCAACAGGTATCGCATATTGAGAGGTCATAAAAATATAAACACGTAAGGTATTGTAAAACACATAATGGTATAAAAATATATGCGACATCAACATGATAAACCGTGCTCTACCAGTCTGAAAGCGGGCTAAGACCCTAGATATATATGTTCTATATTTATTATAATGAAAAATTATTATTGCACTCAAGATCCAGAAATACAATGTATACAATGTAAAGAAATTTGGCGCTATCTGAATTGCATGTTGCTTTTATATCATTTTCTCATCACTAATATTTGTTAAATAGGGATATCTTGTGGTGTTTGGAGGTAAGGTTTTTCAACAAATTGTCGGCATTCCAATGGGCACTAACTGTGCTCCGCTTCTGGCTGACATATTCCTTTATTCATACGAAGCTGAGTTCATTCAGTCTTTGCTTTCGCAAGGAAGAAAACAATTGGCTCTTGGCTTCAATTTTACTTACAGATATATAGATGACTTGCTTTCAATTAATAATCCTTCATTCGCGGATTACCTTAGCATCATCTATCCAAGTGAACTGGAGGTCAAAGAAACCACAGAAACTAGTAATTCTACTTCGTATTTAGATATTATGTTGTTTTTCGACATTAATGGTCAATTGAACACCTCACTCTATGACAAACGTGACGATTTCAATTTCGCTATCACAAACTTTCCTTTCATAAGTAGCAACATTCCATCATCGCCCGCATACGGCGTATTCATATCTCAGTTAATACGTTATTCCAGAGTATGTTCAAATTATAATGACTTTGTTCTGAGGGCTAGGCGACTTTCAGTTAAGCTGCTCAACCAGGGTTATATATGTGCTAGACTAGCATCGTCACTGAGGAAGTTCTACGGTCGTTACGAGACTCTTATTACTCCATATGATATCTCGTTATCCAGACTTTTAAATGATATTCTGGACTGAGACAGATTCCGATCACTTTACACAGATTTGACACCTTCTATACTAGAAGGTTACCTACTTCGACTTCTCCATATATAAATACATATGGAATTCACACGATTTGACTCTTTCTACTGGGTATATGTGACGGGTGTTGCTAGCAAGCAGGAGATGCTCACTCTATCCGGGCACCTGATCTCACTCCATCACAGGGGTTCACATATGCTCTTCAAGTAGACATATTTTGTTATTTTCCATTTGTTTTTCATTTTCACTGATTTTGTATGTCCTATGGTTTCATGATTTTTGGACTTGTAGTTTGGATTTATCCATCATCTTTAAATTCGATACCTCTTAACGTTAATTTACAATAACTTATCTCCTTGAATCCATAATCCAATTCCAATTCAAAAACGCTTGATATTATCTATTTATTGCTACATGCCATGGTTTATTTGATATTTTATCGCTGTCTACAGCAGAATGTTGGCGGGCCAAATCAACTCCCGACATGTACACTTATGGATCCTTGCATTGATTTAATAAGGGCAGTGTTTATTTGTCTTAATAAAATAAAACATGTCACATTTAAAATATTTCTGGTGTATTTAAACAAATAAATAAAAAGATTTAAATGATAAAAGTTATATAAATGTATATCACAAATTCAGTGGTACTAAATATATGCTTTAATTTAGTGCACCACATTCACATCTCGACAACTTATGTGGGATGTACAAGGCCGACACCGTGGAAATCCAATCCATTGTATCTACATCTTCATATCTGGCCCATCTGCAAGCATAGTCCTCTAAGTATCCACTATAATACGGACATTTATGTGCCAATTATTGTCCTGTCCGCGCTACTCACTCTGAAAACTGGAAAATCTGGATTTTCAATTATTCATCTTCAGAATAATTTCAAAAGGGCAAAACCATTCGATAGACCTTGTTTAGTCGTAACGTTTGGTGTATGCTATATGTTTGTATGAAGAAGCGTTCATCTTTTATAGGAAAAAAATCAATTTAGATAGGGCAATTTCCATGTTAAATTTTGACGTGACGTCGCCACGTTTCCCATAGACTCAATGTTAAACATCGGCGACGTCACGTCAAAAATAACAAAGAAAACGCCCTATCTAAAATGACTTTTTCCCTATAAAATCGAATGCTTCTTCGTAGAAACATGTAACATGCACCAAATGTTACGACTAAGCAAGATCTGATATTAATTTAAAGATAAATAATTGAAAATCCAGATTTTTCAGTTTACAAAGTTAGTCGCGCGGACAATAAGTGATTTGGGGTCCCTAGATTTAAAGCCCCGGAATTAACTGACTTACTGTTATATTGTCTACGATATTCACAACGCCACTAATAACCAAACAGACAGGACTATATGCAAATTTAAATGAGTGACATTAGAACAAAGTAGGGTTTTGTGTAAAATGTGTGATATCTAGGCACTTTAAAGTTTATGTATAAAAATCTGAATCAACCATACGGCAAAAGTAGTCACAAACGAAAGAGTAAAAATAAAGACATCACAAAAACTAAAATAGTAATGAAGTTGTCAACGGAGTTGAGGTACCAACTTGGGATGGTAAATTGAAATAATGCTATTTACTGAAACTGGTGTTGTTAACCGGTCTACGAGTCCACCTTCCCACTCAGAACGACGGCAGAGCAATTCAAAAACATAATTTTAAAATTATATAAATTATACTCCATACATGTATATATCAAAGATTAACAGGCTACCCAATTTGAGGGGTCTTAAAGATACACACAAGAAACATATAAAACTTTTTTCTTATTTTATGGTATCTATAACCCTGAGTCAAATGTTTAGAAATAATTCGTGAACGTATTTTCTCTCGCTTCCTCCTACAAATGATGAAGTACTCGAAGAAGAATATAATATAGTTACTGCGAATATGATGAAACCTAAATGCTTATTGACTTGTGGTGAAAGCGTAGAAAAGGATACAATGTGTATATTTGGTTTAATGTAAAAGCGTGAATTGATTTCTGCATGAAAACCTGAAAGCCACTCATTCTATAAATATTTAATATAATGTTATAAGGATAGAATATCAACAGCGAAAGATTAAAGAACAAGACAGAAATACTCAGTATGAACTCATATAGTTGCACAAGGAAAGGAATCTAAAACAACTACATAGCAAAAGTCACTATGGACATGTATAACAAACAGGAGTATACATTATGATCATAAACAAACATGAGCTATTTGATTGCAATGCAGCTGCAACACCCGCATTTGGACAATAAGAGTGACAAAAGTGTGCATAAGTGGTTAACGGATACATCAATCGAACGATATCAATTGATTTCAATCCTAAACAAATGACATCTGACTTAGCTTTAGGGCAGAAGTCACCAAGAAGATGTACAATAAAACCTGGTAACAAGTATTGGAATACATGAAAAAGCATAACAAAAATATCGAGTGTACGACAAATGCGATATCGACTTAGGACGGCCCGGTATTCAATTGGTGAGGTAAACGGTTTATGGGCCCACATTCCCACTCATCATAAATGCAGTACAATCAGAATACACACATCTAAAAATGATAAATAATCCTCCACATAGAGAAAAAGATCAACGAGTATTTCAGGTTGAAAGGTTATAAAAGGTCATATAAACACTAATAGTAATATAGAGTAAGAATAAGACTGGAAGCAAACCCAGGCCCTTGATCTGGAGGAGTCTCGACTAACAGTCAAAGGGGACGAAATTTAAGACCATGTCTCCTAATAAAATGTTTAGACAAGGTCCGACATGGAGTCCAAACCGCCCTACAAGTCAGCGTGCAACGCTAAAAAGTCTGTATAAGGCTACATGGGGGCCCAATAAAAACCAATATGCAGGGATTGTCAATTATACTGCGATTTGGAATCTCCACACAGACTGGCAACTTATATGTACAAAGGTTGTCAATAAACTGCGATTATATACACCCCCCCCCCCCCCGACGGACAATTGACACCTATAAAGAATTTTGAATATATTGCATTGTGTATCCACCACCAAACAGTCAACTGACACGTACAAAGAATATATGTTATAATGCAAATATGGATCCACAATCAATCCACATACATGTACATTGTCAAATCGACCGCAATCGTGTCGCTATTATACGGTCATTTAACATGTGCAGACAATATTAGTGTCTGTTTATCAAATATAATTAGCAAACGGAAGTTCTGCAATATAGGTAATGGTGTAATCGGCAGACTTGCATTTTGAGTCATACAGTACAATAAAAATTCTTTATAATGAATTAAATAACCTGACATATTTTAAAATGAGAGTCTTACACGAATTATTACGTATATAATGTGCCAGTTAGTTGTCAAGTATATGCTCACTGAAGACAGGTTTGATCATTCTTGAACTTAAATTGATATTTCAATACAGCTTTAGCAACTTGATTGCTTGTGCAGACAGATGAACAACATCCGGTCACACGACGCTTTTCGAGGGTTACTAAGTGTAGTGTAATTTCTGCTTTACTGTTATGAGTATCACAGCAGCATAGTTAATTGTCCAAATTTAACATATCTTTTCTTAAAAATGCATACCTTCTTAAAATACTGGCAGCCGAAAAAAAGAAAGAAAAAACGAACGAAAATACTGAATGTTGGCTTAATTTCTGTGCAACAAACGTAATGGTTTTATGTAGAATGAATTATCAAGTAATTTTATGTATAATAGAAATTCTAATAGATTCATTATAACAAATCCACAGAATCTTTCCAAAACCGTACGATCTTGCTATTTACTTTGACTGTCTGTTTACTATTCGATACCACAATAAATTGTTTCTGTGGCAGATAATGGAATTCAGATTAGTTTATTTGATACGAGGCCCTTTTATACCGAAGATTGCGTTGCGACGATGTTGACAACTGAGAGTTAAGAGGTAGGTAGGATAAGTCAAGGTCTTGTCTAATTCAGTTATATTTCTACATTGATAATGTTTTTTTAAGTATCATGCTTATTTCATCGCAAGCATCACATCTGTATCCGTTATGTTTTATAATTTCAAAACCGCAATTTATACAGATATATTATTGTATAAGATCATGAATTTGTAAAGGTTATGTTCGTGAGTAAATCATATTTACTTTACAATTTGACTTAAACCTACACTTCAGCATTATGAATACAAAATTAAGCCATCTTTTTCGGTCGATTCTGAATATTTATTAAATTGTAAAGGTGCCGAGCAAAATAAAAAAATATATAGAACAAATACAAAATAATTAAACGAAATAGAAAATACAAAAATGTGTGGCATGACGTAAAAACTGTGATATTATCCAGTGTACCATTGGTCTCATCTACTGTGTGCTGGAAGTGGTGTAGTGGCTAAGCACATAACTTGTGGTCCGGGCGATCTCGGATTGTACCATTGCTTTTAACAGGTTGTAAACCCTTTGCATCCTTATTGTAAAGACTGAAAATTGTACAAAATATTTGAATTGTTAGCACACCTCTTCCAATTACCTCTTTAAAGAATTACATTAAATCTTTTATAATTTATCGCATCCCAAAACAATGTTCCCAGGTTCCAATACACATAAAATCAAGCGACAGGTACCCTGGCATAGTGGCCATAAACAGCAAGTACCCTTATGCAACGATAGTGGAAATAATTACTAGATAACTTATTTGTACATGTGTTTCTATTAGTAACATATAAACCAATATATAATACTACATACAAAGAGAGCAGTATGCTACAGTAATTTTGCAACATCAATCAAGTATTTTAAGATAACGTTGTATGGACCCAATATATGCTGAATATATGATTAGTGATATCATTTGCATAGTATCAATATGTAAGTGGATACAATTATGTCTATGATTTTAAAACTCATCATCGGTGTTTTACACAAATACGTTTTTGTTGTATGAAACTACATGTAAATATCTATAATCTATTAAAACTTTAAAGATCAAGTGAAAAATCTCCCTTTCGTGGAATTGCATTTGATCATAGTAAATATGATCATCACCATTATTTTGTTCATGGTAAACTGCATATTCCAGTACAATTCATGGTAAACTGCATGTTCCAATACAATTCATGATAAACTGCATGTTCCAATACAATTCATGGTACAGATCAAACAACCTCATGGTAAATCAAAAAAAGTTTTCAGCATTTCGGGTGTTTATTGAGGATTAATATCTTTAGGAACTTGCAACTACCCTTTTTAACGAGTTATTTTAGAAACAATTAAATTGATTTTCAATTTCACTTTCCCCTAAGACGAAAAAGCTAGGAAATCGATCTTATATAACTTCCTCTGAAATATGCACCGACGATAAGAATAAAAAAACCTATTAATAATACGAAAATGTAGCATAACCTTTGCTTACTATTCTACATGTATCACACAGATATTATTCGTCGTAAAGATCAAAAGGTAAGTTCTGTATTAATTAACATGTAATGCATGTACCCAACGGTCGTAATTAAAGTTTTCAAATCATTGTCTGTATATAAGAAAATGCTCTAAGGAACATTTGAAGCTGAATTTATCTCCAGATTTCCTCTTTGCCGCCACAGCATCGAGTGCTAATGGCTTTTCCTTGTTATAAGATCTATAATGTGTATATAAGGTGCTACGTAAAATTCCAATATATTTATCTATCTGTAACGCAGAAACATATTCCTTAATTTAGATCAATTTCCCATATGTAAGTTTTGGAAAAAAATTCCCTATAGAATATTTTAAAGAATGTCGCTTTCACTAATTGCATTCCAAGACAAGATACACATACAATGCCACTGTGATAAATAGTTCATTTCCTTTTACTCTTTAGTGCTCTTAACTACGGTCATTATCACATAACAACAAACATTGACATGTCATTTATACAATTCCAATCACCATAAAGCAGACTTGGTTTATTAGTTCCTGTACAATTCACAACGTTCTCCACGACATATTTTGTAGACCAGTTAATTTGTATCTTTTAAATTTAACATCATAAAACTAACTGTATTTGATATAAAATGGTAGGAAATAGATCTAGTACAAAATCCACCAAAAGAAAAAGATCGTGAAAAACAAAACAGCTAACTTATACTTAATATGTAATTGAATTGGACTCACAGTGCAAAATTAAAAATCAACCGATGTTGTGACTTGACATGGTTATTGACTCTTTTTTCCCTACTGCCGAGAAAATAAATCCAAGCAAAGAATAAACATTGGAGAACAGCTGTCAGAAGACAACAGAGCTCGCCGTTGCAAGGTCTTATAATATAGGTTTATTAAACAGCTAACATTTCAAAAACTTAATCACTTCTTTTAAAAACTAGAACTGTCTGCCTACAGAACTTACACCACCGCCCAAACTTAAAGTGAAACGTCGAAGTCAAGGCCGAGAGATGGGTCTTTGCCATGAGAAATACACGCGTAATATGAAAGTCTTCTGGTTCAAAGGTATGGCCAAGGTTAAGTGTTTCTGGACAGAAAGACGGATAAGGTGATTCCTATATACCCCAAACAAGTTTCAAAGCCCTACTTCTATTGATTCAGATATTGAAGCCAATGATAGAGTTTTTCAAACATATGTCAAACTCTAAGGTCAAAGTCACAAGGTCAAAGATCGTGATCCCAAATGAAACTGCCTTCACAACGTATCTATGTGTGAAGTTTCAATACTCTATCCCTCTTGATTCAAAAGTTAGAGCCAAGGTTAAAGTATTTGAAAAGTAGGACAAACTGCAATGTCAAAGGTCATGGTCCAAAATGAAAGAAAGAACCTTCCATTTGGTATCCATATGTGAAGTTTCAAAGGCCAATTCCTTTTGGTTCGAAAGTTATAGCTAAGTTTACTTTTTGAAAGGTTGGTCAAACTCCAAGGTAAATGTCACAGATATTGATCCCAAAGGTTTTTCACCAAGGTATCCTTGTGTAATATTTCGAAGCCAAACTTTTCTTGGTTCAAAAGTTATAGCAAAGGTTGAATTTTTTTAAAAGACAACCTTTAATGTCAAAATCACTAAGTCAAAGGTCATGGTTTTACTTGAAAAGGCCTTCAACAAGATTTCAAAGTGTGAATTTTCAAAGCTCTACTCCTCTTACTTCAAAAGTTATAGTCAAGGTTACAGATTTTGAAAAATAAGTCAAACTATAAGGTCAAGGTCACAGTCCAAATGGAAGTTTTTCCAGCAATGTATCCATGTGTTTCAATGCTCTACCATCTTGGTTCAAAAGTTATAGCCCAGGTTAAAGTCTTTGTCTACACCGACACCGACAACGACGACGCCGGGGGTATGACATTACCTCTCAGGATTTTATACAGCTAAAAATCTATAGATAAAATTCCCTGATGACCAAGATCCAAAGATCCAAATTTTTTTGACAAAACATAAATATATAAACATAAGAATGCGCACGTTGTAATCGCATCCCTTATAAATGTGGCTAAATCACCCCATCGGTTTGTATCGACTCGAAAAAACTTGTCGAGTAATGTATGTGACACCAACGATGTTATATGTCCTTTTTCTTTCTGGAATTGCAATGTGAACAAATTTCTTTGTCTGCATTATATAGCTTACATATCAAAATGTTTCTTAGCCCCTGCTCTATTGCAATGTTGACAGTTTCATACTGAGTAATCCACCTATATTTATATAAAAACTTGATGAATGTATTCCCAAAATTTGATAAATTTTGAAAGTATAAAAATCTTTTTCGGGTTTTAAAACTTTACATTGGGATACATTGAAGATTATTTGTTGATTTCCACTGAAAATTGAAAAACAAAATAAAGCATGATATATTAGTATAATATGTACAACAGATATCAAGATACCATGATATTAAGTCGACATTACTAGGGTCCGGCGCCATAAACTGAGAAAATATTTAAGTCATAATTTCAAATTCCTCTGTTCAACAATGAATTAACAATTGAAATTTGGATTTTATTGAGTTTTATTCTATAGATAAATAGAATGAAATCATTCTGCATGGCAAATTATCTAAACATTTGATAATGGAATAAATCAAATTGAAATAATTGCCTTAAGTATTTTCTAAGTTTTTGGACGCAGGTATTTTTTCTTAGGAATTTGATTTCTAATTTGTTAGAAGTTGGATGATTTCTAAAACTAACTGTACAAAAAAAAAAACGATATGGCAGTCAATCAACAACGTCTCAACCCTACACAATATCGCTAAAGCAGTGTTCATCAGGGAACACGATTTTGTTGGAAATGAAAACCAAAGAAATAGCAATGGTACATGTACATATTGTATTATGGGTACAATGATCCCAAGTGAACAGATACAGGGGCTACAGAGGATTCCTGGTAATATCTGGCGTCTATGCATGGACAATGAAGAGGCACGGAATGCCCATTTTCATAAAGACAGATTCAATATAAGGCAAAAGCGTATCACCATTTATGGGTCAAACCCCATAGAGCAAAGACAGGAATACCAGGGGACGAAACCGGAGGAAAAAAAATCGAAATCAAAATATATTACATCAAATGATGTAAATAATATCACATCTGACAATTACGTTTGGACATTTGTAAATGCCAGATGTTTAAATGTAGGGAATAAAGAATATAAACGTTATTAATATAAATTAACATCTGACATACAGTCAATGCTATGCACTTACAATCAATGCACAAGGTCTTCGAGACAAACATAAAAGGAAGACTGTATACATATATAAAACAACTAAAAGCAAATAACATTTTCATACAAGAAACACAATTTACTCAAAACTACCTCTAATAAAAAAAATCCCCCCCCAAAAAAATAATAATAATAATAAATAAATAAATAAAATAAATAAATAAATAAATAAATAAATAAAACCTCCAAAAACCAATTTGTATACTTTCCAACACTATGGATATTGGACATAAACAAAGAAGCAAATGAAAGAGCATTACTCATAAACATAAAAATAAAAAATGACAAATAAAAGAAATTCCTCCAAAACTAAATCAAAACTAGTAAATAAATTTAGTTGAGGCCTTCGCATATTTGGAGGAGACTGAAATGAAATTCAAGCAACAAGAGATAGAATACCATATCAGTAAAATAAGTAAATCAGTGAAAAAAAAATCTTTAAAACCTCACAAGAACGAAAAAGCGTTTAGATCCACAGGAAATCAAAAACACAAACAAATTACAATATATGTGAGAAAGGAAATGTTCCATACTTTAAATGAGCAGAATTGATTATTTTCTTATTTCAACTCCTACAAAGAATAACCAGCTCTCTACTGACCACATGACAGTAAACTTTAAACTTAACATTGAAAACAACATAAAATATCCAGGATATTAGAAACTAAACAACAATCTTGTCCAAGATGAAAAAAGTACAAAGCAGGTATAAAACATTGCTTATCAAAATATACTGAAATGCTAAATAAAACGACTAAAATGAGCAAACAACAATTATCTATCAAATATGGAATGGAAAGGACAAGAAACGAGGAAAGGCAAAATTGATGAAATAGGGAACAGGTTAATTGAAATTGAGCACAATAATGACACAAGAGGAATCAAACTAAGAGAAAATGAACTAGAGGCTTTACATCTTGAGAAAACTTTGGTGGCCCAAATAGGACCAAGAATGAAATGGAATGAAAAAGGCGAGAAATACATAATATACTTCTTTAATCTTGAAAAGAGTAGACAAGCAAAGAAGGTTATCCTAAACATATATGACCAAGAAGGAAAATTTTTAAATGAACAAAATGAGATGCTAAACAAAGAAAGACAGCCCTAAGGGAATTTATTATATCAATCACTCAAACTTTATATAAAGTTAATAACTAATAACATACAAAGGCTCAATACTGAATCAAAAGTGAGTGAAGATAAGAAAAAAAAAACCAACTGTGAAGGACCTCTTACAGAAGAGGAATGTCAAAATGCCAGTTTTAAAATATACCAAAATACGAAAGGAACTGGTGTCACATGACTGTGGCACTAACAACAAGGTACCACAGTGGACATTCACGGACCCCTGAAATTCAGAGGTGAGACCAGGTGCCCGGGAGGAGTGAGCGTCCCCTGTTTGGCTAGCCACACCCGCCACGAATGTCTCCAAGTCTCCATATAGCGATTAGCTATCCGTTCAGTTCTATTAAACGTTTTGGATATTAAATAGCTCCTGACAGAATCTTTAAATTATGCTTACATTAAAAACAACTTATCAGAATCACAAAGAACAAGCTTACCATCACTAAAACAATTATCCATTTAATATAAATAACTAGCGACTCATTTCTCTCCTGAATGTGGACTATACAAAGCTGCTAATTGCCTAGCTGAATGAATCAAACCTGTCTTACAAAAACTAATTCACTCTTATCAAATAGCTTTGTAAAAGGATAAAACATCAAGTACAAAATTCGATTGATTACTTTTCAACAATACGATTACAGCGGAATTTCCCATCCCAATATCTACGTTGATCTAGTGTACAGACCAAGGAGGGTCAAAGGTTCCGATAAGTTTATATTTTATATTATTTATATAAATATATTTTTTAAATATTGTCATTTCATTGTGCTTCTTTTGCGGTGAGTTGGAAGGTGGGCGCCAGTAAACAGGTTAACCACACCAATTGAGTGACGTTTTTTACTTTAATTGATCGTCCTAAATCGGTTTTGTAATCGCAGCAAAATCGACTATTATTGTAATGATCTTTTTCCGTGTATATTATACTATTATCATGTATTGTGTGCATGTCTTTGGTGATTTGTGTCATACAGCATTATCAGATGTCCTCTGTGCTCTCCTCTGAAAACTGAAAAAGGGCTAATACTGTTAATTGACTTTGCTAAAGCCCTTGATACAGTTGAATGGAACTATATGTTTAATGCTTTAAAACACTTTAAATTTGGCAAAACTTTTCTACCGCTGGTACATAAATATTCATCACAAATATCAATTCAAAATATCACAAAAGGCAGATGACACCACATTATTGTTAAAATTAACAAGTGACGTAACAAAAACCTTAAATCTAATAGAAATACAAATAATTTGGATCAGTGTCAGGACTCATCTTCAATCATTAAACTAGGCAAAACTACTGATATACACCATGTACCAGATAATTTTAAAAAGATTAATTTATAGATCAAATAAAAATTTTAATCCAACCAGGGCGACGGATACAATGTAATTGTAACACCCTTCCCCTTTTCTCCCGACAGAAAACAAGCCGATCAGATGTCATATTGATTACCTTTCTTTAATCTGTAACATAGTCTTTCGAAACTCCCTTGCCCTTTTGCAAGACGGACATTGCTAGACATAAAGAAAATCATCGAACGCCTTTCGAGCCAACAAGTTGAAAGTATAGATTAGAGAGTACCACTAAATGTCCGATATTGAAAGTCAAGTTGAAACACTAAAATTCGGTGCTCTTGGTTTCCGCAAGACCAGGTGTCCGGAAGGTGTGAACTTCTACATGCTGCACCCATTGCAAATGTTCCGTGGAAACTTCTGGTTTTCGGTAGTAGAGTCAAATTTGTCAGATCGGCAAAAGGAGATAAATACACATGGTCGTGTTCCAGAATATCATATAATATTTTGGAAAGGGGTATTTCATTCTGTCCAACAATTTCCTTGTATCAACCATAAGACTGCTCAGATACGATTCCAAGCGTTCAATGATGTTCAATGATGAGTAGCCCTGTGGAAGTTGTTTCTTTATTAGTCTGCTGGCTCTCTGGACAAAACTTGTCAGAGGAGCATGCTCTGGCATAGTATATAATTTTTGAAATTAAAACGCAAACGGTAGACGTGAACAGGATGTTATTACTCAAGGAGAGAAAATAAGCGAGAATAAAGATAAAATCGTCACCTTTGTCATAAAGGGATGTGTGTAACAGATTATCACTACCGACACAAAATAGGTCGAGGTAAATAACTGATGTTTTGGTTTCTGTCGTGTTCTTGATTCAGCGGAAAATATATCGCCATGGAAATTCCGAAAATTTGGATTATGTGGAATTGACCCGAGATGCAATATGTGTCTTTCTGCTAGAGAGCAATTATTGAATAAATCCTTCCTCATATCAGTTCAAGAGATGTCCGTCAGAAGAAGTGCACAATTGGAACCCACCCGCTGAAATGCCAGCAATCTGGAGTAAACTTTTGCCACAAAACCCATGGAAATATTATCAATAAGTAATTACAGCAAATTAATGATATCGTCTCAAGTGGACTTATTCGAATCATAGCTTTCCTTAACAAACTAATGATCTTCGCAGGCTATATATTGGCCGAAAAAAAAAAAAGAAATGCAAGTTTACTGTATAGCTAGATAGTTACACGATTCAGTGATGGTTTTAATGATTTGAGTTGTCCTATAACAGACCACGTTTGCATCAATAGCATTAAATCAAGGGTACACTTCGCTGTTTCCTGATCCAAATCGGTAGCGTGTCTGCCCACACCTGCCTTCAGTCGCTGATCTCACTCTCTTATCAACTCCATCATGATGTTACTGTCCTTACTTTTTATTCTGCTCCTGAATTAGGGCCTGCGTGAATTGAGCGACATTATATGGGATGTTGACGCGCCTAAGCGTCCTGTCCAGCTCGTCCCACAAATGCACGACTGGGGACAAATCTGGACTATATGGTGGTTAATCAAGAGCTTGTCTTGAGCCAGAAAGTCACGACATTGCCCAGCAATATGGGGTCTAGCGTTGTCCCGCTGAAAATTGCAATTAGTAACTCGGAAAATGGAATTCATTTCTCGTGCCATGATTACCTACTACGGGACCTCAGCTTTTACCTTCTGACTCAAAAAACATACCACCGATTGGCCACCAGCGTGATTATTACAAAAGTTTTCTCGGTATTGAACGAAACGAGTAACGGATTGAATTACGCCGGGTCTTTGAGAATTGTACATGTATATATGTGAGTGTAATGTAGAAGTATAGATGCAGCTTTTTGGAATAACGTTATAGTTTAGGTATTGTATGTACAGTCACAAACTGTTCAGCTTCAGTACTCACATTTCAACGAAGATGCAATGTATCTAAGATGATTACTATTTTGTTTTTCGTTGATTGAGGTATCAACCTAAAATTTAGACGGAAATATGCATCAATATATTTAACTTATATATAGAAACAAAATTTTTGAATTGTCCACTATATATAATTTATTATGGCACTACATTACTATTTTGCCACTGATACATATGGCTTGATTGTGAATAAAAAATGACAAGGTAAACAACATTTCGAAGTCAATAATGGTTCCTAACACAAAGTTCGAAAATTTTATCCTAGTGTCCGGATTAGAAATGAAATAGAACGAACAAAACAATTATTAAAAACACGAATTAGTGCATATGAGGATGACAATCTGTTA
Organism: Pteria penguin; assembly: GCA_035048485.1. Taxonomy (NCBI): domain Eukaryota; kingdom Metazoa; phylum Mollusca; class Bivalvia; order Pterioida; family Pteriidae; genus Pteria; species Pteria penguin. The sequence goes on along the minus strand of CM068582.1, from coordinate 45,815,007 downwards.
CTTAAGGTATTTCTTTTTTGAATGCTATTGGTATTATTAGAAATGCATGGTGACTGGTGCACGTGCGTGTCGCAAGATGGAAAGAGTAGGTTTTGGGGTGGATCGGAGGCAGCACCTGTTCTGGTGGAAATTCCTGTTCTGTTTGCTCAGTCGGGTATCATATTGTAGAAATTAGTTATCAGGGTCCATTGTCGAGCGATCGGTTAGTAGCAGAGGAGTTCTGTATTATATTTGACTATTTCTAAACAGCACTGTACTGTGGACTAGATGATAGATCTAATGATATTTAACATTTATATTGAATAATAGTAGGACATTATTCTTTTATTTAATAGTTTCTTAAGTGAAGTGCGATTTCTTTTGTACTTTAAATTCGTTATATACAACGAAACAATGTATGTAATCGCGTCGATTAACAACATGCGTATAGGAATCACTGTTCCATTAATAGAACATGGTTTCGCATTCCAGAGGAAAGCATTTCCAGCAATTGTGATATGTCTGCACTCCAAAATATTTTGATGCAAAATCGATTCAATTTGTTAAACAATCAGATTCGCTGCAAGACCATCAACACAAAGAAATTAAATGTTTAGTAACCTAAAATAACACAACTCTAATTTGCATGTATGGCAAAGGATTTGTTCAAAGTAAAGCCATTTATTTTCAATTTACTACAAATAATTTTATAATGTGGGAAATTGTCCACTCGATCATATAAAATCGATTGTAAGTGTCAACTATAGGCCACGATTATGAAGAATAGGTTTAATATTTATTCTTTGAGACTAGATATTTTACATATATAATTCTGTGTTTTATTTTTCACGTAATTTTGCGAAACCATATGACTTGGATGTAACAATAAAACAGATTGTTATCAAATCTTATCTTAATATTGAACATATATGAATAAAGTTAACCCTACGAGTGGATAATATATGCTAAGACTTTCATGAGCGCAGTTTATTTACCTTGCCATTCTGGCAACTGTTTTTATTTATTAATTTTTTTTTCAAAATAAAATAAGTAAACAACCAATATCAAGGGGTTAACCACATCTCGAAAGCCATGGAATAAAAAGACGATACCGTGTACAATGTCATAATCAGGCAATTGCGTACTTCAATAAATCTGAGGTGAGACCAGGTGCGCTGGTCAGTAAACTTAATTGAAAGTCGTTTATGATCAACATATGAACCATGCATGCTTTTGTGTGACTGTTTTCGTTCTACCGAGATTTGGCCGTACTCACAACGGCCTTTATAGTGTCAATACACCTGAGATTTGTAAATGTGGTTTTCCATTGCCAACACAGCCCATTTTTACTCCAGCTGAAGGTGGATAGAAGGGTGACAGACGATACAAAATTCGAACGCTGTACCTATTTGTTAGGTATGATATGCTCTACCAACTATGTCACCCCTTTTAGGGCGTCAGGAAAACATGAATGTTTATTATGATTTAAAGTGCTAAGATACCGAGAGGTAATCAATAATGAACACCCATTCTACTAGACAAAATATAGACGTTGGCCACCAAAAACCCCTGAAAAATATTTTTCATATGATTAATTATATAAATGTTCTTTGAAAAAAGCCTTAACAACTACTATTCCTTGACTTTAATCATTTAGATAGTCATTTGATTTTCTTTTATATGTTAAATTTATCAAACTACAAAAATCTTGCAATGTGATATATCGTTCTAAGAATAGTTTGTTTATTTTCATTCTCCTTGGTAAATTTTCTTTTATTTTAATATGATTTTGCATTTTTGCTTAATTTGTGTGTATATCAGTTTCAGGAATGTTGAACTATTTAATTGGTGTTGTCCATCATCTTCATTCTGTCGATATATCAAATACAAAAACATACAATTAATTTTACAGTCCTGAATGAAAATTAAGGAAACCTTGCAGATGACAGTCTCGACAAACAACTAAATTACGCTTGCCGCGATAGAAACCCTAAAATCAAGCTTCGAATTATATAGCATGAAACAGCTTCTTATCCGTTGTCCTTCGGCAGATTACTTTCAAAATTACCTTATACGACTAAGTAATTTCCAGCGATCACTAGAACTTCATTTACATCGCTAAACCAGAGCTTTTTATTGGAGAATTAAAGAAAGAGCGGATATCATAAAATCGACTACGCAGAAATCTTTAAAGTTTTTCGAGCAAGATTCTATTACCATCAAAGTATAAGGAAAGCAATAAAGGCATCATATCATTGTCAAAAGACAGCATGTTGCAGTCTATGAAATGCGAATTATCATTTTCCAGATTCTCAGCATCTGGTTCTTGTAACAGCCATGTCGTGATGACTGAAATTTATTATTTATTTATATGTATGTATGTATTGTATGAAAAGTGGAGATTTTTTTCTCACTCAGAATTTGATAGAAATGTCATTATGCTTTTGTTTAGTGTTTGTCCATAATCAAGTCGTCTTTGCAGCGCTAAAATAGAATTGTGCGTCATTTTATTCATTGTATAGTAAGTGTCAATAACTAACTGGAGTACTCTCTGGACACCAGCCTCTAGGTGTCCATCAAAATACATTGTTTAAGTGCCACTTGAATCAGTTCCTTTAGTGTTTTGCATATGATGTATTTTAGATAACAAGAACAAAAACATTTACAGTTTGAAATACGGAATATCCCAAAGCATATAAATGTTAAAGCTCCAGAATTCGTATTATCTGCTTCGTGCATGTATATAAATCTTCTACTGAACATTGAATGAAACAGGAAGCTGAGAAAATCTTGTTTGCATAGATTAGAAATCGTTATCTGATAAGTTGTTTTCCTTATGGTATTGTGTCCTTGATGAAGGTGTGATACCAGTATATCGGTTTATCATGACAACTTGTCGATTCTGACTGTCTTTGGTTGTTAATATTCAACGTGAATAGGTTTAACTACCGCGGTAAAACTTTGTACGGCAAGCAGGGGATGCTGACTTATTCATGAAGTCTGATGTAAACTATGCATTTTCCTGGATCATTGATTTCCCATTTCATTTTTGTTGTATTATCAAAATTAATTTTCGACGACTGCTTGTTATCAATATATTACATAATGTTTTGAATAAGATAAACATTAAAATGAATATCACCTTGATTGCACTGTTTCCAGTTGAAAGATAAGAACCATAAAATGGAATTACTGCGTCCATTGACCACTTTAATCGGTATTGCAATATAATGAAATACTTGTATAATTTCTTATATATCTGTGCAAATCTTATCTTAAAATTACCTTACTTTTGTTAAGTTTATCAATCATTTTCTTAATATTAGTAAGTATATATATATATGTGTGTGTGTGTATGCGAATATTATCTTATAACAACGAATCGGTGAGACAAGAGACAACCTATGCTTTTCGGAGATAAGTTTCAATGTACGTTTATTAAGATTCTTTCGTGCTTAACATTCTCTTATTGCTGAAGTACATATACTACTCATATATTATTAATCCGATATCACATATTGCGCCAAAACGTCATTTATCAACTGTCCGATGTGCATTCAGACTACAACGTTGACTTCTGTCGATAGATCAACACTGTACCATAATGATTAAGAAAAGGGCACCTGAGGGCATCGTTTCCAGATTGCAGTATTCCATCACTTTTACCACTAATACAAGCTAATTCATTGCGGATGTGATTCGGACGCTTCCTGATAAGGTAAGAAGCATATATGAATATTCCTTTTATGTGAACTATTAATTTAAAATGTTCAATATGACAAGCTATTTAGTAGATTTGTCTATCAATTACACTTAGTTGCGAAGTAAGTATTGGCATAATTTGATCATTTCCAGTCTATAATGCAGGTATCGATCTGATATCAGACATACACGTGTACATTTTCTATATGAATCAGAAATATAGAACTTGTCTTTTTTCCATTCAAATATTCAGATCAAGAAAGTAAATCTTCCTTGTTGTTGTTATTTTCATGACATTGCATACCAATATAATTTTGTCTCGGCATACTGATACTTTCCCTTATATAGTGCTCAAAACATCTCAAGGCAGACAAAAGTGTGGCTAGCATTATCATGTGTCTTATGTAAAGTCTTCGACATGATTAATGTCACATCCAGCGCGTCGCTGAAAAAACGGTCATACAGATCATCGATTTGTCATAGATGTTTTCACAAGATGAAGTCGTTAATCATTTATATCAATTACAATATACACAGTAGTAACGACTAAGACGCAACAAAATTCTCATCGTTTAGCAAAACAATATCCTGAATAATAATAAAACCTCAAACGTAGTGGAGTATACTTGGTAAATCATTTTGTGTGAGTAAAAAAGGAATATTTATACATGAAACAACATAAATGACAGCTCTCAATACTTCTTGTTTGGTTAAGAAAAGTACACTTCAATACCATACCTTGAAATGTTTTGGTTTATATGCATTTCATACTTGTGTTAGATGGAATTTAATATCATTGAGGAGTTAATGTTTGTATCTTATTTTAAAGACGACGAAGGAAAACTTCGTCGTGTTATAATCTTAGCCACATCGGCTTCTCATCAGTCTAATTTTCAAATAACATAATACGATAAACTCAGTATGAAAACAAGCCTTCGGGGAATATATATTTATGAATTTCATTATCACTTTATCGGCAGTTTCCCTGAATACTTGATCAGTATAATATGTAATATCTTGCTATTACGGTTACTTGGAAAGCAATCAGAGAGACAATTATACAATTTAAGTAGCATTCTGTTACGGCTTGCACCATATCTAGACTGCAGCTCAACTGAATACTGTCACAGGCGCATATAAATACAGCATTTAATCTCACTTACGCAATACAATAAGCTCAGGAACATTGGCATTAGTGCCCGAGAACCGTCAGTAATTGTTTATTTCAGTATTGAGAACGGCACGACACTGTCTGCTGTCATTATTTGTTCATTTCAGGTGGGACATTTCCTTTGTACTGAGTAATATACACAAAAGAATTGTAGATGCTCAGTCTTGATATTATCATTTTTAGACAAACGCCCATTGGTACACAAGTTCGAAAGACATAACTTTCGTTGTAAGCTTGATTTGTTTTCTCTTATGCCTGTTACCAAAGCTTCTCTTAGCATAAATATAAGGCAAGACTAGGACTGCCCTTATTTCGTAAGATTTGGTTTAATTTCTTATGTTTCGAGATGGTAGAATAAATAAGGATTGTTTCTTAATTTTAAATATATGACTATTGATTATGCTACCTATGTGGTGAATGGTAATAAGGGCGTTTAACCACTCCAACTGAGTGAAATTTTTCTTTAACTGGCCGTCCGGAGTCGGTATCGTAACTGTCGTACAGTTGAGTTTTTCTAATGTTTCCAGTGTTTATTTGACTATAAACAGGTTCCATGTGCATGTCCTTGGTGATTTGTTTTATTCAGTTTGGTCAGATGTCATCTGTTTTTTCTTTTATAGCTACTATGTTGTTTAAACCCAATATTAACAGAGCAGTGTTTTAATGATGTTAAAATTCTTTTATATAATCCTTGAACATTCTGTTCATTCTGTAAAGTCTGCCTTGACCTGGCAGATATAAGGTTAAGACATACCTTTGGGTCCTGGGCAACAATTCTGCGAAATATTCAAAATTTTCATAAAACATAATGCATATCGCATATCATTTTGTTTTACTTTCATTCAACACGACACATTCTTCTAAACCAAATGAGATTTCTTCAATGTCCCACAAATTATATAGCAACATCAGTTGAATATGGAACATTTCAACATACAATAACTTTACATGGGTGAATTTACAGATACCCACGTATCATTTACACATTGATATGACAAAGTCCGCCTTATCTCAAATTTTATGTTCGCTTTTGCTGGCCAATAAAAATAAAGTCTTCATTATTATATATACTGACTTATTTGATTTGAAGGGGATAATGTTAAGACATTTATACTGATAATGAAAAGTCATTACAACGTAATCAGTAAAAGAGACCATGAACGGAATGCTCCTCCATGGCACTTAATTTCACTTAATTTCCTCAGAGGTCCATGCTTGCGTATATTTCCCGGCTTTGTAATAGAAATAAGTACGAGGTGGTAGTAACGCTGATACTTATTTTTTCTGGTCTCACCTCAGTTTAATTGGGGTTCGCATGACATATTCCATGGACTTCGAGTTATGGTTAACCCTTCGGTTCTTCTTCGTTGTTTACTTTATAATGTATTTAACCTCATACCGCTTTTTCTATTTTGAAATATTCGATATATTTCACAATCATGTTGCCTATATTGTTTGTATTCCTAAATATCAATGCTAACCAGTTGCGTGATGTGTCACTTATCATTAAAACTATTTCAACATGATCTACCACATAGATAACATAATCTATCAATGAATATGTATGAAAAGGTAACTGGTGTCACATGACTATGGTACTAACAACAATATACCACAGCGGATATTCATCGACTCCTGAGATTCAGAGGTGAGACCAGGTGTCTGGGAGGAGCGAGCGTCTCTCGTTTGGATAGCCATACCCGCCAAACATGTCCTGAAAACAGACGAAACAAATTTATTTCAACACTGTATATATACATGAATATGAACAAACACTGTGTAGAATGTGCCACAGTCACACAACATCAAGGAAAAGGGTATAATAACACTTGAGTCAAGCCAAGTTCCAACAAAATATAGGCAGGTAATCGTACAAGCAATTTTGATTACTTGACATTTTCAATACAATCAACGTAAAATTGTTTTGGCATGATGTAATATATAAAGGTAAAAAAGGTAAGAGGAAGGTGAATTACCTTGTGATCGTGACTGTGACATTTATACAAAACGCATTTTGTACTGGCAACAAAACATCGTTTTAGCTAAAACTGCATGTTCCACGATCCTCCCACCGTATTTCTAACTATCATCATAAAAATTACTGTAATGGTAATCCTGTGTATTGTCATTGCAGCTAGTATGCTAAACCGTTTCCCTAATATCGAGTCTGCGCAATTACATTTGTGCTTTTACCAAACAAGGTTTGTTTGCAAAGATTGGCGTGTGCTTTTTGTGCGTATAGATGGATTTACGTGTAGAACAACACTTTTGACCCATTGCACAGAACAGCCAACTCTCCACTTCATTTAGTTCAATAAGCTGCTGGAAACAAACAACAACAATCAGTATCAATTGAAACACATAGATTACTGAATATATAATTGAAAATATTCAAGTTGAACTTCACTGTAAATAATCAACTGCTATAAACTCTAGAAAGCCACAAATGCATTACGTCACATTTAATATACAATGGCGTCAGTTTGGTACTAATAACTGGATAAGCGTCATTTCCAGTAAGCGCTTGTTACTTTTTTCCACTCCCGTATGGATGAAAGGCTGTGCATTTTGACAAATAATAAGGATAAGTATGTAAATATGAATGAAATGATCGTCTATTACTTTTATAAATATCGTACAGTTAAGTGCAGTCCTAAACTTACATAAAGTGCACATCAAGTTAACTTTATGACTGCATTCAAGTTTTCTTGGCGACAACAGAGTAAACTTGGAAACAGGTTAAGTAGTAAACTTGATTCCATGTTTAGTACTGAATTTGATTCCAAGTTTACTCCAAGTGCACTTCAAGTTTGGTTTACTTTCTATATACATGTATATACCGCTCCACTTCACTTGATGTAACCGGACGGAACACAGAGTTGTTTCTTTTAATTAAACATTTGACACGGAAACACGTATCGTTAAGTCGTCTCGAATATCAATGTATATAAGGGAAAAGATCATTTAAAAAAAACTGTAACAATAATAATTCATAACAAGAAGATGCAGTAAGAAGTCTCGAAACTTCCGATAAAATAACGTCCGAACGTTCAACATGAAATCAATAATGTAAAATTCTTAATTGTTTATAAATATTTACTAAATCTTTCTATTAAAACAATTTTTTTATTTATAAAATATGCAATTGTACATAACAAGACAATTATTTTTATCGTGTTATACGAAACTGGATAATTGTAATTAATAAAGGTGAAAAGCAAACTTGGTGATAGTAAACTTGACGACGAAATTATTTGAAAGTAAACATGATATCAAGTGCATTTGACTATACTTTATGACTGGTTTTCAGGACGAAAAACTAAAGTTGAAGTGCACTTGTCAAGTGCACTTTAATGTAAGGTTAGGACTGCAGCTGATGATCTTTATCTACAATATGTTTGAAAAGCATCCGAAAAACATACCTACGCGTAAAAGTTTTAGATATGATTATTGATAACGATTGTAATGTAAGCGACATTAGTCTAGATCTTAAACATGCTTGAAAAGTGCCAATACGTGTCAACGTTTTAAACACTTTTAATAATTACGTCCTTCAGATCGCCTCTACTACCTAAAGTCTAGGTAGGCGGAAATACCGATCGTCAAATGATGATGATATCAGGGCATTTTGTAAGAAGGGGAAAAATAGTGATTGTAAAATACAAATTGAGAATGATCCTATGCAAGAAATACTAGCAATACTAGTAAGCAACGAAGAAATACCAAAGGATTAACCATATCTCGAAGTTCATGAAAACGATAATGATAAAAGTAAATTCTTAGTGGAGTACACATGTCTGTTATGTTTCAAAAATTGTGAGCGTAATTGAATTTAGCCATTTTTAGTATAAGGTTCACGGTCGAGTTGACAAGATCATTGACTTAAAAGTCATTTGTTGAAAAACTTTATAAGTACACACTTACTGTTATAGATCAAAATTTATGGATAAGGCCGATGTTACAGACTGACACTGAAAGACAGGACAAAACATTTATATATAAGAAAAACTGTTTTGGGATGTCCTTTATGAAGTAATTCTCATGTATATCGTATATGGACTTTTGAGCATAGTAAAAGAAGGAGGGGGAAAGGTACTTCAACTATAAATAACTTAGTAACCCTATATTAAAATTTCTTTAAACTAATATAGTAGAAAGCGGTTATGCTGAAAAAATCCAGTTTTTATTTATTTATTTTTGTTTTCAAACGATGGATTCTTTTACAATGGAAGTGATAATTATTGAGGGACTCAATAATTCGTCAATTTTACTACATCAGTCGGGGAATATTACTTACAAGGACTAAACAAAGAAAAGATATGATGAGGACGTTTAATTATTCCATATATACTTCTAAAGCATTGAGAGTTTCTATATATTGATCAAACCCTTTGTTACAAGTTTCTTTTGAACATTTGAAGTATTTCAACATCAATTCAAGTCATGCTGGAATGGCTTAAAATGTCTTAATCTGTGCTGTTTCAAAACAAATTACCCTTAGATCAATTTATTTACAACTGTGTCATAATCTGCATCTATATAAAAATACATAACTTTGCGATTTTTATTGAAATTGATCGCCAGGAAAATTTTGGATATGTTGAGAAAACTACCTTAACGCTTACTAAGAACTAATATCCTTATATTCCTATCTGTCTTCGTCTTATTTTGCTCGAGATAAATATTATAAATCCGGGGTGTTGAGAATATTTAGACTTTGGTACTTTTTGTCTTATTGAAAATAAAACTATATATCAAACAAAATTCATTCTATAGTATTGTGTTTATTTGGTATACATATATCACTATAGATTTAAACGTAATGGCTTCACTCATACAGACAACCCATTATTGTCCGAATCTTACATTATGCATTTAATATTAACAATATCTCTTATAACATAAACCCATGTATCATTTACATAATGAACATGGTCATGCACGGAAAAGACCACAGCAGTAAAAATTGAACCACTTATCGTGTAATATCAATCCGAAATTGGAAATACTAATTTATCTTCCAATCCCATTATCATCAATATTGTCACAGTGGAACACGCAGGTTCATTCTTAATGCGTATTCTTAATACATTTGTTAAAATTTAAACAATGGAAACCATCCTCCTTTTGTATACTGACAGATCATGCATCTTGGCATTATATCTTCTTATCTTATTATTACTTTTTACGTTCATTTCCGTGATTGATAGCATTGCTGAAAATATTCCGATTATTCAAAGATATTACATTTATGTTTTAAAAAAAAAGTTATGAAAAGGTGTTTAAACATATCTTATGATATAAAATCAAATAATATGTATCATTCAGGTGACATTCTCGGCTTAACTAATAAACACTTTGTTTAGAGTAAATAACTTTTTTAAAACGATGCTTTTATTTACGTTTGTCTTTTATCGAAGTAGTTTGCTAAGACATCGTTACTCTAGGTAGAATGCAGCAATTATCAGAGCGAAAAAAGACGTTCATGTCACTAAGAATCAGTGTCTTCTGTCATAAACTACATTATTAATACTTCTCAAAAGCAGATTGTTAAACTGAAGATAAATCAGATGTAAGATACTGGAGTATAAATAGTAGAATAAAGATCACGATACATGTCACTGCTAAATGAGAAAGCCAACGGCAAAGTGTCCTAAAACTAGTATTAAATGTATGTTAACATTTGTCATGAATAAACTCGCCAATAGCTTTTATTTGCTGAACTGGTAACAAAAATGATGTTTGTTTCTTAATTGTTAATTGTTATCTTAATATTTAGTATAGTAAAAAAGCATTTGTGTCAAGAATTAAATCAGAACCTCTTATTTGCTTTTAATTGTACAGTTAAATGAACGTATTTAATTATACTGATAATATTAATAATGCGACGTGATCTACCAAAAACGAACTTTCATTCCGAAGACCAATTGAGGCTTCGTGGAAATTGTGTTGAACCCCATGGGAATCAAATAATTTCCTGTGTAAAATGTATAAAGGTAACAGCATATTGCAAATCTAACTTAGTAAATTGGTAAGCAAAGCTTAATGTTGATTCAAAAGATTTTATCATCAAAAAACTTATATCTTTTCAAAATATATTTAATGCTTTTTTTCCTTTCACTATAAAAAAACCCACCAAAACACAAACAAAAGAAAACAAAGCAAAAACAAAAAGCTTTCCATTATCCTACTTATTCATAACTTCTGTCATGGGTTAGAATATTAGATAGGGTTTCTATATAGGTCTGGTAACATTTAAATATGAGTGCACTCATAAATATGAATCCTCATGCAGATGCCATCGTAAGATTTTGAAATATTTTTGCTTTATTTGAAGCAAGTGTAGCTCACTGGATGAGACGCTCTAATCGTGAACAAGACGTCCAAGGTTCGACTTTCACATTGATGTGATGTCTGTCGGAAGAAACAAGGAAAACCGAGTTCAAGTGTCTCGGTAGGCGTGGTACGTACAAAAAAAAATTCAACTTCAGGTGGGTCGGGTCCCTATCAAAGGAATAAATTTCTATGCAATGCATCAAGCAAATGCTGTCATAATATAATGAAAAACTTGTAATGTGACGTAAAACAATAGTGAATCAATCATTTACTTTGTTTTTCTTGATGTCTCGGCATTAAACATTTAACGAAAGGAATGAAAAAGATATCTGACTTAGGTGTATAACACAATCAGTGGAATCCAACGCGAACAAGAATCCAAGAACAACATTCGAGTTTTATAGAGTTGGGTACTGATTTAGTACGATCAAATGAAAATTCAATCTGTGTATATGAAGTAGTTAGCCTCTCCTGCTGACCGATTACCAGCGCCTTAAGACGGTAATTATCACAATACAAATAGCGAATAGTCATAAGCAATATAGAATAAGGGATCTTGAACTCATAGCTTGATTGCTTGATGTCTAGAATTGTCTTGGTTACTTGATGTCTAGAAATACTGGATAAGACGTCTCGGCACTGCTTCGCCCTATGGATGCAATGACAATATTAGTAGTATTGGTAACCTCACTAGTCCTGCGTGTCAATCAGTTAACGTACTCGGTTTATTCAACAAAAGCCAGAGGAGGCATCGAAGTCATGGTACACGCAAATACAACAAACCTGAAATACATAATATTTCCTTTGATGCTCTTTTGCCATTTATAAATAAACCTTTGGGCCTTCACCACATTCGTACAAAACTTTATTCTATTTCACTGAGAAAATTACACGAGTTGTACGTATCGTCCAGACACCGTATATTTACTGATATAAGCTCTGCAGAGTATAGACTAGATGGCATTATTATGGACATATCGACCGCTAGACTTTTTCGTCCCGTCAAGTCAGATATTTCTATGGAAAAATCTAATCGCCCTTTCATCAAAATTAAATTTGCAAATAAAGGCATTGATTATTTAAATTTCGGCCAAATTTTAAATCATAAGTCTGTTTTAGATAAAATACCTCCATATTTCAAAAACAAAGATCCGCCATGTATTTCCTATAGCTACACGCCATCAGTTGCATCCAAAATTTATAATTACAAAGGGTTTCTACAGTGTCTTGATCTTAGCAACTCTGCATGCCATCCTCAATCGTGTGCATGTTCCTCATCTAATTTTGTATATTCTCCTTGTGACCATGTCGTTATTGGTGATCTCGATATTGTTAAAAACACTAAATTAAGAGAACTTTTACTTAAAGTTCCAAAATACAGAGAACCCAGATCATTCACATGAAGCCAAAATTTTGAGAATATTATGAACTGCTGCGAGGAATATGCCACACGATGGGCAAAAAGAGAGGAAGTACAGATCGACACTCGTTCGGAATGGATAAAATCTATTGCAGTACTGCTAAGATCAAAAACTAAAAAATTACAATGTACTGTAAACACCAGATTCGAATCTATTTTTAAAGATCCTGATGTTGTCAGAGAACTTACCTTCCTCCAAGAACATTATATCATTACACCAGCAGATAAAACATCCAATAATTATACATTTACTTGTAAGAAATATTACTTTGACAGCCTAGTGAAAGAATTAGGATTAAATTCAGCTCCAGGAAATCCTACTTATACTCTCACGAACTTTTCGGTTTCGGAAGTACTCGAGAATCATAAATCTGTCCTCAATACGTTTGGTATTGACTCAAATAAATTAAATTTAGAACTTCTATATTTGTACTGCATTCCAAAAATGCACAAAAATCCTTACAAACAACGCTTTATCGCTGGTTCCGCGAAGTGTTCCACAAAATCTGTATCGATGCTACTCACAAAAATATTATCAGAAATTAAATCTGGCCTTCATAGATATTGCGAAACAGTATATTCCAGAAGTGGAATTAATCAAATGTGGATCCTTAAAAATTCAAAAGAGTTGTTAGAAAATCTAAAATCAAAAAGTTTTACTAAAATTCACTCTATCAAGTCTTTTGACTTTTCGACTCTTTCCACAGCGATCCCTCATCAGAAATTAAAAGACAGATTAGCGGAAATTATTCAAAATGCATTTACTAGTTAAAACGGAAGCCGCAAATTCAAATATATAGTAATAGGCCACGATAAAACTTACTTTGTTAGGGAAACTTCTGATTCCAAAAATAAGTACACTGAAACAGCTGTCATCCAGATGTTGAACTTTCTTATCGATAACATTTTTGTGGTGTTTGGAGGTAAGGTTTTTCAACAAATTGTCGGCATTCCAATGGGCACTAACTGTGCTCCGCTTCTGGCTGACATATTCCTTTACTCATACGAAGCTGAATTCATTCAGTCTTTGCTTTCGCAAGGAAAAAAACAATTGGCTCTTGGCGTCAATTTTACTTACAGATATATAGATGGCTTGCTTTCAATTAATAATCCTTCATTCGCGGATTACCTTAGCATCATCTATCCAAGTGAACTTGAGGTCAAAGAAACCACAGAAAGTAGTAATTCTACTTCGTATTTAGATATTATGTTGTCTTTCGACATTAATGGTCAATTGAACACCTCACTCTATGACAAACGTGGCGATTTCAATTTCGCTATCACAAACTTTCCTTTCATAAGTAGCAACATTCCATCATCGCCCGCATACGGCGTATTCATATCGCAGTTAATATGTTATTCCAGAGCATGTTCAAATGACAGTGACTTTGTTCTGAGGGCTAGGCGATTTTCAGTTAAGCTGCTCAACCAGGGTTATATATGTGCTAGACTAGCAACGTCACTGAGGAAATTCTATGGTCGTTACGAGACTTATTACTCCATATGATATCTCGTTATCCAGACTTTTAAATGATATTCTGGACTGAGACCGATTCCGATCATTTTACACAGATTTGACACCTTCTATACTAGAAGGTTACCTACTTCGACTTCTCCATATATAAATACATATGGAATTAACACGATCTGACTCTTTCTACTGGGTATATGTGACGGGTATTGCTAACAAGCAGGAGATGCTCACTCTCCCCGGGCACCTGATCTCACTCCATCACAGGGATTCACATATGCTCTTCAAGTAGACATATTTTGTTATTTTCCATTAGTTTTTCATTTTCACTGATTTTGTATGTCCTCTGGTTTTATGATTTTTGGACTTGTACTTTGGATTTATCCATCATCTTTACATTGTACGTGTTTCTCGTACATGCATATATGAATTTACGAGAGAAACCATACAAATGAATTCAAGCATGTCCCAAATGTACTTGAGAAACAAATGTATTTGGTGACAAGTCATGCACGTAATTTGTTAGATAGGTGAAGGGACGTCATTGTACACATTCATCCTCCAGAATGTCATTTATCATTCTGTAAAGGAGGATTTTAATCTGTCCAACAAAGTATTTGTGTCGACCATAGAACTTTCTCATTGACAAATTCATGCGTTCAATGTAATGTCTCTATGTGAGTAGTTTACCTGCTAGTCTGGTGGCCCTCAAAATACAATACTCATGAGAGGAGCATGCTTTGCCATAGTGTATAAGTTGTAAAAGTAGAAGGCCATAGGAAGCCGATGACTAGATGTTGCTACTCAGCCAGGGAAAATACGTGGTATGAAAGTTTATATTGTCACGTTTCTCTCAAAAAAGTTTGTAATTTACCATCCTACCGACAGAAAAAAATAATTCTAGGTAAGACGCAACTGTGTTGCTTACTGTCGTATCCTACACCTCAATTTCATCGGAATACAGCTGTCTGATATAGTTCTGAATGCTTACGTTAATTGTTAGAACGACGTATGTAAACTTGAAATGAGATGTTTTTTCTCTCGTGTAGAAAGCATTGACTGAATGAATTATGCATATGAAAACAGAAAGCAGTCAGGAGAGGGCATAGTTGGTTACATTGGAATGCCGACAAATTTCTAAGTTTTTCCTGCGGAAGCCACCACATAATTGTTTTATAGAAACTTCAGCATCTTAATGTTATAGTATTCAGTGTACTTGCTGTTTAAATCGGAATGTTCCGTCACGACACTAGGATATTCATTGCCTAAAACGAGACATTTATGTCTGCCATTTCCATTCTTGTAACCAAAAAATGAAGTAAAATGGAAGCTTATCTATCTTCTTTAAGTATCTGGCAAAGAATATTTGTTTATAAGGTCGACAAATCAAAGGAATTGATCCTTGCGTCAGTGGGGTTTTTAACAATGTCATCTTTTTAAGGAATCGAAATCGGAGCCTTTAGATTGTTCAGTCAAGTGTTGTACCAAATGAATGAAAGAGATTCCCTCAAGCTAAAACAGTAATCGACTGCATAAGCACACAAATTGTAACATATTCCCCCTCGATAAAAGCATCTCGTCTACAAGATATGTCGCTTCGGTCGACGTTTTGCAAGAATGAAACGGATATTTTATGCCAGGATCGGGACACTGCGTAGATTTGCATTCCAGTGCTTGACACTCCTAACATATTTCTAATTCCAAATATGCCCAAAATCCATACAGGCAAATGTAAGAACATATATTCTTGTATAAATTAAGTGTACAAAAATATCGTTTAACTGTCGTTTCGTGGAGAGGCTCTAATAAGCCGTAACCTATTTTACTCAGAAAAATACTGACCCTTCAGATGTATACTTCGGATGCAATCAGTGTGGATAATATAATGACATTAACGGAACATCTCAAATCTCAAAGTTTCAATCACATCACAAGTGTCACAGATGTTTGTACTGTCCAGTAGCTTGTTACTGACTCGATTGGAGGGAATTCCCTTCATCTCATTAGTAGAGCTCTGAATTGCTCCTTTGTATTCCAAACCAAATAAGTAAGAATTACTTGTTATGTAAATGTATGATGGATAAACGTTATGATTAATAGAGAAATTTGCGATGTTTATATGTAGGATTTCCAAGCAATGAATAAAGTGTTTTTTAAAGAAGTGAACGGTCAAATTTCGCTATTCGGCGCAAATGAAAAGGACCATAATTCTGAGCACGATATGCTTCTTGATCTTCATACACACTTGTGACATAGCATTAGTATGCTAGCGTTCAGTATGTGTTGTAACATATAAGCTCCTCTACATGCATGTAAAGGTCTCCGTTATTTCAGGATATATATTTGCAATGAAGATAAAAGTTTTTGTAGTGCAAAATTTACAAGTTGCCTATGAATTTATGCATAAATGCAAAAATTATATTGAAATTCCCGATAGTACTTTCGTCTGATGCGTCCGACATATTTTTCTTGTCGCTATAGAGAAAACATTTACAAATGGATATCATGCTATTTGTGACAACTATGACTATGTAAATTTCAGCATCACAAACTTTCCCTAGAAATATCAGATTATCGACTGGTTGCGGAGTATTCCCATCTAAGTTTATACATTATACCAGAGTAAGTTCATGCATTATGCCTGAGTAAGTTCATGCATTATGCCTGAGTAAGTTCAAATTTTGATGAATGTTTGATGAAGTCAAATATGTATAAGAGGAAGACAAACAACATCACTGAGAAAGTTCTATGGTCGATAATCATTCAATATGACATCATGTGTCCTAGGATTATTTTGACCGCTTAAACCCCGACTTTTAACATTTACTTGGCAATTATCCGATTTAACAATAATAGACTTAAAGAATGAGTTTTGCTGCTTGCAGGCCGACGGTTTTTACTCGTTCCGGGCACTTAAAGTCACTCCCTTTGTGAGGATAATTCAGATTTTTGGTTTATCCATATCTTAACTTTTTCTATATCCGAAATGCAGAAGTGTGAAATTTATGAAATTATATGAAATTGACACTAATAATCGTATGAGTAATGTGACAAGTTGAAGAAGTACATACACCCGTGCATACCATAAATAAGTATATTCACGATGCTTAGTTAGAATATAGAAATATGGTCTACCCTTGATAAATACAAACGAAACATTTGATTGAATGAAAATATTTGCCACAGTTATTTCATTATTAATTTTCATAACAGTTTTGATTTTCATATTCTAATAGATAGAAGTAAATTTTATTTTATGCGTTTTCTGTCTATCTGTCTTCCTGTAAACAGTCCAGTTAATTTAACAAAATATGACTTCGACACGAGCTTAGTTTTTCTTTTGACACTTGTTTACCTCTCAAAATTCTCTCCAATTAATCAGCTATAACTAATTTTCAGTGCAAATTTTGGGTAAAATAAAGCAACAACCCAATTTAAGATATGCATTTCGTTCTTTGCTTGTGTCATTTATTCGCCTGAATTATGTCCAATATATCTAATATCTTTGAGAGACAAAATTTGCCGAAATGCTCACAAAATAAATACAGTTTTGCTCTTATATTTACTAATTGCCACTTGGTGGATGTCGCTGCTGGAGGACTGGTACAACCCGAGGGAATAAAGAACTCAGCTCTCCATTCCTTTATTTTGACCCAAAATATCTTCTTCGAATTAAGCTTGATAAAAATTACTTTTAAACTACAGAAAACAAATTATCAAACTTCCAGCAAGATTTACACAACTTTCTGCATCTTAGCTTTGTATAATCCATATAGCAAAATGCTTGTCAGACCTTCCTCTATCAGAATTTTAACAGTTTACTATAGATCATCGATCTTGATTTCGAAAAAATCGTGCTGAAAAGGGGTCAACCCCTGCCCCCAAATGCCAAATTTCAAATGTAAAGAACTATTTGGGTCATAAAATCTTTATATTAGCGAAATTATGTAAAAATTGGTGATTTTGCCACACAGTCAGTTTTCATTTATAGACTAATCTTAAATGATTTTATCAAATCAGAGCCCCTGATACATTGAAACAGTAGTCCTTCTTTCCCTACTGCAGATCAGCCAATCACACGTTTCGTTAATAACCATTCTTTGCCCTATACAAGACTATTCACTATAAATTTTCTTAGCGGCAAGTATTGGCCCTAAATGAATGATAGGGCCACAATTACTTACGTTGCGTAAACTTGCATTTTTTGATAAATGGAATGGCCGGCACGATTCTACGCATTTCGGCATCAAGTGGAGCAAATATCTGATATATATAAACATAAAGCAAACGATCGGCAATGACAACTTACCCCCGATCTGCCGTCTAAAGGCTCTACACACATTTTTTTCCCAACCTGTTACAAATTTGCCGGTTTCTGTGTCAGCCATTCGGTCTCGCGAGATCTCGTTAAAAGAAACCTCATAAAAAGAGGCAGAGCTGATGAAAAACACGTGGTCATTTTTATTTTTATGTCATTTCTCTGTTTACATTTTACTGAAATGACCAGAAATGCGGAAACAAGCCGATAAATAAAATGTAAACAGAGAAATGACATAAAAATAACAATGACCACGCACCCATGACCACGTGTTTTTCGTTAGATCCGCCTCTTTTTGCATTGCGTATGTTAAACTCAGACTATTTATCAATACGTATCTTGACCCCTATGTCCTCACTCTTTTACTTTTTACTGATTATTTACAGAAATCCATGATGTATTCATTAACAAGAGCAACACCAACATAGCATTATACGCCGATCATATAATCATTTAATTTTCTTTGTGTTGATGGTTTTGCGGCGAATCTGATTGGTTGAGAATTGAGTCCATCTGAATCAACAAAATTTTGAGTGTAGATATGCCTCAATTGCCGGAGCTACTTTCCTCTGGAATGCGAAACCCCGTTCTGTTTATGGAAAAGTGATTCCCATGTTGTTAATCGATTACATAAAATTGTTTCGTTACATATAACGAATACGAAAATTCAAAGTAAGAAAGAAATCGCACTTCACTTCAGAAACTATTAAATATAAAATATAATTTCTTACTCTTATTCAATAAAAATGTAAAATATGACTAGGTCTGTTTCAATCTTATTAAAATGCGACTTGTATTTCGCTCCTCTACGATACTCTCCATGTACAAGATCTTACAACTGCCGATTCGAGGTCATCTCAGGATGACCTTTCAGAACAGCCAATCAGAATTGGTGTTAGAAATCTTTCGGTGTTATATTACATACAAACAATACCGAAAGATCTCTAACTCAAATTCTGATTGGCTGTTCTGAAAGGTCATCCTGAGATGACCTCGAATCGGCAGTTGTAAGATCTTGTACATGGAGAGTAGCGTAGAGGAACGAAGTACAAGTCGCGTTTCAATAAGATTGGGTCTGTTTAGAAATGCATGTAGTCAAGTACAAAACAAAAACAGTACCTGTCTGCTACTAGCCGATCGTTTGACAATGGACGTTGATAACTGTAATTTCTACGGTATCATACCCGTCTAAGCAAACAGAATGGGCACCAGAGCAGGTGCTGCCTCCGATCCAAGTCCCTGAGGCTACTCTTTCCACCTTGTGACACGCACGTGCACCAGTCAATATGCATTGCATTTCTAATAATACTAATAGCATTTAAAATATAAATACCCTAGGCAACAGATTATTATCCTCACATGAAAGTTTCATTAATTCGTGTTTTAATAACTGTTCATTTTTTTTTTTTTTGGTTGTTTTGAACGGAAAACTTTTGCGTCAATGCGCGAAAAGTTTCTGTCCAAATTTTAGGTTGATACTTGAATCAACCAAAAAAAATTATAGGATTCATTTCTTAATGATTTCCAGCGCAACAAATATCTAAATGTATAAATCTTAAAAAAACTTAATTAATCAAATGCACTGTTACATTGACCTAGGAGGTATGACCTTCGTCAAGGTCATGTCACTACATTGAAACATGGGCAACAATTGTTTGAGATATTCAAATCGATAAAGACGGTAAAAAGTTATGACCCAGACAAGTTCTACTTATCTAATATATTGTGACCTTGACCTTGGACCTTGACGCAAGGTCATAGCACACCGTTTTCCCATAATGACCATTTCTACCAACTACGAAATTAATCTAACAGGCCTAGGATATATAGAAACTATGCCTCAGATAAAGTGTTACCTTGTTTAGATTCCAAAATTCTATGATTTTTCATCAAAATTCAAACTTTTGCCCTCATATTTAAAAAATATGAGAAATTCAGCAAATTTCCTCAAATACCTAAATTCCACATTTTCTATCAGAAAAACAACAAAAATTTGTTTTCAAAGTGGGGCAAAATTAAGCCCTTATTTACCCTAGTCCTGTCTGCTTTGGACGTCACTGAAGAGATCATATTTGTCAAAATGTCATCAGGTGTACTCAGTTTATTTTAATAACAAGAAATTGTTCTAAGGGAATAAAGAAATGAATGTTAATTTATAGGCACTTTCTGATTTACTCGCCACATTGCTAGTCATAAAACAATTTATACATGTATAACCTTTATTTGCAATTACAGAACTTTTACTATTGGAAAACTATAAAATACATATGGAATGAATGCATTGCCATTTAGAGAAAATTATACTTAGTAATATACTATACTTTCGGATATATTGTATTTACTCTTTGTTATATAGGTGTTACGGAATAATGCCATTAAGTGCCGACTATTAACAGGTTCGGATTATATAAGCTGAAAGCGTTCCAAGAGGTGTGCTAATTAACTACTGCGATGACTGATGCCCCATCACTTTAAAGTTTCCGTACTCAATAAATTGATTTATATGCTAGGTAGTCATAACTTCGCTATACGAGAGCCGTCTTCAGTAGCTGATGATCACTAAGAGATAGTGAGAGTGTCCAGTCTTAACAAAATATGGTAAGTAAAATTATAATTATGAAATATATTTATTTAACTTTTTGTTTTATACGTATTCCTGTAATTATCTAAACTAATTTATAGCATCAAGTTTTTTATCAAATGATACTTATAGTTTAACACAAACAGCAGTAAAACAGCGGTATAAATGTTATATAACCAACATATATCTAGTTTTTGTTTTGCATTTTAATTTGAATGTTGATTATTTAAATTTGACACATTGCGATTGATATCATTATTTTTGCTGTTTTCTTAATTCAGTTTAAGATTTTGTGACAGCATCTGACAACAACTGTGATACATTGGTCAAAATATACTCAGAATTTATTTTAAAACATTTAGTAATTCTCATACACCATTACCAGTTCTACTCATGAGAATTGTACATCGTTTAACGTGATGTATCGCGAATTTTTTTCTGTTCACTTACTATCTATATTTTTCTCTGTGCGTGTCTGCGTACATAGCAGTTGTAAGAAGAAAACCAAAAAATAAACCCAAGTTTTATCGTTTATTTGTTTTATATTTTCATCATCACAAATGAAAATGTGTGCAGAATGACCGATACGATGGTAGGCATTTAAGCTGTGTACCTTATCTATTGTTGCCTGAAGACGTAATTCCGTTCTCTGGTAAATTGTGCATAAGCTGGACACTATCTCTTAATACGACACAACCAGTTTAACACAACACTGTTATCAACTACCAATTACATCCTACGATAAACTCGGGAAACCTCTTGGCCAACTATTAAAGCCCACAAAGATAATTAGGTTAGCTCGAAATTTGTCTACTCGATCTTTCCGGACCTACGTATTATTGATCACAATCTCATCAAAAGGACAAATTAAGTCATAGCATGCAATTCCGAGTGGCTGAAAGTCAGAAATTTTACAAAATGTAACGAAGTACAAATGTAACACACTTTGATATTACCAGCCAAAAGCACCTTATCGTAAATTATCTGGAATCTGGTTAAACAAAACAAAACAAAATAAAAAATGCAAAATAAAAATAAATAAAAAACAAACAAAAAAAATCCCCCAAAACCGTGCGCCATTACAGAATCGAAGCCACGGATAATTAAAAGAAGATAGATATGAAGTCCCGGAGGAGTAAGCATCCCTCTTCGGCCAGCCACGTATAGTTCGACAAATCTGTAAATAAATTTATGCAGAATTTCAGTTTTTCTAATTCAGCTATTTAAAGTGCAAATGATAAATGTATTGAAAACGGTGCTAAATCAAATTAGATTAATTTAAATCTCTTAAAATCTTTCAAAGTGAAATACAATGATGTTAGACACTTTAATATATAGGTATATGCATTCTACAGCGACACAAGTTTTTGTATAAATTAAATTAAAATGAGTGTTGTTGTCGTTGTTAAAATACATGGTGTTGTTTAATAAGTTCGTGTTCTTTTATATAAACAACGAGAAAGAATTACTTGTTGTTACAGTACTGTGACGTCCAGAAGACAATCAATACACTCAGCATCCTACTTTATAGAATATCATTAGAATACATTTTGTGATAAACAACAACGTAACACTTTCATTGATTGAAGCATTCAGAAATAAAATCAGATTGATGTGATAATTTCTGTTATTAATGCCACTGTGATATGTATAAACTATTGCGCGACAGTCGTAAAACTTTGTCCGTTGTATAGAACATGTCTATTTAAAATCATTCATGCATGTACACTGAACCAAAAGAAAAAGAAGAAAGAGTACAATTTCTAACACTGTTGATGTGTACCATCTCAAAGATCTCCTTGTTTAATGAGAAGTGTGGACGCATATCAATAGAGTCGTAAATGAATTAGAAGGCTGATCTGTGCGGTATCTAAGCTCGTAGCCAAGTTCCCAGTGTGCCAATAAACTTATTGACAGCACGCATGCGTATACGTTAACTGAACAGATGGATTCAGTCTCTTACAAATTTGATAACTAATTGTTACATTATAGTATGCATCGGTACTAACGCACGGACAATAAAAGAAAGTATAACAACGTCCTACAAATTGTTTATCGCAAGCATATAGAACTCTATAACCTGTGCACATTCTGCAATACATCAATGCTATCATTTTCAAAAATATCTAATAAAATACTTTCC
Organism: Pteria penguin; assembly: GCA_035048485.1. NCBI lineage: Eukaryota > Metazoa > Mollusca > Bivalvia > Pterioida > Pteriidae > Pteria > Pteria penguin. The sequence continues at coordinate 45,791,886 of CM068582.1, read as the reverse complement.
AAACAGATATTTCTACCTGTATTAAAGAAGGGTTATAACTGTTTGTAGGAAACAACAGATATACTTTTTTACATTTTAGAAATTGCTTTTCATTATTTTCAAGTATTCCTTGCACACAGAACTCATCCACAGATAATTCGTGTATTTAATATCTACATGTATGTCTGCATATAAGTAAGAAACCCTTCATGAAAAAATATTTACAATATTTTTATGTTTTATACAATCAAAGATGTCTACCGATACAAAATTATTCGCAATTATTCATTCGAAACGATAGTTGCATTGTGTTTTCTATACTAGTATTTATATTGCGTTTAAATTGTATGAAATTACTATGATATGAAGAGTTTTACAAGAGGAATATCCAAAAACGTTCATAAGGCAAGTTCACCAATACGAGAAGCAACAAACTTTCAACAGCCGTTTTATCGAATACATGTACGTATGAATTATTTGAAGTTATTTAATAATGATTCTATATCGGTCAATCTTTAGCAAGGTCTGTTTAAACACACGAAAACCTCTTAACTGCGACTTAAAATTCGACCATATTTTCACTACAATCCCATTACTGTAACATCTGGCACAATTGTTACAAAAGCCATTGTGAAACATTATCGATTCAAATTAGCGGTGAAAAAATATACCTTCATACAGTTAATCGTTTATCCGGTACTCCGCTTTCATACACCATAAAACACTGGTCAGTCACGTGTGTACAGGTAAAATAATCTTGAGATTGAAATTTCAACAGCCAAATTACGCAGATCATTCAAAATTAAACGAGGAATGATTTATATAATTACACTTGGCTCCCATTTTAATATATCTCATTTATGATAAATGGAACATATTTAAAAAAATGATTTATTAAAATAAAAACCAAACAAAAGAAGCAAAATTATATAAACAAGAAAAATTATTCATGAGACAATACTGTGGTAAATTCTGCACTTTTGTCTTATTGACAATGAAATACCACGGTGTTCGGGAGAAAACGTATTCGACTTGGTTTAAGAGACACCTGCAGTGCAATACATTAATGCCAAATAATAAAAGTAGTTATGAACTGCTAACCTAACACAAAAATAATACTGCCTATTTGTTGGTTACAAATTCTTGTACTAAAAGGATTGAACATTTTTGTTTTAATTTATAAAAATGATCAAAACATAATGATGCAAGGATGAAAAGTCATGCGTACTTTGCCTTATAAAAACATTTGGTTTATATAAAATTAGTAATTTTCTTCAGAGGTGAAAAACTCGTCTATTTAGCGACAGAAAATCAAAACCAAATGTTAAATCATTGAACACAAAGTCTGCTTAACATTGTATTCTTTACGTTCAGTTAAAGCAAACCTTGATATATAATGACATAGAATGATAAAATATTCTTATTGAATATAGTTAAACATCCCTGACAGCTAAGATATTAAGCACCGGACAAAGACGAGTCTCCGCTGAGAGCATATGTAGAACCGCAGTGGAAGCTGCTTTAGCGAGCATTTCCGCGATAAATTGTAAGATTTGGCACGGCTCAGTGTATAATACGTCTTAAGGACGCAAAGACATGCTGCTGAGATGTTTATTTGATTGGTTTATAAAACAACGTTTCATGTCATGATATACGTAGTTGTTAGAACCCTTATATAGGAAGATAAAGATGTAACGACATTCCTTATTTTTGTGTGAATAAAATTCAGTGCGATCATCAGTTACGTCAATCAGGTTTTCTTTTATTGTAATTGATTTCAGCAGCGTTTTCTATCATTCAATAGGGATTTTGACTTCGTATGCTCAATAAAAACAAAAACTTCTGGGAATAAAGCAGATGAACATTTCTCATGCCTGCGGATATTAACGAAGTAAATTGTTTGATCCAGTTATAGAAGGTAAGATAATCTTAGATGTAAATTGTTTACTATCAATGATTTTGTTTTTCATTTACTTCCATTTTACATCTTCCTAAAGCATTTTTTTTTCTTAATAGTTGTATAACATGGTATCAAAACGTGGTGGCCTTTAATACTGTAACTAGTCGTCAAAAAGCAGTTTCAGATCTGCCTATATCTGGATCTGGGATAGGTGACATAGGTCCGGAAGATTATACGGTGGGAAACAGACAATGCTGTATGAAAGTAATTTTATTTGACGATTTTCCTTCGTATAATTGTAATTGTTAACTTTTCCAGTTTAATGGAAACGAAAACTATTTGACCTTATGCCACTCACATTTATTATGTGTAGTTAGGGATCCTCAATGTGCAAACAATCTATAATATGAAAATCTGAACACCTTATTGTATAACTGGGCCTGCACATAAAACCAAGAGCATTTTGGGTAATCCATCTCTATAATGTATTGCATTCGTTGTAGAACTTTCATGTTTTGATTAAAATATGTAAGGTTTTATTTCACGAATGGACACGAAAAAATGTTAATTATTACTCATAAAAATTTGTGCCTCCAAAACAGAACAAGTTTACTGATTCTGATGATTGTACTACGTCGTGTTATCTTTGACACGCGAAAAGTTGTAGCTAAAAAAACAGACAAGAAATTTTGCGTATGTTTACCACGAAATATGTGTAAATTAGTTAATCAATGTGAATGTTAAGGGTGAATATACTAATCGTGGTTTTATTTTCAAGAAATCATTATACCCTTCATGGCAATGATATAGGTATGAAGACGATCCCGAAATAGGCGTAATTAGTTTAAATCTGTTTAATGTGTGTAATTATTCAAAGTCTATTTAATATGTTTGCTGTTATTATTTTGAGACGATGATTTATACCAAGCAGACAGGACGCATATACTCATACAAAATGTGCCGTATCAACAATTACCTTAATAAGTCAAACCAGTGTAGCTCAGTGGATAAGGTGCTTGACTTGTGACTGAGAGGTCCCGGATTCGACTCCCGCTATGGGCACACATGTGTTCTGTCTTTCAGATAAGCTAGTAAAAACAGAGGTTCCGTTTCAGGGTAGGCATAGCACGTAAAAGATCCCTCACTTTTACGGGTGAGTCTATTGCAAAGATTTGATTTAAATTTATATACAATGCATCAGGTAGATGCCGTCACCATACACGTGAAATAATAGTGGAGTGACATAAAACAATGTTTAATCAATCAACATTAATAAGCCATACATTGCAAAACTATTTTACTTAAATTATGATGTAACTTCATATGGGTGTATAAAAACTCAATTTTAGAAAGACAGATATGAAAGTATTTAAAAAAAAACAATTGCTGCCAGATTTTTTTTTTTTTTTTTTTTTATTTTTGCATATTTTCATATTATAATTCAATGACTTGTTTAAAACATAATTATAAATATTTTACACAGATTCCCCACTAAAACTTTTGACTGAGACTTATAAATATACGTGATAATTCAGTCATGTATTCGACACTACTACAATTAATCGAGATCTACGGCATGACTGTAACCTAAACAAACTAACTCCAAACAATCTTTCCACAAACGTAATATTCAGAAGTGATAATTTCTTTAGGAATTCGTAATGACCATTATGGGGGAATTATTTAGTATCATATCTTTAATGTATTAAAGACAGATATTTTCAAAGAATTTAAATTCAAAATTAATAATCATTCAACAATTTGTATCCGTAGTATCAATATAACATAAAACACTTGAAAACATAGTCTTTTTATTTGGTAAATACACTGAGAACGTGGGGTTTTAGTGTGTGTTAATCACCTCCCAGCGATAATATCTTATTAATTGATTGTATACCAAGTAGACATTGAAATATTGAAAAAGCAAGTTTAAATGCGCTTACAGGCCTAAAAGTAGTTTAAGTTTCAGTAAAGTGTGTATGATTTGGCTTTTAAATATTCGCTGTAATATTTTAAAGTGAATATTTATCCTCTGCATTCTAGAAATCATGACGTACGATATGTGAATACACTATAATAATAAAAAAAAGATATGACATTAACCAGCATGAGGTAAAAAGAGTAAAATCAATGACAAACAACATTACAGCTATAGTATTAAAATATCAGTGTAAAACAACATTTGACTAATGCAAGACAGACGCAATATAAATTTCATCATATACAAATGAAAATCAAAAAAGAAAAGAAAAAGATTATTAAACAAATGTTTGTTAATTTACCAGAATCGTCGTGATCATTGTAATAGCTATGGCCTCGAATCAGAATGTAGATAATTATAAGGGTATAAGTAAAAGTCTACAACGTGGCAGATGTTCTGTAAATGCATACTTCGTGTAACAATTCAACCAAGGAAATATTCGGAAAAATCAACCGCAAAAGCCATAAAGAATGCAAAATAGCAAAATAAAAACTATTAGAACATATAAACCTTATCATTTTGTGCACCAGATGTGTAGTTTGTGCACATGATGCGCAATTTTACAGTTTGTTTCTTTAGTGATTCTCATGGCCGAATGATAAGAATTCTAATAATATATAAATATTTGAATGTAAAATACGAAAGTAACTGATGTCACATGACTGTGGCACCAACAACAATGCACCACATTGGACATTCACAGACCCCTGAAACCCAGAGGTAAGACCAGAAGAGCAGATTTAAACCAAAGTGGTCGAACAAGTGAACCAAAGAATAAATCTAAGGACAGCGTTATGCATGACGAGGATATTCTTTAGTTATAGAGTGATTTACATACAATCAGGACTGAAAATTTGAAGTATATATTTCATGCCAGTACAAAAGCTCTGAAAACTTATGATGTCATTGAAGACTATCAATCCACCTGCAGTGACACCGGCCTAGTTGTTATAATAAATATGAGAACATTTTATGAACCGAATGCGCATTTCAACAACTTATTTTTGTTCAGTGATGCTCGTGCATGTGGCCGAATGAATAAATATTTGAACAGCAGAGTAAACAATAAAATGGTGGTAAAAGTGAGCCAAAGAATCAATCAATTTAAAGAGAGATCTATGCATGAGGGAGATACTCCTTGGCTATAGAGTGATTTACTAAATTTCATGACTGAAAACCTTAAGTATATATTTCACGTCAGTACAAAAGCACTGAAAACTAGTCTTATGATGCCCTCGGAGAATATCAGTCAACCAGCAGTGACATCAGCCTAGAGGTTATAATAAATATTAGAGTATAGACGTTATAATTTTGTGCACCAGATGTGCATACATTACATAAGTGATTTTATCAGGATAGACCGTCAAACGCTTAAAGAACAAGAACGTTTCTTGCAGAATATCGTGACAAATGAGAAGACAGAGGACATCTGCTTAAGTTGTATGAGACAAATTACCGTGGACATACCCATGAAAGTTTAATACCAAACGCTATACATATTTTCCATGTATTTTCCAAATTTAAAACAGAATTCATTAATCACAAACTTGAATAAAACTTTTCACTATGAAACATCTAAATAAGGCACTTATTTGTGCAATCTCTTAATGATTAACTGAGAAATGTTAGAGATGTGATAAAATGAATTGAGTAACTTATATGGTAAAATATCACATGACACTGCCATTTGCTTGCATAACAAACATAGAATAAGTAATGGAATTTGATCAGGGCGATGATCTATTGATATGCCAGTTACTATTTACTCAGGAGGAATGATGCATTGATTAATTTGCCATCAATACATAAATAACATCTGTAATGTATATACTTGACCCTTTTTGGACACATAGAATATATCATTTAGAATACAGATACTATGCTTGTTCATATAACACATAACATGCAGTCCTGTCAAATAGTCTATTAAAATGTAAAGTTTCTTTAGTGTCTATGTAAAGTTATGCAAGTTGACATTTTGTACGTTTCAAATGTTTTGAAGGAGATTATTTTTATTATTTGTTTGTTTGTTTGTTTGGTCAGATGTATGCAGGCCTTAGCTCAATATATGCCTCCCTTCATTAAACAGGCGCTGACCTTTTAAAAAACGGGGATCAAATAGAACGATCGAGTCTGTTTGGCTCTTACAATGTTTACATCAAAATATATGTTTAGAAATACATGTGTTGTTATGATGCCGTTTTTACGTGGCTACAAGTTGATCAGACCGGCAAGTTACATTTCTAGTAAAAATTGATAAACCAATTAATACAAAACCAGTTTGTCATCCAGTTCCTCCACTTAAATCCATGTCAAGACTTTTGGTAGTTGCATTTCAAAAAATATATTTTATTTTAAATGAATGTGCAAGTTTTATCAATATGAAAGCACGTAGGATGATATACCTTTTAGCTGCCTTAAAATCTACAAAATGCCCGTGGATAGCAAAGCAGTAAGGTTGAGAAAAATGTTATAATGTATACTTTTATTGGAAGTTTATACATTTGTAAGTGGAAGGATGGGATGTCTTAGCAGGATAAACGGCAAATATACAAAACATTTTACTGAAACATTATCGTTGTGTAACAGGGTTTTACAAGATTTCCCCTATGGGTATTTTGTGCAAGCTGGAGACGACCACACTCGGGCACTTTTTTTAAATTATTATCTATTTATTCATCTAGTTAATTTTATTGTCATTGTTATTATTTTTATTAATATTGTGTTATATATTGAATGAAGATTTGGATTGTTGTACAAAATATAGATACAACTATTCAAGGTCATTATTTTAAAGAAAAGGTGATCTTTATGTTTGTCCTATTTAAAAAATATGTTGATTTTTCTGAGGTTTTAAGGAAAGAAAAGAAACCTGTTAACTGCACCAATCGATTGATTACTGTCATATTATGTGATTGTCATAATTCGGTATCGCAACTGCACTTACTTTAATCGAAACTTTTAGTTTTTCTTATCATATTATTACTTTATTGACTGCATTTCCGTGGTGACTTCTGTCATACGGATGTCTTTACCTTTTCCTTTCTAATATACAAGTATAATTACGCGATTATTACACAATTTAACACAAGGCGGTCTAAGATACGCAAAATATTGATTCGCAGTATTTCTCACAACAGCATTAGTAATTATGGTTGAACAAAGTTCAGCCAAATGTCTTACATCTAGAAATCACCTGCGCTCTATAACGCTATTAATACGACTTGCGGAAAATGAAGAAGTGATTGTGTTGTCGATAACCAAGGACTCATTAGCTTGGCTTATCCAGTCTTCCGAACACATGGCAACACTGTCATCTTGCCACTATTTATCATTTATCTTATCGGAAACTCCAAACAATGATCCCATTCAAATACATTTTATTTTCACGTAAATATGAAGCAGATGTTAACAGATTGTTCTATACCAGTTGGATTATATTCGATTATATTCAGGAAATAGATTTAATTTATGGAAGATCTCTCTGAAATAGTCGCATTGATGTCTAAGCAGTGAATATGAAACAGTTCTTTTCAATTTTATAGATATGCGATAAATTTATATTATTTCATTTCTTAAACAAAAGATCAAATGTGCTTCATAACTGCGGAGAAAGGGTAACATTTATGAATAGGGAGAGATTTAATTTAACAACTTAATATACCAATTAATTGGTCATTGTTATTTTACCGCTATACGTACTTACATATATAATTGACTTTATACAGGAAACGCATTTGTTACTATCTTCATTATTGATATTGAACAATTCATTTGTTTGTTTTATTAGGGGTTGCTTTCATTCTGAGATATTCTAAGATGTTACATTGTTGCTCATGTTGATTTGTCATTACTACAGCTAATGCTTCCTTTCATCTAGTTTGCATCTTCACAGTGGGGTTTCCATATGATTTGTTTCTCTTTGCGTTTTATGAAATGTTTTGTAGTAAATACAGGACTTTCATGATTCATTTGAAAGTTTATGTAAACAAAAGGTAGAATAAAGGGCATTTTAAACGGATAATAACATGTATAGATTGTGCATCAATTGAACGTCCATAATCATCAGATTTTTTTTATTTCCTTAATGAATACATTGAAAGCAATCAATATGAAAATACAACTTTTAAAATGAAAAATACAGTGTATCAATATGTGTTTGTATCTACATAAAAGATATGAGTTAGTTGAAATATTTTCACAATTCGTTGAAGAGACTGGTTGCGATCCGACTCCAGTGTTGTACAGTATTAACAGATCTTATAATCTTGAATAAAACACACATAAGAATAAGTAAAAAACAAAGAAGTACCCAAGGGTAAACCATATCTCATAGTCCATGGAATAAAGGGGACAATATCGTGTTTAGTGTCATATTCAGACAAATGCGAACCCCAATAAAATCGAGGTCAGACCAGGTGCCCGGGAGGAGTAAGCGTCCCTGGTTGCATGCCACACCCGTCTCACAAGTCCTGCAATAACCCTTCAAATCGAGGAGGTAAATACATAAATATACACGCATGAACATACGAAGGAGACAGGAACACGAAGTCAAATTTCCCATTCAAGGCAAGAAATGCTGCCTGCCGGAAATGCCGGTGTCGGTAACGCAGGTGAACAAATATTTGTATATACATGTATACACGTACATAAACCAAGTATAGTCAAAAAGTTAAAATGGTTATTTAGTATGGTCGGGTCCCAAAATATCGGTTAACATTCTTGAAAGATGAATCTGAAATTGCAATGGATCTCTATAACGACCATAGAACGAGAATATCACATGTGTTTAAGTCTTAATGTAATTACACATTTTTCACCAAATGGATGGCCCATATATGGTTTAAGGCACGCAAGTGGAAGCACTCGTTCAAAATAATTATTTTGCGGTCGATACTTGTGGTATGTGATATGTATTTAACATAACCTTGTTGATAAAACTTTCGTGGATTCTATAATGTTGATTTAGGTCTATTTCTGTCTTTCAGTCTATGTTTGGAATTGAATTGAATATATTATGTCTCTCATATAGCCCGGTTTTCACTTGGTACATAAACATAAACTATTGTTGGAATTTCTCCTATATCTGACAAAGGAATATTAACTTTTATATAATATGACACAAGATAAAGTGATGCTATTTGATTTTGACAAAACTCAAAACAGAAAACTATATTACAAGTATCGATCAAAATGGACATTAACATGCTCGCCACAATCTTACAGACCATTAATAGAAAAAAATCACCCGTCAACCACAACATGGATATGAAAAATGCATGAACTCTTAGACTCGATTTGTTTATACATATGATATGATGATTGATAAAACCAAATAAGAAGTCCAAACATCATGAAACAGAATATAACATTAGCAAACTAAACAGAAAGCGAACATCTAAAGAAGTACAATACAATCTATGCAAGGATTATTTACCGGAAGGTGTAAGTTTCTCCTGCTTGCTAGAAACAGCCGTCACTACGTTTGGAAGAAACATACAACTTTATTTTATATGAAGGAAAATAATGGATTTAATATGGATAAAACAAATGGTTATAAAGTTATGAGATCAACTATAGATAAAGATAAGAAATCGGATGGATAAATGACTAACAAAAGAAAGCAACTGTTTGTACTTTAGAAAATAAGTGAAATGCTGTTATTAGATACCGAAGTCTTACAGAATCATTCTAAATAAAACTTATTTCTACATTACAATATCGTTAAAGCGCCATAACTTTGTTAAAAGCACTTTACACACATTTATCAATATTTTGTTAAATTCTTCCGTATCACAAGTACCATGTTAACTTTTCCATTACCTTTGTAAACATTATTTATGCAATGTAAAGTAAAATTCAAGGTACCATTGGGTGAACAGTATCGCATGTGACGATAAAAATGTCAGGTATACGTAATTAAGGAATTTATCTACCTTTGTTATATTAATATTATATATCCCATGTGACATTGCGTGCTTAACATTAACTCCGACAAAGGAAGCATATAGAATTCTTCGATGTTACCTAACGAAAAACCTTTGTAAGGAAATTCTTTACGCATAAAGGGCTACATTCTGAATAAAAAGTATCCTCCATTGGCGCTCTTTTACATTTACCAATTCCCCATTAATCTTGTTTTGAAGACGTAATCTTATTTATGGTGTCCATTTCAGATAAAGCAATATTGCTGCAGGAAAGAAACCTCAACTGAACAATGAACGAAACAATTGACAATACCACAGACGCAGAACGCTGCCATCAATTTTTTAGCACTCAGCCTCTTGGAAATGAATCTTGGGTCGTTATAATCATGTTGATCATCTTCAGTGTGGTGGGATCCATCGGCAATGGTCTTGTCATTTATGTCTATACAAAGAAAAAAGACAAACTGACATCGACCGTCTTCATTTTAGCTTTAGCAGGAACTGACTTCTTCACATGCGTCGTCGTGATTCCATACACTGCCGTCTCCATTTGGAAGCAGTATAACTTCATGTATAACTTTGTTTGTAATCTATATATATTCTTCATCACCTTCAATGTGCCGCTATCAGCTTTCATTATGGTAGCGATCAGTGTCGACAGATATCTGTGTATTTGCCATCCATTTTGGCATCTTTTAACAAAATCGAGAGCAAAATTTTTGGTATTTGGTTTGTGTATTTTTGCAAGCATGCTCGGTGTATTGTCATCAATTGCGTACTCAGTGTCTCAGTCTCCAAGTGATTTGGCCATATTATTAGAAACGAATATTTCAACACTACAAAGTGATTGTGATTTCATTTATACTGGTCAATGCAATCCTTCAAGTTATATAGTACCATTAAAATACAGTGATTGGTGGCAAAAAATATATTCATCTTTTTATTTGATCTCTCTGATCATTGTATTCACTTTGTATGTTCTCATCTACCACTCTGTGACTAAGAGACGTTCCAGGCGACGAAAGGAGAAGGCTGGTAATAAGCTCGTCACACATACTGTACCGACGGAAATGAGTCATGCTAATGCACAAACGACAAGTCTTCTTAATGGAAATAACACACAAGACGAGAAATCTGTGCAAGTGTACTTACAAGAGAATGGAGTTTCATCCAAAGCCGTAAATATGGAAGAGAGTACCCCGCTTCAGAAGCGTAAGCATACAAGCAAAGAGCGGAAGGATCACGATAGACTCGCCAATATCAAAACGGCTATCATGCTTTTCATAGTAGCCGTTGTGTTTATTCTAGCTTTTTTACCCGCCTGGTTGATGGCTCTTACAATCATTGAACATGTACAGATTATCTTTTACATGTACTTTATATACAATGTCGTCAATCCTATCATTTACGCTTTTATGAATCCTAACTTCAGACAGGACGTTCGTAATCTCATTAAAAGGTAATAATTCAAAATGAGTACAGAGCTTTAGAAAGCATCGGAAATGTTTTCATGAATCTGTACTTAAATATAGACAATTTGTTTGCTGTGTGACCCTTTTTACATTATAATGTACTATATATACATATTATTAATGTATAAATATATCTGATAAAACTGTATTTACAAATTCTTCTGCAAGACACATCAGAATACTCATAGATACTTAAAATGTGTATATGTAGTTTCCTTGTATTCATTTTGTTTCAATTTTTGTCAGTCTTTTGAATTTAATATGATTTTCACAATTATCATTGAAACATATTAAGTAAAATTTTAAATCATACCTGTTATGAGAACAATAAAAGCAATCCTATAAGCATTTATATGCAAATATACTTATTCCTGTTTGAATTGATGATTTCAGTAGTGACTTCAACTCAACAATCACCAAATCGGACTAATGCAGTGTCTCGATTGTCATTTTATATGATCACATGATCCCACCTTTCGTTCCCCGAAGATGACTGTACATTCTTTTTTTCAGATTGTTTATGTCCATATAATCAATTCACAGATTATCTGGTAATTGAAATTAGTTAAAAATTATATTTGTATTATATGTGCAAGTGCATTTTACCATATGGCATATACACTCTATAAGGATACATCTGACAGTTAACAATTTCAAAAACTTGATGTTTTTCGTTAAGGAGAATAAATGCTGTGACATTTCATAACAAAGGTACATCCATCTAACATAAATGAATTACATCACATTTGCACCTGAATGATATTCCATTAGTATGTACTTTATGTGCGATATCTTCTATTTAAAAATGTTTGCCTGTCATAAATTTTACATCAAGAATGGATTTGCAGTTGTATATCTACCTTGATGCTGTTTGAATTTTAAATCGGAAGCGGAATATCAGTGTGTAAAAATGATTTCGATTGCATTCATTCATTTCCTTAATATCGAACCTAAAAAATTACAGAATAATTCACAATACAAATTCTCATTAAATATTAAAAGTGAGTGCTAAGAATGGGTGATCTTTAAATGTAGAGAATGTTCGACAAATAAATTGTGTAATAGTAACGCAATATTTCACCGTTGCGTACATATATATACCGAAATCTGCAGTTAGGGAGAAAAAGACAAAGAGTTGTCATACAAACACCAATACCTCAACCGAACAAAGAAATAGATCGTGTTGTTAAAGATGTTAATTTTTTTAAATAAAACAAGTAATTATATTGATAAATGAAAATGAGCGTATAAAGTGAACCTAGAGGTAGAAGCTACCAGACTCATACGTATACAGCATATTTAATATGTATTACTTGTATGCTCGCCTAAATATTTATTCATGATTGACATATATTCGCATTTCAACACGGCATTTGTATTTCTCCTATAAAACGTGATTGATGCCAATGTTAAGTGGCTAACCATACAAATAAAATGCTTACACATTTTTCATTTGTACTCATTGAATAAAGTTATTTAATTGGTTGTGTTTTATAATTGAATTGAAAATGCCATTCAAAGCTAATACACTGGTCCCGTCATTAGCATTGAATGCGCATAATTAAATGTAAGTTATTGTTTTATAGCTTTCATTCTTTTGATAATTGTAAGGCTGTGACATATATGTATAAATAAAAACTATTGATACTGTGATAGCTTTAGTTATGATATTGAGCATTGTATCATTTTATGTGACTGAATAGCATAAACCCATGTATATTGCAAATTGATAAAGTACGTTTATGGTATACCAGCAGTAAGACAAGGCACACCAGGAGAGAAAAGATCTACCTCGAATATGCATAGCAAATATAGAATGAAAACATACAAGGCATTACAACACTAATAGATTAAAATGCTCCTTCTACTGTAAATAAATGTAACAACAGTCACTCTTTGTTGTACAATCAATTTGTGTTATAGACCAATATGGACGTCACCCGTCAATTCACTGCTAAAACGGAAAAGACAAAGGGACAAACATTTTTAATCTATAAATAGCTATTTATAAAGAGAACAAAAATCAATAAGTTACTTAAGTTGAGAGTTTATGAAAAGTAAAAGTATTCTGAATACACAGTATTAGAGGATGTTTTACATATTCCGGTTTATATTTCATCCTATTGTCAAAGTACATAAGTACATAAGAACAATGTTGTAAAACTTAATTTCTGTGCATATGATGGCATCGGCCTGAACATTAATTTCCAACCAACAGCTTGATATGTAAATCCCATTTTGTCCAGTAGAGGTGTGTGTGCCGTGGCAAGGAAGCTCGATCAGAAAATAACGAGTAATCTATTATGCTCGAACCTGTTATATCTTTTTACAGTACCGATTTCTTACAGTTTTCTATCTCAAACCAGATCCTACTTTATTTATTGACATGTTAACATATTACTGAGTGATTTTAACAAGTTGTGTAGATTGTTTTCATATGTGCCTGAGGAATTTCTTCAAAATTTATTATCATATTAGCTTGAAACTATTCTTAAACTAAAGGATATCCCACGAAAAATAGATTTGTCCTAAGATAAAGTTTAGGCATATTCAATGTAAAGATGATGGATAAATCCAAACCACAAGTCCAAAAATCATGAAACCATAGGACATACAAAATCAGTGAAAATGAAAAACAAATGGAAAATTACAAAATATGTCTACTTGAAGAGCATATGTGAACCCCTGTGATGGAGTGAGATCAGGTGCCCGGGGAGAGTGAGCATCTCCTGCTTGCTAGCAACACCCGTCACTTATACCCCGTAGAAAGAGTCAAATCGTGTGAATTCCATATGTATTTATATATGGAGAAGTCGAAGTAGGTAACCTTCTAGTATAGAAGGTGTCAAATCTGTGTAAAGTGATCAGAATCGGTCTCAGTCCAGAATATCATTTAAAAGTCTGGATAACGAGATATCATATGGAGTAATAAGAGTCTCGTAACGACCGTAGAACTTCCTCAGTGACGATGCTAGTCTAGCACATATATAACCCTGGTTGAGCAGCTTAACTGAAAGTCGCCTAGCCCTCAGAACAAAGTCATTGTAATTTGAACATGCTCTGGAATAACGTATTAACTGAGATATGAATAAGCCGTATGCGGGCGATGATGGAATGTTGCTACTTATGAAAGGAAAGTTTGTGATAGCGAAATTGAAATCGTCACGTTTGTCATAGAGTGAGGTCTTCAATTGACAATTAATATCGAAAGACAACATAATATCTAAATACGAAGTAGAATTACTATTTTCTGTGGTTTCTTTGACCTCCAGATCACTTGGATAGATGATGCTAAGGTAATCCGCGAATGAAGGATTATTAATTGAAAGCAAGTCATCTATATATCTGTAAGTAAAATTGAAGCCAAGAGCCAATTGTTTTTTTTCCTTGCGAAAGCAAAGACTGAATGAACTCAGCTTCGTATGAGTAAAGGAATATGTCAGCCAGAAGCGGAGCACAGTTAGTGCCCATTGGAATGCCGACAATTTGTTGAAAAACCTTACCTCCAAATACCACAAAAATGTTATCGATAAGAAAGTTCAACATCTGGATGACAGCTGTTTCAGTGTATTTATTTTTGGAATCAGAATTTTCCCTGACAAAGTAAGTTTTATCATGGCCTATTACTATATATTTGAATTTGCGGCTTCCGTTTTTACTAGTAAATGCATTTTGAATAATTTCCGCTAATCTGTCTTTTAATTTCTGATGAGGGATCGTTGTGTAAAGAGTTGAAAAGTCAAAAGACTTGATGGAGTGAATTTTAGTAAAACTTTTCGATTTTAGATGTTCTAACAACTCTTTTGAATTTTTAAGGATCCACATTTGATTAATTCCACTTCTGGAATATACTGTTTCGCAATATCTATGAAGGCCAGATTTAATTTCGGATAATATTTTTGTGAGTAGCATCGATACAGATTTTGTGGAACACTTCGAGGAACCAGCGATAAAGCGTTGTTTGTAAGGATTTTTGTGCATTTTTGGAATGCAGTACAAATATGGAAGTTCTAAAAGAAAAAAGAGGAGTTACCGGCTCAATTATGTGGCAGAAATCACCATGGAGCTAAATTCAATTTATTTGAGTCAATACCAAACGTATTGAGGACAGATTTATGATTCTCGAGTACTTCCGAAACTGAAAAGTTCGTGAGAGTGTAAGTAGGATTTCCTGGAGCTAAATTTAATCCTAATTCTTTCACTACGCTGTCAAAGTAATATTTCTTACAAGTAAATTTATAATTATTAGATGCTTTATCTGCTGGTGTAACGATATAATGTTCTTGGAGGAATGTAAGTTCTCTGACAACATCAGGATCTTTAAAAATAGATTCGAATCTAGTGTTTACAGAACCTTTTAATTTTTTAATTTTTGATCTCAGCAGTACTGCAATAGATTTGATCCATTCCGAAAGAGTGTGGACTTGTACTTCCTCTCTTTTTGCCCATCGTGTAGCATATTCCTCGCAGCAGTTCATAATATTCTCAAAATAAAATTTTGGCTCCATGTGAATGATCTGGTTCTCTGTATTTTGGACCTTTAAGTAAAAGTTCTCTTAATTTAGTGTTTTAACTATATCGAGATCACCAGTAATGACATGGCCACAAGGAGAATATACGAAATTAGATTATCACGATATCTGGTACTTTATTTTGCCAAATATTTATGGCAGTAATTATTAATCATTTGAATAGTTTATGATTATTCTTTCTAGTACATATAGACCGAGTTTGAATCTTACTGTCTTGTATATCATATAATTCACTACATATAATATAATTGCAATGATAGCAATTTCTGTTAATTTGCTTGTAAGTGCGTTGGTATTGACAAGTGAGATTAATATTTGGTGGTTATTAAATACTGTTTTGGGCTGATTAAATGACAAATCAGAAAAAATACATACCTTTGGCAGATTCATTGACATCAATAGTCGACATTGGCGAAGGTTGTCATATAAGGTCTAAAACAAGACCACACATCCACGGGTTCTCAATTTTACTGACAGAAATAGGCTAATGTACATGGGAATCTATTGTTGTTTGAATATAGTATTTGTCTACTCCTGACGTAATCATATACTATCTATCTGATCGTTGTCTTTGGAGAAAAACATATTATCAATACCCAATGTCATATAATATATGATATTAAAGATTTAGTCGTGACTTGATTAAGGTGGTAAAAATATCGGTGATGGCCTATGATGAAAGCACTTCGCAAGTTATGATTAATACAGAAGAATAAAAAGCTTCCTGCTGAACAAATAATCCTTACCTAATGATAGAACATTTTCTGCTGTACTCTTTGTGGATGGTACCCAAGACTAACTTCGTTTTTGAAGATAGATACAAGTTGCTGTAGATTACATACAATTATTATATCTTGCTGTACGCTTACATCATTTCATCATTTCATATGATGTAAAACTTCAATTCATTCTATCAATTATGAACTCATGTGAAGAGTTTGCCAAACGTTGGACTAGGAGAGATATGGTTGAATTAGACACTCTTTCTGAATAGCTGGAGTCTGCTAAAGATAATGATTCAAAGATTTTGTCATTTCTTCGAGAACAAACACAATTCTATATTTCACGACTTCAGCGTCATTCGAGGTCTTTATCGACCTCACGAAAATTTCATAATTCTCCCTGCTGACATGGCAGATAAGTATTACACATTCGTATGTAAGGCATACTATAATGAATGTCTTATAGAAGAGCTTGGTCTTTATTCAACGCCTGGTAATCTAACTTATATAGTTACAAATTTGTCTCCTTCAGAGGTATTGGATAATCAAAAGTCAATTCTCAGTTCCTTCGACATTTCTACAAATGAATCATACCTCTTTTGGGTTCCAAAGATGCATAAAAGTCCATATAAACTTCTATTCATAACTAGATCTTCTAAGTGTTCCACCAAGCCTCTTTCCATAAAACTCACCAAAATTCTAATAGAAATTAAACATGGTCTTCCGAAATACTGCTCTACTGCTTACTCGAGAGGCGGAATCAATCAGATGTGGATCCTAAATAATTACAAGGAACTTCTAGAGCACTTAAAATCTCTTAATTTCAATAATGTCACTAGCATAAAAACTTTTGAATTTTCGACTCTTACGCAACCATTCCTCATCAAAAACTGAAGATTAGAATAACATCAATTATAGAAAACGTTTTCTTTCACAAAAAAAGGAGAATTCGCAAGTATAGGTATCTACTTTTAGGCCATAACAACACACATTTTGTAAAGGAACAGTCTGATTCCAGCAGCAAGTATACAGAAAAAGAGATCATCCAAATGTTAGAATTTCTTACACTACTGGGTCCAAAAACCCCTGAGAATCCCGTTTTTCACTGCAAAACTCTGGAACACCCTGAAAAACTCTGAAAAACACTGAAGTCTGCCTGAAAAACACTGAAAAACTCTGACAGCCCTGATAAACACTGAAAAACTCTGAAGTCTACCCTGAAAAACTCTGAAAAACACTGACGACCCTGAAAAACTCTGCAAAACTCTGAAAAACTCTGACGCCACTGAAAAACTCTGCAAAACTCTGAAAAACCCTGAAAAACACTGACACCTACTGCGATGCCCTCCGGCCGTGCGATCGCGGCCTCGCGTACTTCTATACGGTCCCTTTTATAATATAAGCACTTAAAATGGTTTGCTGTTGTCTATATATGAACTTTAATAAGTATTAAATGTGATGAATTTATAAGCGGGGGAATAAGAAAAAAAAAAAAAAAAAGTATTTTTTTATACATTTGTTAAGGACTTATTTTAACGATTTTTATAGATAAAATTACTAAGATATTTTTCCTATTCTGACTTACGTTTGTAAGATGATCTTTACATTTGCAGTTTAATAAATGACATGAATTACTTACTTAGCAAAACAATGTTTTTCACACAGGACTTGATCGACTTAAAGAAAGAAAGAAGAATGAAACAAACAAACAAACGAACGAACAAATAATCTAACTACAGCAGTAGCATGTTACTTAACATCGTTGTTTCATAGAGGTGCATTAAGGGAGGGGGAAATAAGTACAAAATATAGAACAAGACATTTTAAAATTTATGTATTTATTTATTTATTTATTTATTTATTTATTTATAATAAAAGCACTATTTTTCCGTACTGTAACATTTCGGCCAGCGGCCTTCCTCGGCGGACTTAATTTATTTATTTATTCATTTTCTTATTTATTTATTATTTATCTATTTATTTAATTATTAATTCATCTACATGTATTTATTTGTTATAAGAACATTAAACTTTTCCGTACGAAAAAAATACATCAAAATAAATTTAATAAAAATAATAAGATTTTAAAAAATCGATAGACGAAGTTTACAGAAAACGCATGGTTTTAATTGTAAATAGATAAATAAATACAGAAAAGAAATAATTAATTCTATATATCCCTATCAATCATTTTAATAACACATAATGATTGATGTTTATTTTTACATCTTTTCCAATCTGTGTAAAGAATCCACCCAAATATCGTTATGTTACGACCTTAGGGCCGCTCCCCACTCTCTTTCGAGTTTAAAGGCATTCATGATTAATATTGATAAATCAATATTGCATTCTTCATAAATTAGCGGCCATTCACCGATAAAACGCTGTGAAGTTGCGTTAATTTAATTCTACCAACCCTCCCCCCCCCCTTTTTTTTTAAAACAGTGTCCAACTTGAGTGAACGAGCATGGCTTTGGGTATGCGTATTTCCTTCTCGCTACAGGCCGTAACGCAGCTACATATTTAATCCGTATGTAAATTAATGGAACAGAATAGCACTTTATATCACAGCTTTACAAATCTCACATTTCGCATGTATTCTATAATATTGCTATTATCAGAGGAAATGCGGAAGAAATTGAACTTAAATAATTGATGTAGTTTAGTTAATGACATAAAAATAAATAAATGATCGTGTGTGTGAAACAAATTATTTCACTTTTGAAGATTGAAAATCAGTTTTTGTCCTAAAAAGTCACTGTTAAAATGACACTTTAATTTTGCCAATAACACAAAGTTAACATTGAAATGTATCAACTGGATATGTTTCAACCTGTTACTAAATATGTTTTGTCCCCTCATACATACCAAGGTACTGTTAATTACGATTCCAATTTACAGCATGATAGGTAACAAACTATATGAGATTACGGGCGATATTTACCGGGTTAAACAACCGGATGTTTATTACGTAATAAAGTACTGATGACATGTAGAATAAAGGTAAAAAAAACAAAGACATGTCGGATTAAAATAAAGCAATTTCAGATTCCATGCGTTGTGCCGTTACTTTCTAATGAAGATATTCTAGTATAATACATATAAACTAATAATAGTATCAATATCTATATATATATATCTATATAGAAACGTATGTATTTATCAATATTAATCATGAATGCCTTTAAACTCGAAAGAGAGTAGGGAGCGGCCCTAAGGTCGTAACATAACGATATTTGGGTGTGATATCCCCACCTCGGAACAGAGCCACGTGCAACCAGTTTCAAATCATAACTTCATTTTCCGGTGTCTGCTAAGCATGCCGTAATATATGTACGTCATTGGAACAACCTTTTTAGGGTTGTCTCCGTGGCGCGACGTTATATGCGGCATGCTTTGTAGGCTAGGCGAAGCCGCCGCACGGTTTAAATTTACAACATATATATATATGTAAGAGAGAGAGAGAAAGGGGCGTGTGTGTGTGTGGGGTGTGTGTGTGTGTGTGTGTGGGGGGGGGGGGGGGGGGGGGGGGGCGGCGAGTGTATGGTCTCAATTTAAATATACTATATGATTTAAACATCCTACTCGACAATTTACGATTTGGATCCATAGGTTGGGGCAGATCGAGGTATCTGCTCTAAATATGACACCGTTTACTTGAATTTATATGTCATTTTGAAAAATAAAGGTAAAATACTTTGCTAGTTTTGACAGGACAGGGGGTTTTTTTTTTATGTAAGACTTCTATCCAGTCAACTGGGCGAGTGCCCTTGTATCCGCCATTGCTATACATGACCCTTACTGGGTACATTGTTACAATACGTAATAAGGGAGATACTGTTCATAGGCGGATCTATAAATTTTTGAAAGAAAAAAGGGGAGGGGGAGGGCATAGTCTCCCATTGAAAAGGGGGGCGGGGGGGTGTGCTGTTAGGCGAGCGCCCCCTTGTATTCGCCATTGCTATTAAATGGACCCTTACTGGATACATTGTTACAATACGTAATAGGCGGGCGGATCTAGAAATTTTTTGAAAGAAAAGGGGGGGGGGCACAGTCTCCCATTGAAAAGGGCGGGGGGGGGGGGGGGGCTGTTAGAAAAAATCTTTTTATTGTATAAAGTTACATAGGTAGTGAAATAACAAACCGCAGATAAGTTGTTACACTGGTATATTGAAACTTATTTGATGCTATTTCTAGTAACATTATTGAATTCCGAGAGAATATTTAATCACTGAAATATTTTACAGGACAAAATTTACGTATGTTCATTCGAATGAAAGAGCAACACGTTGGACACGTAAATATTTTCAGTTAAAGAAAGTTATTGTCCTCTGAACTTTGTTATATTACGCTTTTATAATAAGAACAAAATTTAATTTTTTATATATTATTTTTGTGTGATATTTATTGATAGATAAAAAAAGTATTGAGTGTGTGTGTGTGTGAGAGAGAGAGAAGGGGTGGGGAATGTTTAAACCTAAAGCTAGACACATGAAAATCTAAGGGTATAGTCTATATAAATTTTGCAAAAGAAGATGAATAGAATGAATTGTGTTATATAAAATGAATGACAAGCGATTTTCTTTGTGGTCGATTTGCTGTCAGTACTGGGTGTATTAAATTCGCTTTTCGAATAAAATATAGGTACTGGTCACATTCAAATATTATTTATTTATTTATTTATTTATTTATTTACTTATTTATTCACTTTTTTATTTATTATTCAATAATTTATTATTTATTCACTAATTTATAGTTCCGGAGCTTCTTTTATATATATATATTTTTTTATTTTTTCTTCACTATTTAAAATACACATTTATGAAACAGTGATATTTACCAGGAATATATGTACATACGTTTTCATTTAGAAATACAAATGTATATATAAATCTCGGTAAGAAAAGCCTTTGTATTTTAGTACGCCTATGCTGGGTTTGTTTGGTTTTGAATAATGCATCAGTAAAATTAAATTTAGAGATTCGTTAAAATATTTCACTTCAAAACACCGTACAAAAATGCAAGATATGCTTTATTTATTTTCTCTTCCCTTTCTTTTTTCTAATTCACAACTCATCACATTTTATATACATTAATGCTAATAAGGCTTATAGAAGGGACCGTATAGAAGTACGCGAGGCCGCGATCGCACGGCCGGAGGGGCATCGCAGCGGGTGTCAGTGTTTTTCAGGGTTTTTCAGAGTTTTGCAGAGTTTTTCAGTGGCGTCAGAGTTTTTCAGAGTTTTGCAGAGTTTTTCAGAGTCGTCAGTGTTTTTCAGAGTTTTTCAGGGTAGGCTTCAGAGTTTTTCAGTGTTTATCAGGGCTGTCAGAGTTTTTCAGTGTTTTTCAGGCAGACTTCAGTGTTTTTCAGAGTTTTTCAGGGTGTTGCAGAGTTTTGCAGTGAAAAACGGGATTCTCAGGGGTTTTTGGACCCAGTAGTGTTATAGATACTATTTAGGTGATATTTGGTGGGAAAGTGCTCCAACAGATTGTTGGCATTCCGATGGGTACTAATTGCGAGCCTCTTTTTGTACTCTTACGAAGCAGAATTCATACAGTCTCTGCTTTCCAAAGGCAATAAACAATTAGCATCTCAGTTCAACTTTACATACAGATACATCGATTACATTTTGTCGATTAACAACCCTGCATTTATGGATCACCTCAACATCATGTATCCTAAAGAACTCAAGATAAAAGATAACTGAACGCGCATTTTCTGCTTCATACCTCGATATACGCTTATCAATTAGTGACTGTTGTTCATTAGTAACCTTTCTCTATGACAAACGTGACCGTTTCAATTTCATTATTACCAAGTTCACTTTTCTGAGCATCAACATACCTTCCTCCTCCGCATGTGGAGTCTTCATTTCGCAAATTATACGCTATGCCAGAGAGCGCATCTTCTGCTTTATACCTCGATATACTGCTATCAATTAGTGACGATGGTTCATTAGTAATCTCTCTATGACAAACGTGACCATTTCAATTTCGTTATTACCAACTTCCCTTTTCTGAGTAGCAACATACCTTCCTCTCCCGCATATGGCGTTCTCATTTCTCAACTTATACAATATGTCAGGAGATGTTCTAAATAAGAAAATTTCGTCCTGAGAGCGAGGCTTCTTGCCACGAAAATACCCTCACAGGTTTATATTTGGGAACGTTTGAAATTGTCACTGAGGAAGTTCTATGGTCGATAAAGGGATCTAAGACAATTTCAGATCCATCTTTCAAGAGTGTTAACCGATATTTTGGGACCTTACCATACGAACTATCCATCTTAACTTTTTGACTATACTTGATTTGACATAATACGTATGTATACAGACATTTGTTCACGTGAATTTCCGTCGCCGGAATTTCAGTTAAACAAAATTTCATACCTTGAATAGGATAATTTGACTTCGTATTCCTTTCACCTTCATAAGTGTATATATATGTATTTACTTTCTCGACTTGTTGCAGGACTTTAGTGACGGACGTTGCATGCAATCACAGGACGCTTGCTCCTGTCGGGCACTTGGTCTCAACTAGATTTTATTGGAGTTCGCATTTGTCTGAATATGACACTATACACGATATTGTCCTTTTACTCCATGGAATATGAGATATGGTTTACCTTTTGGTACTTTTTTACTCAAAATGAAAATGGGTATGGATGGATTGTGCTAAGTCGTAATTATTTAATTAAACATTTAATCGAATGTTTTTCTTTAGAACCAGGTGTTAAAGTTTCAATCCCGAGTGATTTCCTGTACTGTAAAATAAAATCCGCAGATGATCCTAGTTAGGTAGAAAAGAATGATTATCGTCACAGCAAACAAATGAAGAAAGATTGATTGATTTTTGTTTAACGTCACACCACGAATATTTCACGTATATGGTGAGGGCATCTGCCTGATGCAGGGCATATAAACCTTTGCAACGGACCCACCCGAAGCAGTTAGGGATCTTTAATGTGGCATGCATACCACGACACAGGGTCTTGGTTTTTACTGTCTCATCCAAAAGACTGGACACCGGCATGACAAGAGCGGATCTCGAACCCGGGCCTCCCGATCAGGAGGCGAGCACGATACCACTAGGCCACGCCGGCTTAGATGAATAAAGAAGATTGCAATAAATATAGAACATGTACACCTTTTAATTTCGTGCACCATATGCGCATATCGACAAGTTATGTCTCTTCGATGATGCTCGTGGCCGAAAGAATGGAATTCTCAAAATATATAAAAATATATGAAGAGCAGTGTTGAAACCAAAATGACCGAAAAGTGAACCAAAGAATCTGTCTAAGGACAGAGCTATGCATGAGGGAGATACTCCTTAGTTTTAGAGTGATTTACTGAATTTGATGACTGAAAATTTGAAGTATATATTTCATGTCAGTACAAAAGCACTGAAAACTAGACTTATGATGCCCTCGGGAACTATCAGTCCACCAGCAGTGACACCGGCCTAGCGGTTATAATAAATATAGAACATATATACCTTTTAATTTTCTGCACCATATGCACATTTCGACAAGTTATGTCTCTTCAGTGATGCTCGTGGCCGAAAGGTTGGAATTCTCAAAATATATAAAAATATATGAAGAGCAGTGTTGAAACCAAAATGACCGAAAAGTGAACCAAAGAATCTGTCTAAGGACAGAGCTATGCATGATGGAGATACTCCTTAGTTTTAGAGTGATTTACTTAATTTGATGACTGAAAATTTGAAGTATATATTTCATGTCAGTACAAAAGCACTGAAAATTAAGAGAAAGTAAGCTTAAAATGAAATAGGTGGCGAATCATTATTCACCCAACAGACCAAGTCTCTTAGCTCGCTTACAGGCCGGCAGAGCTCGTTTGCCTCATGTTGATATAATTAGATATTTATATTTATTCTAGAATAGTACTAATCGTCATGTTTTATTACCTCTGTACTTGAAAAACCTGTTGGCCATTGTTACATGGACGACTGTTTATACATGTTCTTTGATAGTACTACTTTTGTGGTTAGTAACCACACAAATTAGGTGATAATGGTCAAATATATATATATATAAGGCTTATTTTATTGATAGGCATTACATCATCAAAAAAGTATTAAATAAACAGTCTTTGCCAGTTGCCTTCACGTTTACACCGAAGGTTTTGCCTAAAATTATCTTTATTCGAATTTTTAAAAAAAAAAATCGGCTAGAAGGTTAAAAAAAATTAGTGCCCATAGGAATACCAATGATTTGTTGGAATACCTGGTCAGCTATCAATGCTCCCTATATTTCACTTATATTCGTTCCCCGACGGGGACTCGAACCCACGACCTATGGTACCGAATCACCTAGCTGTCATGCATCCGACCGTCTAACCGACTGAGCTACACGAGCTCCACAATATAGAGCTTTACTAGCCAATCATTAGCTAATCGTATACATGACAACACGCCCGCGGAAAGTGAAGGGATTTACCCGACGTAAACGCAGGGGTTTCTATTTGTGCTATGTATATATATATAAGCACAAATAGAATCAGTATAATATATTCAAACAAAATATCCAATATCTCCTTTATTCCATCTTTATAGTTTTTAAACTTCAAATTACTGTTATTGTAAACAAAATATGTGTACGAATATCCAAACTCTGTATGTTTACAAACGCGAAACCTTTTTGACGAAGCAGTTTCAATTGATGTTTATTATGAGGGATAGAAGTGTAAAAAGTAGACAGCCGTAAGATTTATTCTAATTTACTCATTGTATTTCGTCAAATATCATTTATCGAGACGGTAAAAGACAGATATGTATAACTACGTAATACCGTACTCAACTTGCAAGATCCGCATCACATTTTACGTGTACTCCATTTGTCAACAATTCTAACTTCTTTCAGTGCTCTCAGCGTCCATCTTTTATCTCGTATTAAGGACAATATTTCGGTTTCTTATTCTACCATCCATGTGCACAATTATTACGGCCAACAAAACTGACAACATACCATCATGCATCATCCTGACCATGCTTTCTTGTATGCTGTTTCATCTCGCCGCGGCAGAACTGTCAGTTCAGCTACTTAAAACGCGATATCAGTTGACTGATGCGTGAATAAATTTGTGACTAATAATGAAATCATAAGATTTTGAGAATATTAAACTAAACTCTTACATCAATGCAATAATTATAAACTCGTTTCTTGATACTTGTGTCTTTGTCTTTAGATCTATTTTGTTTATTGGAAAAATATGTCAACATGGCACTATCCTTCCTCTTAGCAACACAAATTAGGGAGCTATGTAAGAGATAAGACGATGATTGTGTAAAAGTGAATTAGAATGGAGATGACGCACTTTGATACTTTCCGTTAGATATACTCTGGTTATATCTTTTGAAACCACCGTTTTCCGGAATCCATAAGCGTCGCCAGGAAAACTTTGTTTCCAACTTTATAACCTCGATATACATAAAACAGTACGTTTATCTCTAAATATATTTCTCAGGTCTTTTGTTTTTTCTTTAAAAAAGGGTTAGATATCATCTTACATTTCTTTTAAGATTTCTAATATTTGGTTACAGCATCCTTCAGGTTGCTGAGAATGCGGTAATTTCGAGATGTGTGCTAATTGTAAGAAATGAAAAAAACTATAGCAGATTCTTTGACAGAACAAACAGAGGAACATATACACTTAACTTACACTAAACTTATTATGCGATAATTTAAATACATGCAATTGATGACCCAAGAATATCAGTTGTAGTCCGACGGAGAAGTAAACAAGTTCGACTTATCAAGGAAGACGAATGGATAAAGACTTAAAAAGGAATATTTAAGGCAGAAGTCAGCAAGTAGAAACTTGGAAACAAGTAATGCAATGCATGTAATGGCATTGCAAAAATACTGAATGTACGACAGATGTGATACCGACGTAGGACGGTCAATTGAGTAACAAACAGTATTCAGTTCGTGTGGTTAACCAGTTTACATGCCACCTTCTAACCCATCGCAAATACAGTACAATCAAACAATACACATTTAAAAATTAAAAAAACAAATAATCCTCCGTATAGAGAAAAAAGGTTCAAAGAGTATCTCACTTTGAGTAGTCATCAAAAGAATATAACAAATATAGTCATGTAGAATAAGAAAATGATATCAAAAACATATAAAGCGACATTAACATGGGGCAACTTCTAATAATAAGTTACAAATCTCTACCCATACCAAGTTCAAATCTGTTTTCAGAGACCCCAATGTAATCAAAGAATTTTCACTTTATCACTACACTAGCAGATAAAGCTTCAAATAATTATACATTACATGTAAGAACCATTACTTTGACAGCCTAATGAAAGAATTGGGATTAGATTAGGGTCCCAGATATCCTTATTATGCTCCTACATTCTTGTTTTCCATTTCTGAAGTGATTGACAAACATAAATATATTCTTACTACGTTGATATTAACACAAGTAAATTTAATTTAGACTTTGGTTATTTGTACTGTATTCCAAAATACAGAATGCACTGAATTCTTTCACAAAACATTTATTTTTACAAAAATTATATCTGAATTTAAGTCTGACCTCTACAAGTACTTTGAAATAGTGTTCTCTGGAATCGTGCATAGTTCACATTTATTTGATTTTTTGACACTTAACAGATCAGTGAACAATTCCTTATCAGAATTGTAAAACAGACTTGCCCAAATACCCTTAAGTATTTTGACTAGTAAAACTGGCAGCCACAAATTCCAACTCATTTTTGTAAAGCCTTATATAACTTTTTTTGTCAAGGAGAATTATGATTCTAAAAATATGTATACTAAAGTACATGTTTTCAAGATCTTGAACTTTCTAGTAAAAAATGTGTTTAGGTTTGGAGAAAAGGTTTTCAAACAACTTAAACTGGAGCGTACTTTGTATGCAGATTGTATGTTATCTTATGATACTGGTGGACAATACAACACTAATTGGAAAACGGAACGATCTTAATTTCAGCATCACAAAGTTTCCTGTTCCGAGTGGTATGAGATCATTGCTCAAATGTATTCTTACCTCTCCTCTAAAGGCTGAAACGTGCACGATTATAAATATTTTCCACATTTACATAAATATTTATTTTTAAATGTAAATGATATGTAAAAGAGAATTTTAGTAAAATAAATTACAGAAGTTTCAGCCTTTTTTCCTTAAACTGGTGTTGTTGCAGGACATTTGCCACGGAATTTGCATGCAAGCAGGGAACATTTACTTCTCCCGTGTACCTGGTTTACCAATTTACCTTTGAACTCTAAAGTCTCGCCATCAAATGTTCCTGTAGAATCCAATTCGGTTGCTAGCTGATAGTCATACGAAACAATTTGACCAAATAAACCCCAGCCTTTAAACATTATAACTTTACGTGCTGAGAGTGTGTCATTTGTGGGCACATTGCAAGAAAACCATTATATTATTTCGATAGGTATAGCACCTGGAATCACCCTAAGTGTAACGTAGATATTCTGTCTTCGAAACCGGAAAAGGTTAAGGTCTTGTTAAACTAGTGACCGATTCTGGACATTGACATTACCAGATAAGATGTGAACATACAATGACTGTGTGACTTGCTCTAGTGGTGCATATAATATCTATTCATAACATCTGTAGTCAGAATACTCTCTGAACTCCACGGACAATTTATTATTGCCCCAGCTGACAAAGCAGCAAATAATTATACCTTCGTTTGCAAAAGATTTTACATTAATTGTCTGTTAGAGGAACTTGGATTACACTCTGGAAATCCAACATACACACAACCAAATTTATCTATTTCTGAAATACTTCAAAACCACAAATCTGTTCTCGAGGCTTTTGAAATTACCACGACAAACTCTGACCTTGAATTACCTTATATTTATTGGATTCCAAAAATGCACAAAACCCCTTACAAACATCGTTTCATTGCTGGTTCTTCCAAGTGTACCACCAAACCTCTATCCATATTGCTAACGAAGATATTGACAATCAAGCATGGTTTTCAAATTTACTGTGATACCGCATACTCCAGAAGCGGAATAAATCAGAAGTGGTTCCTCAAGAATTCTAAAGAGCTTTTAGAGAATCTAAAATCTCTTAAATTTAATAATATTTTCAGCATCAAATCGTTTGACTTCTCCACGCTCTACACTACAATTCCGCATCAAAAGCTCAAAAACAGACTTGATACAATTATTCGCAATTCTTTTTTCCATTAAAATGGAAATCGTAGATATAAATATCTTGTCATTGGGCGGGAAGGTACATATTTTGATGCAAAACACAAGTATACCGAAGATCAAATCATCAAAATGCTGGAATTTTTAAAAGACAATATTTTCGTGGTGTTTGGAGGGAACATTTTTCAGCATTCACATTGGAACTAATTGCGCCCCTCCTCTTGCTGACATTTTCTTATATTCGAATTTATTCAAAACATGCTCTTCACAGGCAGACGTATAGATATATAGACGACGTATTGTCAACCAATAATCCTAACTTTAAGGATTACATACATGAAATCTATCCCCATGAACTGGAGATAAAAGAGACAACCGAGAGCAATAATTCCGCTTCGTATCTGGGTATATTTTTAACTTTCGACAATGATGGTCATTTGAACGCTTCTCTGTATGACAAATGTGACGATTTTAACTTCCAAATAACTAATTTTCCGTTTCTTTGCAGCAATATCCCGTCCTCACCTGCCTATAGAGTTTTTATATCTCAACTTATAAGGAACACAAGAGCCTGTTCTCTATACGACGGTTTTATTCCAAGGGCCAAACGACTGGCCACTAAGTTGCTCATGCAGGGCTATGTTAACGAACATCTGAAATCGTCACTGAGGAAGTTCCATGGTCGCTATGGGGATCTTGTACGAAAATATGATGTGCCTCTTTCTAGAACGATTGATAATATTCTGGAATGCGACTAAATAAATTGTACAGTGAACACCAAATATGACTTTGTATTCCAGTTTTGTACTTTCGTATGTACAATTAGGAAACCAAAACTCTTGATTTTGACATGTTTCTTGAGAACTGCTGTGACGGGTGATGTATGCAAACAGGAGACGCTTACTCTCCCAGGGCACCTGGTCTCACCTCTGAATTTTTCAGTATTTCGGGGTTCACAACAGTTCCTTTTTGAAACTTACACAATTTTGTATCTGTCCTTGGACTTTGAGAATGGTTAACGGTTTGGTACTTCTTCGATATTGACTTGTGCAATTTAAAGTTAAATTATTCTCAGCTTCCACGGTCGTTAGCAAATCTTTCAGATAAAATTTTTAACATTTAAATCAACTCTCATTCTGCTCTTCACAATACAATCAAAAGAAATCGAAACAATTGGGATTAGATATCTAGATACCAAGACTACTGAAACTTTATGTATTTACCTCATCTTTTAGTTTAAATATCGTATAATTATATATTACATTATTGTCAGAAATATCGTAATCTTATTTACGTATTATACAATAAGAATAACATACCTTCATTATTAAATAAGAGATCTACGCGTATAGGGACTATTCAGTATATATACATGAGTTTACTTCGTATATCAATTGAGTATGCAAGCTTCCTCTAGCAGATGATTTCACAAAACATACAGAACAGTCTCTATCAGGTTTTTCTACTTCCTTTCTTAACGAATTCAGAGAAGTTTTTACCACTAGTGGGCATCATTACTGTCGTCTTCACAAAACAAATGATCAAGAAGCAGTTCTAATTATACCCTAAGAGACTATACCAATATCTTCCATAGATATCCACTCCAATTATTATGGTATCACAAACATCAGCATGAACAGATTTATTGTTTATCTACCATACCAAAGACAGATATTTTAGTCCCCTATCGACTTTTGACACAGGGACCTTTTGTGTCAATACCGTAGTGACATACCATCGTGTTTTTATATCCCTATTCATTTTAAGTGTAGGATATTGAAGTACTCTATCTCGTCTGTATATTTGAGATTTTATTACATCTAACCAAGCAGAACCAAGCTCCCGGGAACCTTGTATCATATCCTGACACCTGACTATTTCCCAACTTAAGTGCTATACCAATCTGATTAAATCTATATCTGTATTCCGCATATCTATTTGTTCCATTGCGTATAAAGATCTAGTGAAACACCGTAAGGGTTCACGTTCTGGTGACCTCTGATGACGTCTCCATAACCGAAACGGTTATTTCCCATAGCCAATCAGTGACTGCGTTAGGCACGTGATAGTGACGCAATATGTAACAAACACAGTTCAAAAGCTACCTTGTGGGTCACGCACGCTGTGGATGTTAATTCCATCCCTACGATTTTGTAGCTGATCCACTGAAAATCAGAGGTCACCAGAACGTGAACTTTTACAGGGTTTCACCAGATCTTTATAAGCAAATGGAACAAATAGAGAAGCGGATTAAAGATATAGTATTAATCAGATTGGTCTAGGACACAGCGTAAGTCCAACTATAATATGTATTCCATTGAAGTGTGGTTTTGTCGTGAGAGAGACGCTTACCTCTGCCGGGTATCCGGTGTACTCTGGCACGTCTCTGTTTCAGAGAAGTTGCATTAAGCATAGACATCATCGCAACCCGAATAAAACGGTTCATCTGATGTTTGAACACTTCAAACAGATAGCATTTTAGATGAAATTTCTTTATAACATGGATATCATTTGTTGAAGTGTAGCTTGTTTAAAACACAAAGTAGTATGTTTATAGTATCATGAATTGTATGATTATAGCATTTCCAGGTAACAAACTTTTATCAAGATTAAATCTGTAAATAAAGGTTCAGATCTGCTTAATATTTCTAATATTTTAATTTGCTATCAGTACAAAAAACCTATTAGAAACCTTATATTTAATTACAATGCAGTCATATCTAATTTCAATTCTTTTGACTCTATTTCATTATCCTGTTCATGCAATAATTCTAAATCCATTTATCAGCCTGCGGGCCATATCATTATAGGAGATCTTAATGGTATTTCGGACAAATATCTACATTCACTTTTTAATAATGGGCCAAAGTATAATTTACCTTCCAAAATAGATTTTCCAAATGCCGGGGTATTGTTGAGGAAGCACTAAACACTTATTGTAAACGATGGTGTAAGGTAGACGGTGAAAAAATGCATGCCTTAAATGACTGGAAAAGTGAAATCTTAAAAAATGTCGATATTCGAATGATAATTTTACAATAATTTAAACAGCCATATTACATACCAGTCCAGTCTATAAAAAAGAAAATTGCGGATTTGCATAATACGTATGTCTTCGTACATGCTGACAAAGTAGCTTATATTATTATCATTGTTGGAAAAATATACTATATTACAGTTCTTTAAACTGAATTGAACTCTCTCATTCTACGTATGTTGAAACCTCATTGTCTAAAGATAAGATCCTAACTGATTATTGTAAAGCTATATGTGATTTCAATTTAAGCATTGATAAAAACGATCTTTCAACTATGTATTGGCTTCCCAAATTACGCAAAAATCCATATAAATCACGTTTTATATAAAATTCTAGTAATTGCTCCATAACTGCGCTTTCTAAACATATTACCTTCGCACTTACTGCAGCTAAAGACCATGTTATCAAGTATTGTAATGCTGTTTTAGCAATAGTAACGTCAATTACTGATGATCTATCAAAAATTCTAACGACGTCATTGAAAAATTTTGAGGCAAATAACGTTTCTTCTTTTGATTTTTCGACTCTCCCTTCCTCATGATTTAATCAAAACCAAATTGTTGTCTCTCATGCGCTAGTGTTTCAAGAGAGAGTCTAAATCATACCTCTGTATATAAGTTACATCTGGATTTTTCTTTTTCTTTAATAAACAAGATGATACTTATAAATTATTGGACTTCTACTGAGTTGTGTAATACTATCACATTTTTGATGGATAATATTTATGTACAATTGAATGGCAAGACTTATCAACGAATTATTGGGATTCCAATGGGCACAAACTGCGCTCCCCTTATAACAGATTTATTTTATACTGTTATGAAAGAGACATTCTATTCAAACCTCTAAACATTTCGACCTTACTGATAAGTTCAAAAACACCTCTAGATAGATCGATGATATTTTAGTTACCGATAACCCTGACTTTAAAAACTATATTACTGACATTAATCCATCTCAACTTCAGTTAAACAAAGTCAATACTTCCGACCAGGAAACACCTTTTGGTTTTTGATTTTCACACAAAACATTCTCAGATTACTGTTAAACGTCTTACTCAGTCATGGTTAAAGATATCATTAACTTTGAAAAAGTTTTATAAAATTTTATAGATCTTTTTCAGACATTTTATCTTAATTTTGAATTCTGACTTTTCAACAATACGTATCCATCGTAATATCCCATCCCAATTTCTACGATGACCTACGATGTACAAGCTAAGGAGGGTCAAAGATTCCGATAATTTCATATCTGCGGGTTCTCAAATTATTAAACGCCTTCGACATCGACAGTATGACCCCGAGATCATCGCTAAGACAATAGGTCTTGTATTGGGTCCCTCTACAACCCGATGCAGACTTTTGCCTGAGCTTTGAACGCTGATTAACAGGGCGGTAGGGACTCTATGACAGGCCTTGTCCAAACTTTTTCAGAGGAGACAAGGTCCTGATCTTCGTCCCTTCTGACTGTTGGTCGAGACTCCCTTTGATCAAATATCTGAGATCGCTTACATACGGACAGAGCGCGGTTTACTTATGTTGATGTAGCTTTACATATTTTTGATAGCAATATATATTATTCTATAACACTTTTGTACAATTTCAATACACCCCGAATGATAACAATTTAATATTGTAAGGAAAGGTACATATTTACAACATAAACAGAAGTTTAAATACGTCTGGCTTATATCTATTGTACTATATTTTATAGCACAATATATTAAACTCAACAAATATTTCAATTTCGAAGAAGTACTGCATGCAAATTCTAAAAGCTTTTCTAACATACAAAAATTTTACATTAATAAATTTCATATTCTAATTCCTTTTATAAATTTTAACTACAATCAATGTTGTTGGCACTGCATTGCAAAATTATTACCAACCCGAACAAATAAGGAATATTTCTTTATCGTGTATGCACAATCAGTCCGTTTATATTGTCTCATGTAAAAGATTACATCGACTTGCGGGACTTTAAACCCTAACAAATGATTTAACAGGAAGTAGTATTAAGTATTTTGGATTGTAATAATAGGTACACCAAAATGTAACAAAAGACGGGAAAGCAAAAGTAAACGAAACTACAAAAGCTGATTCTACGTGAAAGTCACGGATCATGTTCTCGATCCACTTTAATTTCATCGATCACAGACACATTTTGATACAGGGCGTAACCCTGTCCAGAAATCTAATAATAGTCAAATAAACACTTAATACATTAGAAAAATATTCGATGATAATGCAGTTACCATACCGATTTAAGACAGTCAAATAAAGAAGAAAAAAGAGAAGTTATTTACTCAGGTATGTGGCAGAAGCCACCATAGAGCTATACAATACATGAATATAAATAATATACTAGAACATATATCACATTACAAAAATATTTGATTGTAGTGCAATTACGATACCGACTTAGGACGGTCATTTAATTTGACAAAAGCCAAACAAATGGTGTGGTTAACCGGTTTACGGGCCCACCTTCCCACTCACCGTAACAGCAGAACAATCAAAGGACGTACATTTAAAAATTTATAAATAATCCTCCATGTAAAGAACAAGGGTCAACAGGTATCGCATATTGAGAGGTCATAAAAATATAAACACGTAAGGTATTGTAAAATACATCATGGTATAAAAATATATGCGACATCAACATGATAAACCGTGCTCTGCCAGTCTGAAAGCGAGCTCAGACCCTAGATCTGTAGGAGTCCCGACTAACAGTCAGAGGGGACGAGGTTCAGGACCATGTCTCCTCTGAAAGCGGTTTGGAAAGTTACAAACGTCAATCAATTGGTGTAGATAACCAGTTTACGGGCGCCCACCTTCCCACTCACCGCTAAAGCAGCAGAATCAAAGAATATACATTTACAAATTCATGAGTAATCTTCAATGTAGAGAACAAGGATCAATAGGTTTCTCAAGACGAGAAGTCATAAAAATTTCAACATACGAAACGTTTTATGGAATAATATGGTAGTATAAAGATATGTTAGGCGACATCAACTTACGTAACCGTGCTATCCCCATCTGTAAGCGAGATCAGATCCTTGATTTGTAGAAGTTTCGACAATGCCCTAATAGTCAGCATGTAACGCTCATTTAAAATATATAAGGCTGTAAAGGGAACCAATACAACACATATGGCCTCTACGATGAATTCGGGTTATACTGTCGATGTCGAAGTTGTTTAAATATTTTATAATCCGTGAAAATCCAAAAGTTATTGCAGACTCTAGAAGATGGAGCCAATTGACTAATATGAATACCATATGATGGGAAATAAAGGAAATTAACAATAGGAAATCCAAAGTCGTCACATATCATATATGTTTGTATGGATATTGTTGATAATAATTTTAATATTTAAGCCCAAGAAAGGTGTTTCGTTATCAGAAATATCAGCTTTTTGTAATTGAAGTTCATGTGGTTAAAGGCCAGTACTATTGTTACGGTCTCGTAATAGCGTTCCAGTTGTCGTCTCAATATACCTCAAGCTGTTCAAACATATAAAAATGATTCTGCGAATCACCCAGAAAATCTATCAGAGAAATAAGACTTTTCTCGCCTCTCAAATTTGGGTACTAAACAATACAATTTATTGGTGTTTCTTTTAGTAGCAACATGTAGAGATGATGGATAAATCCAAAGCACAAGTCCAAAAATCATAAAACCAGAGGACATACAAAATCAGTGAAAATGAAAAACAAATGGAAAATAACAAAATATGTCTACTTGAAGAGCATATGTGAACCCCTGTGATGGAGTGAGATCAGGTGCCCGGGGAGAGTGAGCATCTCCTGCTTGCTAGCAACACCCGTCACATATACCCAGTAGAAAGAGTCAGATCGTGTAAATTCCATATGTATTTATATATGGAGAAGTCAAAGTAGGTAACATTCTAGTATAGAAGGTGTCAAATCTGTGTAAAGTGATCGGAATCGGTCTCAGTCCAGAATATCATTTAAAAGTCTGGATAACGAGATATCATATGGAGTAATAAGAGTCTCGTAACGACCATAGAATTTCCTCAGTGACGTTGCTAGTCTAGCACATATATAACCCTGGTTGAGCAGCTTCACTGAAAGTCGCCTAGCCCTCAGAACAAAGTCACTGTAATTTGAACATGCTCTGGAATAACGTATTAACTGAGATATGAATACGCCGTATGTGGGCGATGATGGAATGTTGCTACTTATGAAAGGAAAGTTTGTGATAGCGAAATTGAAATCGTCACGTTTGTCATAGAGTGAGGTGTTCAATTGACCATTAATGTCGAAAGACAACATAATATCTAAATACGAAGTAGAATTACTACTTTCTGTGGTTTCTTTGACCTCAAGTTCACTTGGATAGATGATGCTAAGGTAATCCGCGAATGAAGGATTAATTGAAAGCAATAATAATTTCACAATAATGCTACCCGAGAAGTTCCCAGATAAACAAAACCTTTGTATAAATTCGCTCTGAGAGGAAGGGTTGATAATTGACCTAGAATGACCTGGTCAAAGGTAGAGTGATTCTACATTTCAATTAGAGTTACAATATCCTGAGGATTACCCTGGATATTTACCTACGTGTATACTGATCTAATTGACGTTTATGACATTTAGTATTGGAGACTCTGAGATTCACTTGGATCCTCCCCTTGACTATGATATCCTTTTAATTTACATGTCTATATGACAACAGCAAATCTAAAAATAATCTGGACTCACTCTTAGGCTAACTGATTATT
Source organism: Pteria penguin (assembly GCA_035048485.1). Taxonomy (NCBI): domain Eukaryota; kingdom Metazoa; phylum Mollusca; class Bivalvia; order Pterioida; family Pteriidae; genus Pteria; species Pteria penguin. The sequence continues at coordinate 45,755,409 of CM068582.1, read as the reverse complement.
TCTATACGTAAAAACGTATTACAGTATGGATAATCATGAATTTACCAAGATAAACTCCACTAACGTGGTAGAAATTAATCTATTCTATGTCAATCAATAGAGAAATAAAATAAATCAGAAAGTCTATAAATTCAGAATTATCAATCAGAATTCTATTTAGCACTGTCTAATTGACTAAATATTTATTATCCAATCAGAGAGTTCAAAGGAATAATCTTTTAAACCTTTTAACTCCTTTATATAAATAAATAATCTACGTATTCTATGTTTCCTATACAAGCAAAAGAAAGAGATTGAGCCCCGTTTGCCGACGCATTTTCTTTAAAAAGGACAGCAAGTACCTGGCAACCCGCATCCACGTACTGAGGCGATTTACTGTTGAATGCCGGTAGCACTAGAGGCCGATCCAGTAAACCAATAATCAAAGTTCATGTCTGTATGGAACATTTATGGTCATAAACCATACATACCAAGCAAAAATAACTTCAAAACAATTATAGATCGTCAAAATATCAGCTTTGTAAAAATAGGTGTCGAGCAACGAAAATAGCACCAACGGGATCCTGATCCTACGCTTATATACAAATTACTCTACTGTTTACTTCTGGCTAATCAAGATGGCACTAAATATGAACAATGTGCTACGCAGAAAATGTCAGATTCAACAATGTTAACAGTGACATTTCATAATATGTAATAATTGGCCTCACACTATATTTTTCAAACTCAGGGTTATCCATTACTAAAATATCATCAAGATATCTAGAGGTGTCATTGAACTTATGATAAGGACAAAACATTTCGAGGTTTGAATAGAATGCATGATGTCCCTCTCATAACAATATCAAAATAAATCTGCTGTAAGGGTACCCAGTTAGTGCACATAGGAATCCCAATCATCTGTTGAATAAATAGCATGGTCTTTAACTGCAGCGGAAGCAATATGTTTAGAAACAAAGTTGTAGAACGATGACTAGATTTTGATACTGAACGTGATATTTATAGACTTTTATGTAATTTAGGAAGCCAGTACATAATTGGAAAATCATTTTATCAATGTTTAAATTGAAGTCGTACATAGCTATAAAATGGTCAGATAGGGCCTTGTCCTTAACAATGAGGTTTCAAAATATATATATAAGTAGATTTTTGTTCAGAATAAAGAACTGTAAAATGGCATAGTTTTGAAACAATTATAACAGTATTAGATGCATTGTCAGCAGATACAAAGACACAATTATTTTGTAAATCATCATTTTCTTTTTCATAGACTGGACCGGTATCTTATGTGGCTATCTGAATAAATGGGGGAAAAGCATCGATGCTAATATCGATTATTCTTAGAATTTCACATTTCCAGTCATTCAGGATATGCACTTTTACACTCTCCTTTACACCATCGTTAACAATGAGTGTTTAGTGCTTCTTCGACAATAATATCATTCATGGATTTTTGCTAATTGAAAGATTCTTCTCTTTAGTTCAAAGATTTCAAGAAAGTTGAAATGGTGTGTTTATACTTAATAAGTGGAAGTTTTAGCTGTGTATTAATCAGAGCTATTCAGTCGATCACGTGACCATGAACATAATTATAAAATTAATTAAACATCGTTATGTATGTATACGTATAAAAGGAATGTTAATATATGAAATGAATTTTATTCAGGAGAGTTTATATTACCATCTGGATCTTTATAAACTTATCATGACGCCTTACCTGGGTCATTCAATTTATCAAAATCCAGATGGTAATATAAATTCCCCCCTAACAACCATCTGAATAACATTTACTTCTTAAATGTACTCTTTTTTACATAAATATTGTTTTATGTTGGGCATGGCTTATAAATGATTTAGAAATATTTTACTGACAAGGTCGAGAAAAATACTATTCATTCATTGTAACGTTTGCTACAATATACCAATTATATGATCTCCTTTTTTTTCTAATCATTGCTTTTACATACTATGTTTTCCAGGTATTGTACATGAAAGTAATGCTATGTCATATACCAGTTTCATTTTCATTTTTACAATTTAATTTACATATCATTTTATATTAATAGATTTTAAAATATTTAAAGGTAATTATATTATTTTACGGAGATCATTATTATGCTTTAACACGAATCCAAACAATTATGTGTTCCGTACTATCATTGAACTTAACATAGTACTAATTTCATGCCAAATATTGTGACATTGTCACATTTTTAAATAAGCTGTTGCATATTTTCAAATTGGTACATGATTAATATTTCCTATTAAAATTTCTTATTAAAATTTGTTTTCTCTTTACTTGCAAGGTAGTTAAAAATAAAAGTATTATGTAATTTTAAATGTTAAAATTACATAAAAGAGAAAACTGGAGACAACTGACAAAGCTGTATGACAAAAATCACTAAGGACATCCACACAAAAAACGATAATAGTAGAATATACGCGGAAAACGACATTACAAAAATATTCGATTGTGCTGCGGTTGCGATACCGATTTAGGAATTGTGTTTCAATATATGTTTGACTGAACAATCTTCTCTCGTATAATAATTCTGGTTATCGTGGAGCTGATGGAAGGCTGTACAGTAATACATGTTTTGCGATTAAAGTCTGACCAATCAGCACAGAAAATCCACAAGCGAATATAATACATGCAAAAACGTTAGCAACTTCAAAACGTAAAAGGAAGTACCAGCGTAGATTTCTACCGATACAGTATTTAATAAAGATATGTTACGCCCGCTCATAAAACTTTATGAGTAAAATGGTGTCAGGGAAGCATAGCCGCCCTTACTCGGACAGAAGAACACGCATGATTTTCAGGATAATACCCAGATCCATTTTAGATTATGGTAACGTATATCTTAGCGATCGCCAATGCTTGGTAAATTCTCGTTAAATTATTTTAGATGCACCCAGATAAATAAGTGTGCAATAGTGAGGAAATTATGAAATGCGAGAATCCCCAATTCCGGAAGGCTGAAAATGGAAATAATCAAATTAAAAATGAAATATCAAGAAATAGTAATATCATGTTAACAAAGGAACGCATAAAGCGAGGAAAAAGTATTGACAAGAATCATAAACGGACGAGTATATATGAGTTAGAGACAAAGCAGCTTTGACAAAATAGAAACAGAGACCATATATCTTTGTAATAGAGAAGATAGAAAACATATGACCAACCCTTATGACACATGGACATGCATGTACAACATGATAATAGCCAAATAAAAACCGAAAACGACATTACAAAACTATGCAATAGTACTGCAGTTATGATACTGAATTATAAATAATCCTCTTTACAGAGAGCAACACGTTTCTCAAGACGAGAGGTCATAAAATATCCAGACGAAACGTTTTATGAAATAATATGCTAGTATCAAAAATAAGCGACATCAACGTAAGTCACCCGTGCTCTGTCCGTGTGTAAGCGACTAAACCACTAACACGATTACGAGTCAGAGAGGACGAGGCTCGGGACCTTGTCTCCTCTGTAAAGATTTGGACAAGGCTCGTCATAGAGCCCCAACCGCTCTGTTAATCCGCGGGTAACAATCAAGTATAATTCGGTATAAAGCTCTAGAGGTGTCCAATACAAGACCCATGGTCTTTACGATGAATTCAAGTTATACTGTCGATGTCAAAGGTTTTTAATTATTTTAGAGCCTGACAATATGAAATTATCGGAACTTTGCACTCTCCTTAGTTTGTAGACTAGATCACCGTAGATGAGATCACTGGGATGTTAAATTCTGCTGTATACGTATTCCTTTTTTACGAATTTAGATAAAATGTCTTAATAAGATCCGTAAATTTACCAAAATTTTATGTTTATGACATGTATAACCATGAGTCAGAAACCGTTCCAGTTATGATCGTTGGCACATTACAGACAGGTAAGCCCTCATTCTGAGAATAATTAGGTTATTAGAGTTTACTTTCTTAACAATCAGCCGTCTTACTGCAGATGTCCACATTAATTCAAATGTTTAATAGTAAAAGAGAAAACAGAAGACATCTCACAAAGCTGTTTCACACAAATCACCAAGGACATGCACACAAAAAATGATAATGGTAGAATATACACGGAACCACATTACAAAAATATTCGATTGTGCTGCGGTTACGATACCGATAGACAAAAACCATTTAAGGACGGAGCTATGAGAGAGATACTCCTTAGTATCTGAATAATTTGTAATCGTAATGTTTTAAAAGAATATATTTCGTTTCAGGGCAAAGGCAAATTGCAAATGCTGATATTGTCAATTTTGTAATTGGAACAAATCTATAGAGAGAAGAGACATATTAATCAATACATGTACTGTGTTAGCAGTTAGACTATGGCAGTCGAAAACAATGAGCTGATAATGAAGCATCGCATAATGATAAGATCAAGTGCCTTATAAGCATCTCCAGCAAGCAAGCTATATCCACTATATATGATTTTTTCATAGCCATTTTTAGTAATTTGGGGAACTTATTCATGGCATATAACTAATACTATGGATTAATGGATGAAAGGGTAAAAGATCACAAACTAGTTAAGGATTTAGTGACAAGGTATAGCATTGAAAATTGAAAAAGGATATCATCAATGTTCTTAAAAAAAATCTGACTTTAATCTATTGAATAGTTTATACAGTAATTTAGAAACATCTGTTTATACACGTCTATGTTCTTATATCTATTATTTGTTTTATTATAAAAAGTTTTTAAGATATGGGTATTAAAGCAACGACATGTATCAATTTTCATACCTTCGATTAAAAGTGGATAACACGTTCTATGGTCCTAGGATCATTTGTTGCGAGAAATCTGCTTGTTAAATCAATACACTCAAACATGTACCTGTAGTAGTGCATTTAAATCATTCAGCAAGAATTCAAGTTACCTACAACACACTATAATCCAAAGTGCAGAGATGTTTAAAGTTAAATTGCAGTTGTATTTCCAAGGAATGTTGATTTTAATAGTAACGCTGATTTTGGGAATTCTATTTCTAACTTACAGAAATTGATTAAACAAGAAATATTTTGCCTTCCTGCAAACATCGTATACCTATGGCATTATCTCTGTATTTCTAAATACTTTATAAAATTGATTTAATTCTTTTTCAACAATCATCTAGTCCTTAAAATCATCGAAAAGGTTCATAAGTATTCATTTGATCGCTCTACAGAGCCTTATCCAGACTTCCCTAACGCTTAAGTCTAACATAGTGGTGGAAACTGCATGAAGTTCCTTGTCAAACCTTTTCGAAGGAGATAAGGTTCTGAGGTCGTCTTTGACTGACGGGACTCCTACAGATTAAGGATCTGAACTTGCTTACAAACAAGCAGAGCACGGTTTGCTTATGTTAATGTCACTTAACATATTTTTTATACTTGCCCTCAAGTGTGCAAAGCAAGGTTGACTACTGCTGATGAATCTTTATATATCTCACCTATTGATATTCTTTTTCCAGAATACTAGTCCAATATATTTTATGACCTCAGAGCTTCACTTATCTGTTGACTCTTGTTCTCTGTATGAAGGATTATTCATGTAATTTCTAACTTGTACTCTTTGAATTTTTTATTATTATTATTATGTTTTTTTTTTTTTTTTTTTTTTTTTTTTTTGATTTTCAATTCACAAATGTACCAAATGCAGAAAGCTTTTCCATCAAAAGATGTATGACCTCATTAAGAGTTTCTGAAGACTTCTACTTTTAATCCAATCTGTGAAGCTAGCAAATGCACAAAACTGAAATCTGCAATGCATTACGCAAGTTAATGTAAAACTTCGTCTAATACGCAATCGGCTTATCTCATGCATGCTTTTTTTTCGCCTTTCCGTGATACTAAATCAATTTTCACGTTTGAGATGAAAATTTATATAGTACTGAATATGAATTCCTTTGACATGAATTGGTATGATAGTATTCATTCCCCCCTTCCCCTATCCCCCCACCATTCACTATTTCTGTGCAATCACATCCACGAATCGGTATTTATGGCCGATCAGAATAATAAAATTCAGCTTTAGTATGTAGGAATGATAACAATTGTGAGAGTGTAAAAATTAACGAGATAATACACATGTATGACAAAAGCCTAACCGCTTTTTTATCTAGCGCAAAAAAAAATTATGAACTAAAAAGATATGTTTCACGTCATCATGCAGTTAGATAACTAAAACTTTCCATTTGCCCGATTTTACGGGAAACCCGAGTAAAATAAACACTTCCTGTACAACTTTTAACGTCATTTTATTGTGACGTCATAATGCAAATATTAACGTCATAATTAAAACCCAAGAAAAAGTGACATTGGTACAACGTCTGACGTCACATAATACGATTAACGACTGCAAAAATCCACCGAGCTGTTTATACATTATTGAGTACATCGTGTGATTTGAGTTATGCAGCAGTGCATTTTTGTTAGCGACTTCTGTATGTAGATACGCACATTGTTTAGAAAAATTATGACCATTCTTATAGCACTTTAAGACAATATTTTGTACCCGCGATTGAGTCGTTCAAGCATTTTCGGGTCGTATTGTTACTAGTGTACAATATAATATGAGATGGAAGTTGGTCTCTGGCCACTTCTGCTCCCTAGCAAAATGCAGAAAATCCCAGAATTTATACTATTTACGTAAACTTAGAGTTTACAATACAAGAAAATTGTCATAATTATTATTGTTCAAATATATGCTTTAATTGTACTGAAAAAAATCAGCTTTAATAACCTCTCCTCTTTCATAGATTTCTTGTGGCCAACCGTGCTTTGTTGATATTCTTTCCATGTCGTACTGTTTACACACTGCAGGTATGCCTGCGCCTGTGTTGATTAAGTTTACTCGTGTATAGTCCTGTCTCATGATTCCTCGCACTGTATTTAATGTTGAGCACGCATTTCTCAACAACTAATTATTCTTTAATTCTGATTATTGCCATGTCCGAAGACGACAGTCATTGGTTTTTCTGAAACTAATTAAATTCTACGATACTAAAAAAAAAATAGACATAACCCTCACTTTTCTAAATTTTTGCTTTGATCGCATATATTCGGGTCATATATCTTTAACACTTTATTATTCAGCATATCGTATTGTAACAAGTCTAATTCAAAATTGCCAATCACCTGACCTCGGCGCTCTTAGATCTGAAATACGAGAAACATATGTACGTAGGACAATCACTCTCGATCAGCAAACATCGCAATAATAAGAATTTCAAGTACTGTTTTCTCAATACTTTGCCAGAATATATCAGATTCGCCATTCCAAATGTGTAAACTCAATTCGATACGTTAAATCAATCGGTCTTTGGTGGAAGTACATTGTTACTCTAAAGCCTCCGGCATCCTATAAACTACAGACATAGTTCTGTTTCACGAAATTTCCCAATTCTCTCAGAGTTTTTAAGATGTTTTCGGCAACGTCATAAAACAATTAACAAGTCTAAGGTGAAACACGAAGAAGTACCGAGGGGTAAACCACATCTCAGAGTCCATGTAACAAAGGGGACAATATCATGTTTAGTGTCATATTCAGACAAATGCGAACCCCAATAAAATCGAGGTGAGACCAGGTGCCCGGAAGGAGTAAGCGTACCCTGGTTACATTAAGACAGTTTACTGACTTAGTTAAAATGTTTTGGACAATATCAATTGTTATCTGGACTTCAATCAACCTTTTTTTTTTAATATTCGGAATTTTATCGGGTATAGTTCAAATTTCTAAAAATAACAATAATGATCAACTGAAATCAATATCGAAGAAGTACCAAACCGTTAATCATTCACAAAGTCCAAGGACAGATACTAAATCGTGTAAGTTTCAAAAAGGAACTGCTGTGAACCCCGATATACTGAAAAATTCCGAGGTGAAACCAGGTGCCCTGGGAGAGTAAGCGTCTCCTGTTTGCATTCATCACCCCTCCAAGCAGTTCTTAAGAAACATGTCAAAATCAAGTGTTTTGGTTTCCTAATTGTACATACGATGGTACAAACTGGTATACAAAGTCATATTTGGTGTTCACTGAACAGGTCATGTGGTCGCATTCCAGAATATTATCAATCATTCTAGAAAGAGGCACATCATATTTTCGTACAAGATCCCCATAGCGACCGTAGAACTTCCTCAGTGACGATTTCAGACGTTCTTTAACATAGCCCTGCATGAGCAACTTAGTGACCAGTCGTTTGACCCTTGGAATAAAATCGTCGTATAGAGAACAGGCTCTTGCGTACCTTATAAGTTGAAATATAAAAATTCCATAGGCAGGTGAGGATGGGATATTGCTGCAAAGAAACGGAAAATTAGTTATTTGGAAGTTAAAATCGTCACGTTTGTCATATAGAGAGGTGTTCAAATTACCATTATTGTCGAAAGTTAAAAATATATCCAGATACGAAGCGGAATTATTGCTCTCGGTTGTCTCTTTTATCTCAAGTTCATGGGGATAGATTTCATGTATGTAATCCATAAAGTTAGGATTATTGATTGACAATGAAAGAAATTTTACCTAATAAATACCATAAACTGACAAAAATGGTTATTCATTGATATTTTACTTGATGTGTACCCTGCAATTTCATGGTATATGTTCATGTATATAGAAGGCGTAAGTGTAGATTTTAGGAATGTGCGATTTTACCTGTATTCATAATAATTCATCCTGCGAAACGTATTGCGATATGGCGAAGAAAAAATCGGTAGTTTTTACTTATGCAAATTCCGGAAATTTATGTTCTAGTTTCTAAATGTACTGTCCCAGGAAGTAACAAAAATAATATAGCGTCCGAACCTAATGAGGATTATGAACTTGTTAAAGTTTCTAAAGGAAAATCACTTGTGTGGTCTTATTCTAAAATTAAACAAGTTAAACAAGTCGATTTATTAACGTAACTGCCACAAAATAACTGACTTTGAGTTTTTGTGCTTTAGTGCCCAGTAAGTAACGAAAATAACAGAGAAATTGAGAAAAACAGAATGTTCCAAAATATCGCGATACTATCACGATATTGTAAGAACAAATCGTGATATATGGCGATACAAAGTTTTTGGTGATACCCAAAATTTAGCCCTTAACATGAACGTAGACCAGCCTCTGCAGGAGACATCCATAAAAGTCAATTATTAAAAACTTATTGTTAAGTGTTTATAAATAAGGTACAGAATAACATATATATTATAGGTTTATTGTGGTACCGATTCCCATGGCTACGCTTACGTCTCGTTGGGTGATTGAACAGGCCAATCACACAGATATTGCAAAATTCCATGTTAGATAAATTTTCTTTGCTTTCAATGTTACCATTTTAATCATCAAGAAAAAGAGCACAATGTATACAATCCCATTTCTTGCTGTCAGCGGAGCAAGATACTTTACAAAGGACTATTCTTTCAGTATAATGATATAATATTTCAATATGCTTACAATATATATAGACAAGATTGAATTACACTTCTATGTAGACAAGATTGAATGGTTGTGAACTTAGTTTTCCGAATGTGTGAATCTAAGATGGAGTAAAACTTCAATATACTTTTCTTTCAGGTAACTTTGTCGTCTTGTCAGGAATTTACCTTGCTTTAGGTTATATCGATTTTAATAAGAAAATTATATCAACATCTCAGATATAAAAGTCGACTTGCTCAATGTATATTGTCAAATTTTATCTCACATTTTACATCTTTTAAAAGCTGCAGGTTTTTTTTATTTATTTTTCATGCAATAACATCCATTTATATGTTAGCCTTATTCAGATATATAAAATTATCAATAGGTATACCCTCTAAATGTGGTTAACCCTTCGATACATCTTCGTTGTTTCTATATAAACAAATATTTAATAGGTCTAATAAACAAACTGTTGCTATTAACTGGCCCAAGGAACTGAATGGAACAGGTTTTCGACCAGTGCCCTACTTAAAGCTGATCGACAGACTTGAAATGTCTTATTTCGAAGTTATTATCCTCTTTTTCATTGAATACTATTGTTAAAGCTATGTTATGACGTCACTTTGATGTCATCTAGTGGCATCATTAGGTGTTGCAGTTTATTTGTAAATCCTGAATAAATACTTTGATAAAATTAAATTGAAAACCGAAGGTATCTCATTTAAATATTGCGTATTTATTTTAATAAGTTGTGTATAACTAAACAGCTGTTGACTGAGATGTCAGACAACAGATAATCAGTTGAACAATTAGACAAACTGTTGTCCTCGACCCTAAGGAGACGACCACTTCATTCTGAAGGAAGTGGGGGGGGGGGGGGATTTTCTCTTTTTTTTCCAAAATAAAATGACTTATATAATTATATGACAAGAGCTATTAATAATTTACGTAATAGATAAAAAGTTACATGCATCATAATATTCAATAAACTACATGTTATAATTATATGAATTGAAAGACGTGGTCTGCAATAGTCAGTGCATTTGATTACATTACAAGGTAGTAGTCTTTGAATTTAGGTGGTGTGTGTGTGTGTGTGTGTGAGTGTGTGTGTGTAGGAGAGAGAGAGAGGAGTAGCGAGCATAGAATAGTAATGGAATAGGAAAAGAGATGCAACATATTTGTACAAGCAAAATTCCATAGTACACAATTATTGTAAATGTATGTCTTATATATGTAAATTTATACTTATCGTTTGGTGCCTGTTACTTTTTGGAAATAAATATCTGACCCCAAAAAATACTTGAAATAAAAAAATATCTGGCTTTGACTGAAACGAAAATAAATATCCTGGCTGCTAGCATACTCATATAACAAATCATGCAAATATAAAGCTAAATGTTCTATAGAAAGCCCGTTGAACTTTGCCTAATTGCTGGCTATATTTTAATTACACTGTGTTATGTACTGTTTAATTGTATGACTCACATTTCAATGGAATTTATAGTATTGGGCAAATCACACTATTTTATATGTTCAACTAAACTTAATGGAATTGTAGTGTTTAAGATATAATTATGTGTCCATTTTGAGGGGTAGACAGGGGGATGGGCTCTACCGTTTGCTTTTTGGTCTCAGTTGAGTTTGCCTCAGCTCTTACCTGAAAACATATGCAAAGTTGATGTTCAAACCAAATTATGTGCATTTCAAAATTTATAGTGGCGGCCATATTTGTTGACAGTGTTTCATTTCATTTCACACCGGTACAATAACAAGGCATTTGTCAAATGATTTTAACACATTTATTCAAATGTAAAAAAAATCATATATTTATACAAAAACTGGTATCTTCACGTAACATATATTATAATAAAAGTAGTAAGAGCCTTACTGGGCCTATACCGCTCACATAAAAAAACATTGCACACTGATATTGGACAATGCTTGTATAGGTCATAGGTCTTAAATTCCTTAAAACTTTTGAAACATCTAAAATTGTACAGGACTATCTTTACTTGATGCCTTTAATGTTTCCTTAAAATCAATCTTAAAGTAGTGAAAAAGAGGTTAAGAAAATTTATGAAATGCTTTTTTGCATGAAAATTTCATAGTTCAAATAAATATTAGCACTTATATATGTTATCATTTTGTGCTTCAGATGCGCATTTCGACAACTTATGTCTCTAATAATATATAACATTTGAAGTGTAAAGTATCAGAAAAAGTGAAACAATGAATCAGTGTAATGAAACAGCTATACATGAGGGAGACACTGCTTAGTTTTAAAATGATTTGTAAAAGTTCATGTCAGAAAATTTTAAGCATATATTTCACGTCAGAACAAAAGAACTGAAAATTAGACTTAAGGTTCATTGAAACATCATATGAAAAATGACCTGAATTGTAACCAAACATCAGAAGTTAAATATTTTTGTATATAAGCTTCCTTAACATTCAGTTAGTTGATTTATGAAGAAAAAATTGAATATCACCGTCTGAATTTTGAAAACGAACGGGCTTTTAATACCTACCACCCTATATTGACTCTTACATTCCTTACCATCAATTTATTAATAAGAAGGTTCATAATAAAAAAGAAAAGAAGACTATATCTTGAAACAAGATTCATTATTAATTCAAAGATATATATATATCATTCATAAAAGATAAGATATATCTCACAGATGTTACTGATATGGAAAATATGACTGATGCTATATGGACTAGGAGCATAATATAGGATTCAAATTAACACTTGGGGGATATGAAAAAAAAAATCTGTTTGTTTTTGAAACATGAAAAATTGATGATTTTATATCATTTTTCATACTTATCATTATCTTTATCACAGATTACAAAAGAAAAAGGTACACCGCTAGATTACAAAGTTTTAACAAAATATCACTGACTACCCCTAATCTTATTTTCCCACAATAACCTTGAAAATACAACAAAATAAAATATGTAAAACAGAGATAATGTAAAGATGCACAGTATTACAGTTTATACTATCTGCATATTGTTGTAATAAGCAATTTCATACAACATAAAGCAAATATTAATGAGTTTTTCATTATAAAATAACAAATCAAAGGATTTTGGTGTCTCAAGTTTTCATTTAATGTTAACATCAAGATTTTCTTGGCTAGCTGAAAATAAAAATAAAAAATATCTGTCTGCATGTAGCTGGTTTCTACTCCACTAAATATATATCTATATGAAAAAGTACTAAATAAGTATGACCAAGATCACAACAAATTTTTTATACAACTATCCAGCACCACACCCCCCTCTCCAACCACCACCACCACATTACACTGGGCTGATTTAACCAGCTGATATATATAAATATATAGATTTCACTTAGAGATTTTGTTTCGTTTTGTTTACACTTGATAAAGGCCAAGGGACTGAAAACTTGTGGACATGGAATGTTTCCTGTTACTTAATTTTATTACATGATTACAGTCAAGTAAATTTATCATTATGAAATTGGGAAGAGAAAACATTTTGTACCCATCGTCGATATCCATATTAAGAACTTTACGGAAAATCCGCATTTATTTCAACAGCCTAATACATTGACGGCAAATTCTATTAAAAAGAAGATAGCTGACTTACATGCTAAATATGTCTTTGTTCCTGCTGATAAAGCAGGTAATAACATAATAGTTGTTTGAAAACTATATTATATTGAAGTACTTAAAAACGAATTAAACTCCACTCATACATATGTGGAAAGCCCTACCTCAAAAGACAGCACCTTGCACGATCACCTCATGACCATGTCCGACTTCAAAATTAAAACTGATAAATCTGATCTACCAACCATATATTGGCTCCCAAAAGTACATAAAAGTCCATATAAATCACGTTTCATATCTAATTCTAGCCACTGCTCTACTACGGTACTATCGAAGCATATTACGTCTGCTCTAACTGCTATAAAAGATCATATTATCAAATATTGTGATGTCGCATTTCATAATAGTAACATCAATTACTTTTGGTCGATTAAAAATTCTCATGAAGTTATAGACAAACTTCTTTCGCTAAATTTCAAAGCGACTCAAATTTCTACATTTGATTTTTCTACACTTTATACATCTCTGCCTCATGATTTGATTAAAAGCAAGTTGCTGTCTCTTATACAATGGTATTTTCACAGAGAATCTAAAACGTACATATGTACTTCCAATAACTCCGGATTCTTTTCCAACAAACAATATACTTCATATAAATACTGGACTTGCAAGGAATTATGTAAAGCACTAGATTTTCTCATAAATAATATTTTTGTGCAATTTGATGGCAAGATATATCAACAAATAGTTGGGATTCCTATGGGTACTAACTGCGCGCCTCTGATAGCAGATTTATTTCTTTATTGTTATGAGAGGGATTTTATGGTTTCTCTTCAAAAATCAAAACGTTTTGACCTCATTGACAAATTCAAAAATACTTGTAGATATCTGGATGATATTTTGGTTATCGACAACCCTGAATTCGAACAATTTATATCAGAAATTTATCCACCAGAGCTCACATTGAATAAAGCTAATACTTGAGATAAATCTACACCTTTCTTAGATTTAAACATCAAAATTATCAACCACCTAATATATACTAATATTTATGATAAACGTGAGGATTTTGGATTTCCTATTGTAAATTTCCCTTACTTGGATGGCGATGTCCCTCGACTCCCATCATATGGTATCTATATATCTCAATTAGTTCGATTTGTCAGAGGCTGCACCGATGTTTTGGACTTTCATAAACGAAATTTACAAATTACTACTAAACTTTTAACTCAGGGTTACAGATATCACAAGCTAAGAAAAACATTCGGCAAATTCTTCAGATCTTATTCAGAACTTCTATCTAAATTTGGAAATATTTCCTTTCAACAGTATGTATCCAATGGAATTTCCCATCCTTATTTTTACGGTGATCTCGTATATAAACTAAGGAAAGTAAAAGGCTCCGATAACGTTATTTTATCATGTAATAAAATAATCAAACGTCTTATAAATAGACAATATGATATTGAGATCATCAAAAAGACTATAGGTCTTGTATTTGGCCCCTCTACAGCCTTATGCAGACTTTTACTTGAACGTTGCACGCTGACTAACAGGGCGGTGGGGACTATATGACGGGCCTTGTCCAAACCTCTTTCAGAGGAGACATGGTCCTGAACCTCGTCCCCTCTGACTGTTAGTCGGGATTCCTACAGATCTAGGGTCTTAGCTCGCTTTCAGACTGGCAGAGCACGGTTTATCATGTTGATGTCGCATATATTTTTATACCATTATGTATTTTACAATACCTTACGTGTTTATATTTTTATGACCTCTCAATATGCGATACCTGTTGACCCTTGTTCTTTACATGGAGGATTATTTATAAATTTTTAAATGTAAGTCCTTTGATTGTTCTGCTGTTACGGTGAGTGGGAAGGTGGGCCCGTAAACCGGTTAACCACACCATTTGTTTGGCTTTTGTCAAATTAAATGACCGTCCTAAGTCGGTATCGTAATTGCACTACAATCAAATATTTTTGTAATGTGATATATGTTCTAGTATATTATTTATATTCATGTACTGTATAGCTCTATGGTGACTTCTGCCACATAACTGAGCCAGTAACTCCTCTTTTTTCTTCCATCCACTAAAACGGTATTTGACCCACTGCTTTCGCTTGCTCATATGATCCCTAACAAAACAATTAATTCCTCCGAGCCGTCAAACTTTTGCTACTTTCTGTTTATTGTAAAATACATTTTCTAATTTCATTTCATTTAGGAAAATCCGGAGTCGGAAACGGGTCAGAACGCGGTCCTAGTTATATGTATGATCTACAGCTACAGCTATATTTTTTTAATTTGGATTTCTCTTTAGGGGACTTTCTTTTTGCAAATCTCCCTTTTAATCTGTGCATATGTTTATATTCTGCTTTACAATCTAAGTCAATATTATGTTTGAAAATTAAAGTTTATATGATCTGTAAAGAAATGATAACTCCGTTTGGGTTATCTTTTATTGGTGTTTCAATGAACCGCAAGTCAAAAACGAATAAATATCATTTGGACTGGAATCCAACAACAGCAAAACTTCTTCACATATCCTTCTATAGTGATAAATGGAAATTTTCTCCATGGATACCAAACAAAATACACTTTACAAAATACAAGATACTTTATCATACCAAGTGGAAGTTCAAACTTCAAATCGTCAAAACTAAGAGAGTATGAAATACATGTCATGCATAGAAACCATGCTGAAATGTCAGGATAAATAATTTAAAACAAAATGTGTGAAAAAATCTTATATACAAAGATTAATGGAACATACAGTTTCATACAACAATCGTTACACCACATCATGCATTAAGAGATGGCAAAGCATCATCAGAGATTAATCCAAGGCATTTATTCTTTCAGCAGCGTACTCTCTTAATGATCTATACCATTTCCAACAATATTCTGAGTTTTCAATTATATCCTCTGGAATCATGATTAAAAAGATTTTATTCAACGATGCTGAATTGATAAGGAATCTCTTATTTTACAACAAGCATATTCTGATATGCGTTTATAATTGTTTTATTAGAAGGTCAGAGAAAAAATAACAAGGTCGGTGATTCTATTGGTGTATGTTTGTGTGTGGGTTTTGTTTGTTTGGTTTTTTTTTTTTTTTTTTTTTTTTTGTCTTTTCACATATACTGTACTCTAACAAAATAAGATATCTTGTAAACGATAGTAGAGGTTTAGGTACTGGTATATATAATTTCTACAGACAATAAACGATACTGACATATACACCTTTTGAACATGAGTTTTTATCCTGAAAATGGTACTACACGATATCAAGTTAGAGTATTAATGTATATAGATATTTTCCAGTTCTACTATGCCAAAAAGGGACTAATCCCATCAATAGAGGTTGTATTGTATTCTTTCTGCAGTCGTTGAATTATTACAAGACGCGAATAAAGACATTTTAAAGACTTCAATTGGACAATCATGATAATGACTGACTTTATGTGATTCTGTAACACGGTGGACATTCTTAAATATTTGAAAATCGGGAGACAATGAATGACAAGCAGGAGTGAGTATCATGTGTTTGGTTATTTACGCATGACATATTTGCTAAATCATACAGACAAAAGAAAAAAGAAATGAAATTTGACTACTTTTCATATATATGTTTTTGCACGAAATGTTCTAAAGTAGGCCGTCTTATCTAAACACATTTCTCAAAGTAACATACATTTACATACCAATTAGCATGAATATCTAAATGGGTTTTTTTTTTTTTTTTTGGAGTTATTAATACGTTAAATTAATGTTTTCTTTCTTTCGTTTTGTATAAAGGAAGTTTCAATCACAGACTTCCTACAAAAGCAATTTTCTCAATACTTTGATTACATTGGATTACTATCCCAGACATTGATCACCCGCATTATCATAAATCTTTGTAAGAACTGCACATCTTATAATCAGACTCTGAACAAGTTCTATACATTACACTTGCATTAATTCAGATTGCTAGGCAATTTGAGAATTCTCAATTTCCCAATGCCTCAAGTCAAATGACCATAGACCGAAGATAAAAGCATTAATCAAGTGGCAGTTCCTTCGATTCATCCTTAGGGATATTTTCTTACTCATATTTTCTGTTCATATTGGAATATCAATTTAATTAACGGCAGTTTTCTCAGAATAATTTAACATCTATTTTCCTTAGGCATAGAATTTTTTTTATTTTCTTTGAACATCTGAGTAAAGTCTAAACTGCTACCACATGATTTTTTTAAACCCATCAAGACAATATAAAAAGCCAATATTCTCTTATTTCAGGGAATGGATGAAATGGAATATTAATATATCTGATAAAAAATATAGTTATTACCATTTTAGTACTTCAGATTAACAAAGTAGATATGTGTTCTGTTACAGAGAAATCCGCAAAATGCATTGAATTATTTTATCCTCATTGACTGAATTTCAAACAATGTAAACATCTTAGGCATGAATGTATGAGTGATCGAACTTTTTTCTCTATCCGACCATTCACGATATGATTTGATGTTTATTTCAAAATAAAAAAGCAGTTTTAACTCTTAAACATATTGTTTTAAAATAATTTCATTCATTTTCCTTTATTATTCTATACGGTGGGCGCCCGTAAACCGGTTAACCACACCAATTGAGTGACGTTTGTGACTTCAATTGACCGTCCTAAGTCGGTATCGTTACCGCAGCACAATCGAATTTGTTTGTAATGTTGTTCCGTGTCTATTCTGCTGTTGTCATTTTTTGTGTGCAGGTGATTTGTGTCATACAGCTTTGTCAGATGTCTTCTGTTTTCTCTTTTATTTCTGATAACAGAAAGCATGCAACTACGATATTTCATGGAATACATATAAAGTCCTCCAAATTTCACCATTTACATAACACTCTTTGTGTTACTTAAAAAATAAACAACCGATTTTTGACAATATTGCATTTGACAACATTTACTTATCCGATTTGACAGGTTTTTACCGGACTTTTGCGACGAAGGTTGCATGTCAGAAGTGGACGCTTACTCCTCCCACGTAGCTTGTCTCACCTTGGATATTTAATTAAGGTTTGCATTCGTTTTGATGTGAAATCTTTCATGGTATCGTCCCTTTATTTTAGAACTTTAAAATCTGATTCATCTGAAAGCACACTACTTTACCGTATTACACAATAATAAAGCTTCCAATATATTTTACAAAGCCTCGACTTACATTACCGACATCTTTATGTACATTTACTCACATTTAAAATGCAATCATCAAGACTTCATTTTATAATGAATAAGTGTAGTTTAAGTATATTTCAAAGCACACACTTCCACGCCAGATAGTTCTTTCAATGAGATCCTAGTATAAATTCTTCATTCTGTGTGGGATACTCTTATGCTTCATTAGATGTCTATGCTCGCTACATAACCAGTCATGGATACATATTACTTCACACATTTTCAATAAAGAAGTAAGCTGTGATGCATATGATGTTATCAATACCTTTCCAAATAAATCCATCATAATATACAAGAAACTTCGTGAAGCAAAGAATCACCAGTCGATTTTCTTTATATTTTTACCCGGTCTAAATGACACTTCCTATAAAATGATTGAACTAAATGTACCTTAAATGGCAATGGTAATAATGGCAGTATCAAAGACGGATGATCTCAGATAGGTTCAATGGTATAATTCACGATATTAACTCGTTTATTGAGTTCGTTACACCACTAATATTTAAGTAAAATGCATCGTATTAATTACACTTAACCTAAAAGCGATTACAAAATTCATGCACAGAGTTGTCGATACATCAATTATTTCGAAATGTTTTAAATGTTAAGAACCGATCGTTTTACGCAAAGTACTAAAAGCAGATGTTATTGGCCTTTCTTATTGTTTATTTAATCCTTTGATATATTTGTAGTTGCTGATGTAATAATGTAATATACACATAACACGGTAAATTCAGATTCTCTGATATTTAAAAGCCTTTGAAGATCACAAAAGTCAAAGGTCTTTACACTTACTGGATTAAATAGGTTTTAGATCCAAATAAACGTTCACCATGGAACATCGTACACTCTGAAAAGTTACATAAATTTTGAAATTCAAAACTGAGGTTTATGACAAAAGAAGAATTAGATGTATTAAAAGGTGAATGTAGTCCATTTTAGGAAATTGTCTCAATTTCTGGGGGAAGGGGAATATTGCTAGCAGATCCTTAAAAACGCTCATGGTCAACCATTATGGTTTAATAGGAATATAACAATCATCAATAAAATGGTAGAAAAGAATATATAGAAAAAGACATATTCGCCATTAATTGTTTACTAAAAGAAAATGAAAAATTCTTAAATTTTGAAAAATGTAAAGAAAACTCAATATTAATTAAAGTTTTCTTCTCTTCAATAGTTCAATATCTTTAGTATCAAAACAATGAAAACGTTTAGTCAAATATTAGCCGAAGTTTTCAATTATTGAAAATTAATATAGAAATTTCATGAGGAAAAGTCAAAAACACATTGGGAAATTGATTTGCGATAAAATATAAGGGACGATAAATTTTGTGTCTATATCACACATCAACCAACTTGAAACTTTTCCCAATTACAAATTAGTCAAGGAATACTAAAACCTATTTCTAAATTACTTACTTATTCAATACATTTGAAACTGAATTATGTAATTTTTGTTTTGAGACAAAAGAGACATTAGTTCATTTGTTTTGGTTATGGCATATATAAATATATTTATTTATTGGAACTGCATTTGAGATTTCAGAATTTCTAGAATAATTAATTTATTATTTATGTAGGTAAAAAGGTGTATATATACATGCGTATAATATATCGAAATATTTAAAATGTATATCGAATCCTATAGTATATACCATGTCATGAAGACAAATAGATATATACTCTGTTTCACTGGTCTTAGAAAATAGAAAAAGAAGTAAACCATAGGAAGCTGGTATTTATTAAGAAATTTGTAATTTCCAATATATATTAATTTTATATAACGAATATTCTAAAATAGTCGAGAAACACTAATTTGTAATATCTGACAAACGACCCACATTAGATGAATATTTGGACGATTTCTAGACGGGTAGTGATCAGGACCCAATATATATGGAACAGCAAACTGTCTATGAAATGGTTTGGTTGTGGGTTGTTTTTGTTATGTTTTCGAACTGATAATAGCTAACCGATACAATAATTTTACGAATAAGCACATTTTATATTCTTTTTGCATAACTTAACCCATGCATGGTTTTAATTACAGTTTGTCAAATTCTATGAACATCCAAACATACATGTAAGTCGTGTCCCTTTCTTTACAAAAATACCCCGGAAAACTGGATGTCATATTATGAATGTGTTTATATGTTACAATGTTTTATTTTATTTTATTTTTTTGTATGAAATTAAAGTTCACTGCAAAATTCCTACTCCTATGTTTCCAAGATGCATTTCTGTTTTGTTACGCAAGAACTTTCAATGCTTCATCATTAGATAATATATATATTATAAACCATAATTAAATGAAAATTGTAAGATACTAAACAAAAAATCGTAACAGAGTCATAATGTATTTTTGAAACAGTGATGTGATCAGGTCATTGCAAAGAAGGATTCCCCTCTCATTATATCTATTTTGTGATACTTACATCGTTAATATTTTAAATGAGGATAACAGTAAAACTAACTACATGTATATTATTATTTAAGATGATGGCGATAATACGGGTGAGTAGGGGATATCTATTCATCCATGGAACATGATTCTATCTTTGGATTGGGTCTGTGATTACCCCTCTATCGCATATATCAAACTATTCGACTGTATAAAGGTTTTCTAACTAGCAATATATATTTATGGAACATGGTATGACTGCCTTACATTATGAATTTTATGTCCGGAATAAAACTATGCCAATCGAAAAATAAATCATCGATCTCCTTTTACATGAATCTAAGAAGATTTTATCTGCTTTATTCTTTAATTATACTACAGATTGTATATCATTTAAGTCTCATTGTCGATGAAGCTAGGATGTACACGAATATCCTTTATAGATCGTCATCTATGATCGCTTGAATCATTGTATATCTTGTACCATCTGCACTGAATATTTTAACATGTTAATGTCCTATTAGAATGCAAATTCAGTATTATACGTCTAATTTTCATGTCAAAATTATCGTATTTCCTTAATTCCTGCAATAGATCCGTTGCAGATAAGTCGGTAGGTTTGTATCTTGGAACCGAGAGACCCACGGTTCGAGATCTGAAAGTGCCTATTATTATCCATTCTTCTGTACAAGGCTGTAAAAGCCGAGTTCTGTATAACAGTAGACGTCTTTGCTTTGAATGAGTCCTTTGCTTTAGTCTATATTGATGCGCAAAATATCGGATAATTCCCCTAACCATGTAAGTGAATTTATATGTAAGAAGCGTGGAACAAGAAACGTACAAATGATTCCGTCATTATTTTTCCAATCGTTGCTTTTAATTTTATGTTGTATATTGCTGCTTATCATTCAGAGAGGTTGTCGTGATGAAGTACACCTGTACAATATTGATCATAAACCTTCATTAGCATTGCTAATATTCAAACCATAAGAGAGATGGTGACATGTAGGACCATAGGACTTGGATATATTGTTAGTTAACCCCTTACACATCCTTATTTGAAAGTTGCTTTACCCCAATAGCAGGTGCACTAAAAATTAAAAAGTATATTTGTTCTATATTTATTATAACTACTAGGCTGGTGTCACTGCTGATGGACTGATAGTCCCCGATGGCATCATAAGTCTAGGTTTCAGTGCTTTTGTACAGACATGAAATGCACACTTCAAATTTTCAGTCATCAAATTAAGTAAATGACTCTAAAACTAAGGAATATTTTCCTCATGCATAGCTCTTTCCTTAAAAAGAGTCTTTGGTTCGCTTTTCGATCATTTTGGTTTCAACACTGCTCTTCAAATATTTATATATTATGAGAATTCCAATTATTCGGCAATGAGCATCACTGAAGAGACATAAGTTGTCGAAATGCGCATATGGTGCAGTAAATTAAAAGGTATATATGTTCTATACTTATTGTTATTATAAAACGCCCCAGACAGACGATTATAGGATAATGCTACTCAGAAAGGGAAAGTTTGTGATGCTGAACTTGCAATTGTCACGTTTGTATAGAATGAGGTGTTCATGTGACTACCAGTGTCGTCAGATAGCATGATACCTAGATGCCAGGCAGAATTGTTTCACTCTTCGGTTTCCTTAATATACTAGTCAAGTTGGATAGTTAATGCTAAGGTAATCCGTAGATGTGTTGGTATTGAATAAAAGCATGTTATCTAAGTATAAATATAAGAAGCTTATCGGAAGGGCTTCGTTTTCAGTATACCAATACTTGGATTCCTCTCTCTCTCTCTCTCTCTCTCTCTCTCTCTCTCTCTCTCTCTCTCTTTCTCTCTCTTTCTCTCTCTCTCTCTCAAGTTTTGGTTTAAGTAATTTTTCTTCATAGTGTGCCGTCCGCTTATGTTTTCAAGCTCCAACATCTTCAAAATAACACGTAATTTTATGAAAATTATGGGGAAATATTTGAAAAACTCCCAAGACTTTATAGTTTTATCATGTGTTTAGGTTAGCACTATAGGTACAGTTGGATGTATTGTTTTCAGAATCTGCTGCTAACTATCGCGTATAGGTCTTGCGATCTTTACCAAGAAATCCTTCTTAATGCTAATCAAATAACGCATTTTTCATGAATCCTGTTATTTTAATCATCACTTTCAAAGAAGTATTCGAATATCATCTACTCAAGAAGTGATGTTAAGCTGTTTTGAATATTGAAAAAGCTCAAAAGACCTTTTGGAAAACTTAAGAGCCTTAAAATTCGTCAATTGTGAAATATATGAGGTCTTACTTTCTACTCTCTACACAACTATTCCTCATGATAAACTAAAAGATACACTCTGGGATAATCAGTAACTGCTTTATTACTAAGACATGATATGAATATATATGCACAACCACTGTTATTGCCTGAGATAAAGCTTTCAAAACCTATGTATTTTATTTCTGGATAAAGGACATTAATCGGTGACATCATAACGCACCGTATTTGACCCCCTTTTCAGCACAGAAAGCGATGTTTGGCAGACTTTTGATGACGTCATAATGAAATGTTCGACATTTACAACCTTGTGTGACGTCATCAAAGTCGTATTTTGCGCTAAAATGCTTGACATTCGACGAAAATATGTCATCCTGGATTTGACTGGCAACCGTTCTCGATTTTCTCCTTTACGTTTCTCTTCATTCGAAAAAGTAAAAAAGTAAAAAAGGAAACCGAGAACGGTTCTGCCAGTCAAATCCTGGATAAGCGTTACGTTGTCATGGGACACCGGCTGTTTCTTTTAATTTATAACTTCCCTCCGGAATGATTTAATGATGCGGTTTAAAGATGGGAAATGGAAGTTTCCAGTATGATATTTTGGAGTTAAAAGCGCGTACATATAGAATAAGTGTCTTATTTTGTGTTTTCATGCAGTAATAAATTACAATGTCTGATACATTTATGTGATAATAATTGCATCAGCCATTGTTGGTTGGGTGGTTGGTGTTTTACGTCGCTTTCAACAATATTTCAGTTATATCGCGACATGAATGCAGGAGGTTTCCAACCTCCTAAACATAGTGGAACCGAACCCGGATCGTCGGCGCCGCAAACCAAGCGCTTAACCACTACACCAAGCCTGCTCCATCATCAGCCATTGTAATTAAAGCGCATTATATCTAAAAAATGCATCAGCCATTGTAATTTATTCCTGTATGAAAACACAAAATAAGACACTTATTCTATATATATTGTGTTGAACACAAAATAAGACACTTATTCTATATATATTGTGTTGGGCTATCCAGACACATATTCTGTTAAAATAACAGTCGAGATTTAAAGGCAATGTGTAAGCCCCGCCTCTTACTTGGACAGCTAGCGGATAGTGATAATTTGAAGCAGTCAATCATGGTGTCTGTTCATCATGCTGAACACAGGAGCGGATGACCGGGTTACTTGTGGTCAACCATGCGACATAAAATTTATATCAATTGCCGTATTCAATATGAACGCAAATAATCATCTTCAAGATTTGTGAAGCCACGGTCAGGCGTGTTTTAATTTCGGGTGAATTATTTTCTCCGAAAATGTTAATGCATTGTTTTTATAAGGAAAGGAAAATTATAATAGGTAATTGAGGTAATGAAGAGAACAAATTAAAATTTGCAATTAGAAATTAATTATGAAAAAGCGTTTTCATATATCTGAATCTCTTCCAAATTTCAACATTCTGTTTCTAAAACCGAACAATGAACACAGTAACTTTGAATCTATCACCTGATAAGCTTCATTCTTGGGACTGAAACAAATATTCCGCCAGCACTTTGAGAGAAGACCTTGTGGACACCGAATCTCCTGGCAATGAGCCTTTCACAACTTTCACAACTTGAAGGGGAACACGAATGCCCAGATTGCTTTTCGTCACCATGCATGATAGATTATCGCAACTGGCAGATGTGGTGACCAGATTCAGACGTCCCTCCTCTCCATCGTTATCATAGAAAGAGAAAGGTCCTATACAAGAAGTTCTGGACAATGCTATGCCATCGTGGTGTGTCGGATGATTCTCGATATTTAGAAAGACTCCTGAAGTCATGTCTGGACAGAAGGCGAATTAGATTTGTATGGCAGTCCCATGGATATTAAGAGGAAATAATGCCCAACTGTGTAATTCGTAAAGTACGGGAGAAATATCGGCTAATGTCCTAAAACTCTTTCAAAATAAAACTTTCCGACTAGAGATAAAAACAAACAAATACATCAAACACCCCACCCCCTAAAAAGTAATAAAACCAATCAAAAGAAAAAAAATACACTACTAGAATCTTCATAATTGGGACTAATTACCAATTCAAACCATATACGTTGTTTACACCAAACTATAGCATGTTCACACCTCCCCATTACCATGCGCTTCCAAGGCATACACACTAACACTACTAGAATCTTCATAATTGGGACTAATTACCAATTCAAATCATACACATTGTTTACACCGAACAATAGCATGTTCACACCTCCCGATTACCATGCGCCTCCAGGCATACCCAATACCAGATTACCAAGCGCCTCTAGGCAGTACCCCGAGCTGGAGACAAGCAGTGATTTCGGCGACCAGTTAAACCACGCCCCCAGCATAATCACGTGATTTCAAACGTACGGTCAAAAAATATCCCCTATATGTACTCTTAAGTATACAAAATAAAGAAATTGCTGAGCATTTTGATTGACAATATATATGTAGTATATAGTGACCAAGTATTTCAAAAAACCATCGTCATTCCTATGGGCACTAAGGGTGAACCTCTACTAGCCGATATGCTATAAGGGTGAACCTCTTTTCTCGTACGAAGCTGAATTTATACAAAATCTTCTGTGTCGGCGTAAAAAGCAACTGGCAAAACCTTTAATCTAACATTCAGATATATTGAAGATGTATTGCCCAAGAACAGTAACAACTTTGACACATGTGTACACGCAAGATATCCTAACGAATTCGAAATTAAAAATACAACAGAATCCACTTCAAGTACTTCGTACTAGGATTGTCTACTGAATATTGACCAATGAGGTAAACTTACTTCTTCACTGTATGATAAACGTATATACGTAAAGATTGCAATTTTCCCATTGCTAACTTTCCATATCCGTGTAGTAATATTACTTTATCACCATAATAATTCGTGGGAATGAGATGATTGGTCGTACGTTTGACATAAGTCGTAAAATCTACATACTATGTATTCCAAACGATATTCTACGTCGTGCATACAGGATACTAAGTTTCTGTTACGACATACCAAGTTGTTCGTACAACATACTAGGAATTAGATATTGTGTCATACGAACGCATTCTACGTCATCCGTACGAGACAAAAATCGAACGAACGACATACTAATTTGTTCTTATGACATAAGTTGTCGTACGACCGATATACTGAGACTTACGTAAAAGCTGCACGAACGACATACTTTCTCGAACGTACGACATAATAAGTCGACTGAACGACAAACTAATTTGATAAATCGCGATAACAAATCGAACGAAATACCAAGTCGGACAAATGAGATAAAATAATGAACGACAGACACACATATTCTCAAGTACGATTTACTAAGTCGTGTGTCGTAAGTCATCGTGTGTTAAAGATCAGACATGTGTGCCTAGATGCATGTCGTATCCATATTATATTATCTGACACGCCATTTCTAACTATCACGAAAATTACCATGATGCTGTCTTTTTAATCGTCGAGATTGTTTCAAAACTAAGCCACGGAGATGTGAAAACCCCCATATTATGTACTTCAAGACAATTTTGAGTCTGAATAATTAACTTTTGATTTATTTTTCAGGGTACACGATCAGAATTTCTTATTTTGTATGTTCGGGAAAATGGCGACCTAAACATCCTGGAGGGACGAGGAACAATGAGTATTAAGTTTATATTTAAAGGCTTCTGTCCACAAATTGGCTATATGCTTAGTCTATTCGGGTTTTTCCAACATAACCTTAATGAAAACAAGTTAGAAATAGCTAAGACTGATTTAGTTTTCAGTAATGCCTGCAGAACATGCACATATCTCGAATAATTTGGTACCCAAGTTCAACGTCATAATTTCATATAAATTGAATTACTACCATTCTATAGATACTACGATACGAGGGCCTTATAATTCAAAGAGCAAGTCGGAGACATTTGTTTGATTTATTTAAAGATGATTGTATGACAAACATACTTACAACGCAAGCGCTAAAGTGGTCTCTATTGCTCCCCCTACACTTTAAGCACATAAAAAAGAAAGTGTAAGAATTTTCTAAAACAAAAACCCTGCTCTAAAGCATCTTTCTTGCACATAGTGATACATTTACTTCTTCATTAATTTGCTTTATCTGAAACATCTCTTCACTAAGCGTTTGTGTCGTTCGCGCTGAAACTATCCTTTGACGTATCTAGCCGATGAACAACAAAACTTGTAGGGATCTTTGAGTACTTCATCAATGCCAATTGTCCACCGCAATTTCTGAAAAAAGTGAAATCGTGAAAAGTTTTCTGACAACATTTGAAATGCGTCACTTCCTTACTTTTAATTTTGCGACGGGTGTTTCATGCAACCAGGGGACGCTTACTCCTCCCGGGCACCTGGTCTCACCTCGATTTTATTGGGGTTCGCATTTGTCTGAATATGACACTGAACACGATATTGTCCCCTTTATTCCATGGACAATGAGATATTGTTTACCCTTCGGTACTTCTTCCTTTTTTACTTGAATAGTTAAAATTTAGTTCTTGACCTCTTTGTAAGGTGTTCATTTTTCATTATTCATTTTCGAAAATATGGAAATGACATCTTTGATGTCAAAGGAATTGTCGAATTCTTGTCCACATAAAAGAAACTGGAGTTGGAGAAGGTGAATATGCTTCATTTCTATTATATTTATGCTTGACCGCTTTTGAAGTTCTTCATTACATGGTGGAGAGTATATTTGCTTAGTGAAAAAATGAATTCTAGTTTATAATATATACCTTTATCTGTAATTTTTAGAAGTTTACGTTATTTGTGTAATGTAAACTATAATGTCCATTCATCATTTGTTCTTTTTTACTCTCGTATGAAATTCGTAAATGTACAACGTTTTTGGTTTTTTAATCTTATAGTTCTCAGGACAAAGTAACATTCAAGTGGGGCCCAGTGGATAAGATGCTCGTTTCGTGATCAGGAGGTCCCGGGTTAGACTCCCGCCCTGTGAAAACCGGTGTTTTGTCTTTCGGATGAGACAGTAAAAACTGAGGCCCCGTGTCACGGCAGGTGTGGCAAGTAAAAGATCCCTCACTGTTTCGGATGGATCCGTTTCAAAGGTCTATATTTGTATGCAATGCATCAGGCAGATGCTGTCACCAGATACGTGAAATTATTCGTGGAGTGACGTAAAATAGTAATCAATCAATCAACAAAGTGACATTCAGATAATCCTCTCATCCAAAGATACGTAAAAGGTAGACTAACAAATTCACCGGGAGTATTCTATGGTCCATACGAAGCTCTTATTATACAAAATGACATTCCTTTATCCAGAATGTTGAATGAGATTTGGGTAGAGACCTATGCTAACCCTCTTAAAGACCAAATTTGACAACCTATACTAGGTATTTTGCCTGATTCGAAAATTTCTACCGGCCTTAGATGATGGATGTTGCTAGCAAGCAGGAGATGTTCATTCTCACTCCCGTGTAGGGGTTCACTTATGCTTATTGGCAAATTCCCGTTGTTATGTTTTAACTAAATTTCTTTGTCGATTTTGTATCTCTTTCTGTTTAGTAACAGTGTATATATATATTTTGTGGAGCTCGTAAGACAGTTCCCCGCGGAGGGTTTGACTTATGTGTTATTATACCCTTTTTCCTGATGTTATGTGACTGTGACACTTTCTACACAGTGTTTGTTCACATTCATGTATATATACAGTGCTGAATTATACTGTTTCGTCTGTATGTCAGGACATTCATGGTGGGTGTGGCTAGCCAAACAGGAGTCGCTCACTCCTCCCGGGCACCTGGTCTCACCTCTGAATTTCAGGGGTTCGTGAATGTCCACTATGGTACATTGTTGTTAGTGCCATAGTCATGTGACTTCAGTTATTTTCGTATTTTACAACTTATTTTCTTATAAGTTACGACTTAACATCTCCTAAATACTATATAGCATTTTGTGCGAACAATTTAGTATCTCGTTCATGCAATTCAATTTGTCTAACGAATTAGGTTGCATTTTTAATTTGATTTCGTATTTGGCAGCAAAATGCTTCCATATATTTTTGTGAAATATAAATGAGTTTGAATAACAATGACATATTACAGCAATGTAAACGCGAATTGCAAAGTGTCCTTCCAATTAAAGTTAGGATTTTTTTCTTATCCAGTTCTCCCTCAGTAATATTGTTCTAGCCGTTGTCTGCCATGATTATACCTCTTCCCGGTAATTATATATCGATTTATTTAAAGGTAGATGATAGGAATCGTATTTTAGATATTAATGAGACATATCTATCAAGATGGGGTTTTTTTTTTTTTTGCAAATGAGTCTGAACTTTTCACCGCAGAATATCTGCGATTTTATAGGGATAGCAACAAGGTCGAGAAAGATGAGGATATTTTTTATTCATTATATTTTCGGGAAATAATGAGATAACATGAGATATCATCTGTATATATCAAATTGTCTCCACCGCGCCCTCAAAAGCCATACCGACGACAAAATTAAACTCTTTCCAATATCCAATTATTTAAATCCTGACAGACTTTACCATAAAATGAACGAGGTAAAATATAACAGGATTTACTGGTGTTAAAACGGAATGAATTTCCTGAAATTAATTTATTGTTTGCTTTTCATTAATTTAAATGAATGTTTAAATAAACTATTTTTAATTTGCCAAAACAATTAAGTAGAGACTGCGGTCTGTATTTTGCTGCATTTGCCTTGTCTACATTTTTTATATTGAGATTATATTTCTTTGTCAGTGTTTTATTGAATGAAACTGTTAGATAAGGCGACAAAACAGATGAACCTTACTTGAACAAGTTTTGATTTATCAAATCTGTACCATTGGTCTACGTCCTGAACTGAAATTTGTATCTATCTAAGAAAATCTAAGAGGCATTACAATTGGGGAAATGGAGACATGTCTGTCATCTAGTGAAATAACTATATTATTGGCCTTTTCATGCAGTGTACCACGTATTATTTGTAATTTAAAAACTAAAGTAAAAGAGAAAACAGAAGACATCTGACAAAACTGTATTACAAAAATCACCAAGGCTATGCACACAAAAAAAAGTTACAAAAATATTCGATTGTGCTGCGGTTTCGATACCGACTTATTGTTTTCAAAAATGTTTTGATTGTCCAGTATTCTTCAAATTTATGTTACCAAAAATGTATTTTGTTAATTATGCATTTAAGCACTTTTACATAAAACGTCAAACAATAAAATCCCGAAGACAAAATAATACCGCAATCCAGCACACCTAACACAAATAATAGTAGTCGAACAAGGACATCTGGAGAATTAGAGACGGTATTAGGTGGAGTAAACTTACCCTACCGAAAAGTCTGACCTGTTGTCACAATACGAACCGTAATTATATTCATTATCGGAATAAATAAGAACAGTGTTTAATGGGAAATTATTTTTAAAAAAATAATGTTTTATCTCATATATTAAATAGCCCTTCGAATCAAGATTATGTATCATTTCTCAATATTAAGCTAAAGTCCTGAATTTCAAGAAAATCAACGGTAGAATACATGTAACTACTATCAAACTTGTGAAATCTATACGCATCAATGAAAGTTAAATTTCGACTACAATCAACATAATACATCACACCTGGCGAAATCAAATTTTTTTACTGTCTTCAGCCTAAGGGAATTTGTAAAAATAATTAGAGATTTGTTGTTTTAATGACATATGATTTCAATGGTATTGTCTTCTTCCATCAAACTTGAACAATTCCTACTCTATCAGCAGAATTCACGGTTGATGATAAAATACTGAATCCAAAACGTAACAACTGCATTAATGTTTTCACTTGGTATATGACATTTTGTCACTATTTGATTATTTGAGCTGAGGTAGATAAGTTGAAATCGTAGTTGGGGCATAAATAAGAATTAGAATACAGTCATTTGCTCGTCACATGAGTCAGTAAAAACGATATATGTGAGACGAGATAGTTGATTTTAATGAAGTTTTCATCAATTCTAGTAACAGCAGCCTCTCATTAGGTGAGGATAACCGTTTCTCTACCGTATATTATTTTCATATTTATGTCTTGTGTATATATATATAGGGTGCCTTGTTAACTGTAGTGTCTTTGTGCTTTATATGTTTGTCTAATTTGTCTTTATTTTCTACAGGTATTTCTTCGGAGATCCAAGGTCCATAGTACTCCCAGGTGTTTCACTGATTCTATTTGTGCTTTTTATATATATATATATATATATATATATATATATATATATATATATATATATATATATATATATATATATATATATATATATATATATATATATATATATATATATACATATATATATATAGTACTTATAGGTACTGTGGAGTGCAAATACACAAGTATGGTTATCTTAAAACAATGGAGTATCTCATTCATCCATGGAAATGTCTCTGGGGTTTGGGGTCTCATTTGAGGTCAATGTGGTAACAAGCGTACTTTTGTAATTATTTAGAATTCATCAGTTTGTCGATATGCGCATATGGTACAGTTAATATATACAGGTATATGTGTTCTTGCTTTAACCTATTACAATAATATAGAAAATTAGTTTCATTTTAGTTTACAATATCCTGTGTATTTAGTCACATCAGAGGATATAAAACATCTGTTTGCAACAGACTTTCTGCGGTCAAGTTAGTTTAACCTGTTTCAATACAAATTCTAATCTGCTCTACACTTCCGGTAATTTCATGTCATTAAAGGTAGTATGTTGAGAGAAGTGCAGTAATTTTCTTTGTATTGTTCTGCAACTGCTATATGCTCAGTGTTACCTACTGTTATACTTGGGTTTCTTAGTACTACAAATGTCGATTTTACTGATCATTACATATATAAACAGCAACTTTAGTGATATTTCTATACAATTTGTCCTCTGTTTAAAAGCAAAAAGACATTTAATTCAGTTGTATGAGACAATTAATTCCATGTCTTGTGACAATAGACTGACAGCTACCTTTTTACCTTAAAAGAAAGACAACTTTGAAAGCAGTTCATGTAAAAATTAATATGTTTTGTGCTTGAATAAAGTAACTGATTATACCTTTTTGAAAAAACATTCAAAGCATACTTAATACAAATTGTGTTTTTATTTTATTGTTTCAATCATTTTGATTTCTATAACAAAGAATGCAATACGTATATAATATCGAATATGAAGAATGAGAAGCAGTCTGGAAGCTGTCGGAGATTAAATGAAAACGAGGTTACCTCAATAGCATGTAGGAAAGCTCTAATGTAGTTTAAAATTCAAAGCATGCACAAAGTAATCTTAAAAATTTTGCTAGTATATAATATTTACAGAGATGACGTCCCTTGTATATACTTTCTTTTAAGTATTATATTTTTAAATTCCTATAAATTTCATTAGAAGGCAGACAGTACAATAAAATGAAATTTTTATAGTCAAATATAAAATTTCGATTGATTGTTGTTTTATGTCACTCCACGATTATTTCAAGCAATTGTTGACGGCATCTTCTTTATAAATTCCATAGAACTTTATACTTTTGTTTTGCAGTTGACCAACCCGAAGTAGTGAGAGATCTATTACGTGCCACGCCAAGCGTGATACGGGACCTTGATTTCACTATAAGAGAGGACACCGATGTCTCCATGGCGGGAGTCAAACCATGTATATTATTATTATGGTTTTTTTATAACGAGGCGAGCACACCATCCACTTAGCTACACCGGCTCCATATATAACTAATCTTTGAAACAATATTATATTTTGAATCAATAATACAGTTATAGGAACTAATCGAATTAATAGATATAATACTGATAAAGCCACTACAGTCTTTGTATAAGCCAGCGTTATCCTCCCTCCGAAATTCATTTCGAAAATATTGTTCTAGTTTTTAACAAGTTTTGAAAAGCATATCATTTGACTAGTGTTTTACGCAGACATTAAGCAATGATCATAACTGATCTTAAAAACGATTTTCCATGCACTTCTGAGTCAGAAAAAAATGTAGTTTGAGCACAATAATCTGTATTTCAAAATTTAGTTTAACAAGCCACACTAAATTATATAATTTTTCACGTTTCAATGTGATTTTAAATATGTAAACCGTATGGAGTGGAGTTTTATTCAAGATCCTTTTTACACCATAATTCAGCATTTATGGTAACCATCTATTTGAGCCGGGATCACTAATTAAAATCTTTTGCAATGTATTAATGCACATGTATTCATGGTCAGTTGTAAATTTTATTTACAAGTTATGATTCACTGTAGTCTTTGAAACGGTAGAGACTCTCATTGACAGATATTTGCTATGCTGCACTTAAGCCATCTGTAACATTTATCCTCTTTTTGTCCATATTGCAGTTCCATATGAAGCATTGTATGATAGTGTTCATTACTTACTGAGGGTGATGACATTTATTGTGTACTCGTGCCTCTTCCTCTTCTGACAGATTTGATCCATTCACTATATTTATACATTACTGATACTTCATAAAACACCACATTCATTAACTTATCTAATAAACCCGATATACAATATGTTAAAATCTGTTGAGAATGATTATGTACCAGTATGGTAATGCAGCTCCATGGTGTTCGAAAGAACGTGCCATCCAAGGACCTCGAAGAACATACCATTCGAAGACCGTTTCTTTTTGCAACTGTAATTCACATTTTGTGATTGAGCTTCATTGACACACTAAAATAAAATG
Source organism: Pteria penguin (assembly GCA_035048485.1). Taxonomy (NCBI): domain Eukaryota; kingdom Metazoa; phylum Mollusca; class Bivalvia; order Pterioida; family Pteriidae; genus Pteria; species Pteria penguin. The sequence goes on along the minus strand of CM068582.1, from coordinate 45,721,817 downwards.
ATTGATTAACGAAAAGAATAGTAGCTGTAACTTAACAATTGGATTCAATTACTATCGAATTCACTTTAAATGAGTTCTATATGTCATTGTTAAGAATTGAAACGAAATGTGTAATAAAGCCATAGCTGATGTTGTTTTCAATTGATGAAATGAAAAGACTATGGATAAAACCAACTCAGTTAAGTCAACAATTCATTACAACCGAATGAGGTGCAAAATGAAGAATATAGGGAAAACAGAAAACTAGCCATAGAGCATTTTCTGAAGTTACATATGTGAACTCCCAAAGTCAAGTGAGATTATGTGCGCGGAGAAAGTAAAAAAATAAATGTGAACCCCCAAAAAGTAAGCATCTCCTGAGGGAAATATGTGCGACATTCAAAGTAGTAGACAAAGGTCTCAATCCAGAATTTCATTCAACATTCTGAATAACAATATGTCGTATAAGAGTCTCGTATTGATTACAGAGTAGAATGCCAATGATTTGGGTAGACTACCCCGTACCACCTTTGATTGTGCTGCTTTTGCGGTGAGTGGGAAGGTGGGCGCCCGTAAACCGGTTAACCATACCAATTGAGTGACGTTTGTAACTTCAACTGGCCGTCCTAAGTAGGTATTGTAAACGCAGCACAATCGAATATTTTTGTAATGTTTTTCCGTTTAAATTCTACTATTATTATATTTTGTGTCCATGTCCTTGGTGATTTGTGTCATACAGCTTTGTCAGATGTCTTCTGTTTACTAATTCTACATATCCCTGGCTAAAGCAGTATAAGATAGAATAAGTAGTCCTCCAAAGGGAAGTAAAATACACTAAAAGAAACAACACAAACACTATTTGCCGCAAATTTGCGGCCTCCTGGCCTTTATCAAGCAATTGTTAGAAAAGTACAGAAGAACTATGTAACATCCACCTTTACATGTCTACTATAAACAAGCTTCATAAATGAAAATTTGCGGCAAAGAGTGTTTGTGTTGTTTCTTAAAGCAGTATATCTAAAACTCGCTTGCAATCAGAACAAAGCCATTGTAATTTGAATGCGCTCTTGAATAACGTATTAACTGAGGTATGACTACGCCATAGGCAGGCCCTAACAGGATTTTACTATTCATAAAATTGTGTACTACTCTAATAGCTATTTGTCAACGAGTATGGTGAACATCAGTGTCGTAAGACAAAATGATATCTGATACAAAATGGAATTGTTGCTCATTGTATTGTTTAACCTTCAATTTACTTGGAAAGATGATGCTCAGGTGAATGCATTTATATATCGTATAGTTAAAAGCAAACCTTTCATACACCTGTGTATTATTTGAACCGATTGTCTAATTTCTTCTTTCATATAAAGGGCAAAATATTATTTACATTATCTTTGTATGAGTTTTGAGATGTGTCAGCGAGTATTTTGGCAGTTGATTCCTATTGCAATTTATTCGAAGATCTTCCGTCCAAACACACCAAAACATGTAATCGTTCAGAAAGTTCAATATCGTAATAACATCTGTTCTCAGAACTTATTTTAAGAAACTGTCGTTAATTAAATAAATTCTATCATGGTTTTAAACTAAACACTGGATATTACGGCTGCAAATTTAAGCACTGACAGTATTTTGATAATGTCAATTGTTTTCTGTGTTTTGGACAATTTTTTAGGGAATACTCGTTATTGGTATTCATGAGGAAGCTGGCACGATAAATTGTGCATATTATGCAAATGAGTTGAAGAGGCTGTGTCAGAAGTTTTGTTAGAGAAAGAAGAAGAAAGCTAACCAGAAAGTATTTATACTATTGTAAAGTAAGGCATTGAACATAATATCATTATTTATACAATCATGTTTAATTTTAAAATGTGGTCATAACTTTTAAAAACCTTTATGACGTAGATCTAGATCTAAGTTGCAACGATGGCGTTGATACATAAAATGACGTCAGAATATGACGCCATCAAATATGTCAAGAGCGATGGGGTTAATCGCCTTGAGGTGTCGACGAAGGCGAAATCGAAATGAGAAACTTCTGCGAAAAATGATGTCACAGAGGTCAATTAATACGAGATAAACTGACATAATATAGTTAAGTTTGAATATATTTATTACACAATTACACAATATTTTGACGAGTCAACACTTTACATCACATGGTTTGGAAGTTAACGGCCACAGATAATGATACTGGGAGACCAGAATACTAACCGCCAAGCTTAAGTATACAACTTATGGGCAGGTCATGTCTCCCTTTGGCAAACGAAGGATACAAAACCTCGATCATGCAAAATGAAAAGGTGAGATCACAGGGCCCACTCCTAACTGCCCGATATCTACCCCCTTCCCATCTGTAACAGACGTATGAGGCCAGCCACTCCCAATCTGCACGGACTGAGGAGTTTGTCCCCTCTGGCACACAGAGGACGACATGACAACAATGTATTATATTCAGCCTTTTATTGGCACCGTCCTGGACCGCCTACTGCACGGCAGGTAGGTCCCTATTAATAAACTGGGCTGGATGGGCCTATAGATCTATGTCGGTCCCCCAGAATCACGCCAGATGCTGTGACAAAAATGAAATAGCATTCATTAGTAATACTTTATCATTAAAAAAAGAATTAATGAAAGATAAAATAAAAGCATAGTTACTAAGAGTTGTCTAGTTATATTTGAATTTGATACATGATTAATTAAAAGACAGGTACACATGTTAAAACATTATGAGGGATTCAATATTTTACAAATACGATAACATAGTTATGATGTCCTTTGGTAAGTCCACTGTATATGATGAATCCGACACACAAAGATGAGTCTAACGCATGTATTGTTCGCATGGAATGCATACACGGTCTAAATGATTTCAGATGCGTTCATGAAAAGTCCAAGAGTAAGATGGGTCCCATCTCTGATCTCATCTCGGTAGCAATATATCCCTCCTCCAATGGATGGCTGCCATAGACAAAACTCAAAGCAGAATCAGGCTCTAAAAAGGGATGGGTGGGTGGGATTTGGCGCTTGCTCAAAATTATTGTCTGGAATGAAGCAGTAGACGCTATGACGTCACATATCATTGTTTCACAAACACCAATCAAACATCAGTGTATATACCACGGCATTTATGTTACTTAAATGGACCACGGGAGGTAACTCTCACTATTTTACTCGCATTAAATTTGATTAACAGATATCACTGTTATTCCTTAATAATTTACTGCAGCTGAGGTCTAATTCACTATTAAGGATGATCACTCATGACGTTCACGCATTGCAAGCGGAAACAAACTCTACATGACGTACATCTACATATTTACATGATTATAACATTTTATAACCTAACAATATTTTCATTACATTTATTTAATTTGAAAACCATCCAGATGTACATGGAACTTTCGGTCCGAAGATTAGCGTGGAACGCTACCAGTTAACATCCTTTTTTGTTTTTGTTTTTGTTTGTTTGGGGTTTTTTTTTTGGGGGGGGGGGGTCTTTTTTCTTTGTTTTGTTTTGGTTTGGTTTTGGGGGGGGGGCTAAATGGAATTCATACTGCTAATAAGGTGGCGTCAGGTACTGTAAACGTGGTTATTTTTGCTGGGAAATAATATGGCAAAGATACCAATCTGACATTTCGCTGGGGTAATTTTCGCGGTATCGGAATCTTCTATGTCTTAATAAGATGTTAATCAGAAACGCTGTTTTGTGTGTCACTGTTAAATGTGAACAAAAGCCAGTGCAGCCCTTACAGCAATGATAATTAGCTTAGCTTTTCAGCTCAGTTCAGCTGAGCTCAAGGTTGTTTCGTGGGACGCGGTTTTTTTTTCAAAAATCTCAGCTGAGCAAAATTATTTGAGTTTGAGCTTGAGAAAAATCTTATGCGTTTGACGCAGGCCAGGTTTGAATCGAATCTCGGAGATCCTGATATGATTACAGACTTTTCATTTTAATGAACACTATATTATTACCCAAGCAAATAAAGTTTTAAGCATGTATCTGCTTAAATGTCAAAGTACTACTTTGACAGTCTAGTGAAGAAATTGGCATTATGAAGTACAATCACAACGTTCTCTGTCCCATGCACTTAGGAATACCCAGGATTGATAGAATTGTCATTAGTACTTTTTATATAATCCCCTTCATCTCACCATCCCTGTTCCAATTTCTGGATCCCTTCAAAACAGAATGCTTCATTCTGGTCGCCTGCGTACTGATTTTCAGTGTCTATGACATACTCATTGCTTACAAAATTCTTCGGTAAGACTTAAGTTTGTGATAAAATAGAAGGCAGATGGGGTTAAATATGTAGAGAAAGAACCTCGAAACTGCATTGTAATGTAACATATAAGTAACATGAAATTTTATTGAATGATGAAAGTAAAATCTGTGGCATTTAAATACTCGATTGCACGCTGCAAATTTTTCAATTTTTATTGACGCGCGTTACGGATGCCTGTCCATATTAACAATGTGGCGGGTCTCGAGAACACGTGCACACGTTGAAGCAATTTCTAGTGAATCCACCACGATAGTTTTTGCCATACCAAAATTTTGAGTTGGATTTAGTGTACAGGGAATATAAGACAAGAGGCTAATTTAAACATACAGTAGACTCTGAGAGGGATGCTAGTTTTTATCCCAGACAGGCAACTGTAGGTATAGATTAGGATGCACCCGTGCTGAAGAGACAAATTTTATGAACAGCAATATATCGATGATTGTCGTTTTCAAAATAAATGATATTTTTTAGCTCAATCATACTTTATTTATAATCCATGTTAGACGTATACTGCAAAATGCGAAGTTCTTTGTATGCGCGTGCATATGTAAATCGACACAATCAGCTATTTGTGTTAGACTGCATACCTGTAGACCTCTAAAATGCAATGTGCACAGTTTGCATTAGAATGGGGATATCAGGCTTGTGTTTTTAAATTGGCTAAATGGGTCCCTAGAATGTTGACTGAATATCAAGAGAGAAATAAGTATCATTTTACATTGCTTTTTGTGCTTCTTTTTTATGAGGATGATTCTGAGGATTTACATGGGTCGAAATGACACTCAGGATGAAACATGGGTTCATCATTTTAATTCTGAATCTACCAAACGAAGCATACTTTGAGCCACCTCCTAGAAATTGCAGAGAATTCCCTCAGCTAGAAAAGTGATGGCTTCTGTGTTTTGGACAATTTTTGAGGGAATAGTCGTTATTGGTATTCTTGAGGAAGGTCGCGCGATAAATTGTGCATATTATGCAAATGAGTTGAAGAGGCTGTGTCAGGAGTTTTGTGAGAGAAAGGAGAGGAAAGCTAACCAGAAGGTGTGCTCTTTCGGATAATGTACCTCCCAGATTTGATGCTTGTGATGGAATTACGGGATAACATGCTTTTGTTTTCAAAATTTCGGCATGTAATCGGTGATTTGCAGGTCACAAATATCCGTTTATGCAAACTGTGTGCATTGCAGTCTACAGATATGCAGTCTAAGTAAAACACTTGATTATGCCGATCCACATATATGGTTTTTATGCCTGCATATTACAAAGTAAATCGCATTTTGCAGTAAACCCCTTACATAAATGATAAAAAAGTATGATCGAACTGAAACAATATCATTCATTTTTAAAAAGTTATTCATCGATATGTTGCTTTCCATAACATCTGTGTCGTCTGCGCGCTCGCGTCCTAATCTATTTAGATCTACAGTAGCCTACCTGGGATAAAAATCATCGTCCCTTTCAGAGTCTACTATATGTTTTACTTATAAGCTTGTCTAATATTTTCTGTACACTTAATCCAACTGTTCTCGAGACCCGCCATCTTGTTTACATTGGCAGGGATTCGTAACGCGCATTAATACAACTTTAAAATTTGCGTCGTGTAATCGAGTATTTACATTCTACAGATTTATTATCATCATCTAATGAAATTTCGTATAACTTATATGTTGCATTAGAATACTACTTTATCTATTTCAGAAGTGATTTGATGACCACAAATCTGGTCTGAATAACTTAAATATTGACACAAATCAATTAGATTAAGACATTCTATATTTGTATTATATTTCTAATAAAAATATCTTTAGAATCGAAGTTTTATCGCTGGTTTCTCAAAGTGTTTCACCACCCCCCCCCCCCCCAAACAGATGATCAGAAATTAAATCTGGCCATGGAAAGTAATAGGAAATATTGTACTCTAGATGTGGCTAAAACTGTTAATCTTAAGGCTAAAAAAATATTAAATCTTAAAAATCAAAATAACTGTTACGACAAACGTTCCAAAGAGATTTATTCTCAAAAGTAACTTGAATTACCCAAATGTGTACAAAGATCCATCTTCAAATATGAAATGAAAACAATTGACATTATCAAAATACTCTCAGTCCTAAAATTGGCAGCCGTAATATCCAGTGTTTAGTTTAAAACTATGATAGACTTTATTTAATTAACGACAATTTCTTAAAATAAGTTCTGAGAATAGATTATATTACGATATTGAACTTTCTGAACGATTACATGTTTTGGTGTGTTTGGAGGAAAGATCTTCCAATACATTGCAATAGGAATCAATTGCCAAAATACTCGCTGACACATTTCAATACTCATACCAAGATAATTTAAATAATATTTTGCCCTTTATATGAAATAAGAAATTCGACAATCGGCTCAAATAACATACAGGCGTATGAAAGGTTTGCTTTTTAACTATACGATATATAAATACGCCCACCTGAGCATCATCTCTATAAGTGAATTGAAAATTAAACAATACAATGAGCAACAATTCCATTTCGTATCAGATATCATTTTGTCTTACGACATTGATGTTCACCATATCCGGTGACAAATCTGACGATAGCAATTAGAGTAGAATAACATTTTATGAATAGTCAAATCCTGTTAGGGCCTGCCTATGGCGTAGTCATACCTCAGTTAATACGTTATGCAAGAGCGCATTCAAATTACAATGGCTTTGTTCTGATTGCAAACAATTTTCAGATATGCTGCTTTAGCCAGGGATATGTAGAATTAGAAAACAGAAGACATCTGACAAGGCTGTATGACACAAATCACCAAGGACATGGACACTAAACATAATAATAGTAGAATTTACACGGAAAAACATTACAAAAATATTCGATTGTGCTGCGTTTACAATACCTACTTAGGATGGCCAATTAAAAAGTTAAAAACATCACTCAATTGGTGTGGTTAACTGGTTTACGGGTGCCCACCTTCCCACTCACCGCAAAAGGTGGTAGGTGGTAGTCTAACCATATCATTGGCATTCTACTCTGTAATCAATACGAGACTCTTATACGACTTATTCGGAATGTTGAATGAAATTCTGGATTGAGACCTCTGTCTACTACGTACATATTTCCCTCAGGAGATGCTTACTTTTGGGGGGTTCACATTTGTTTTCTTTTTTAACTTTCCCTGCGCACATAATCGCACTTGACTTTGGGAGTTCACATGTGGTTCTTCAAAAAAGTTCTATGGCTAGTTTTCTGTTTTCCCTATAGTCTTCATTTTGTACCCCCTTTCGGTTGTAATGAGTATTGGATTTAACTGAGTTGCTTTTATCCATAGTCTTTTCATTTCATCAATTGAAAACAACATCAGCTATGGCTTTATTACACATTTCGTTTCAATTCTTAACATTGACATATAGAACTTATTTAAAGTGAATTCGATAGTAATTGAATCCAATTGTTAAGTTACAGCTACCATTCTTTTCGTTAATCAATCATTTTATTTTAGTGTGTCAATGAAGCTCAATCACAAAATGTGAATTACAGTTGCACATAGAAACGGTCTTCGAATGGCATGTTCTTTCGAGGTCTTTGAATGGCACGTTCTTTCGAACACCATGGAGCTGCATTACCATACTGGTACATAATCATTCTTAACAGATTTTAACATATTGTATATCGGGTTTATTAGATATGTTAATGAATTTGGTGTTTTATGAAGTATCAGTAATGTATGAATACAGTGACTGGATCATATCTGTCAGAATAAGGAGAGGCATGAGTACATAATGAATGTCATCACCCTCAGTAAGTAATGAACACTATCATACAATGCTTCATATGGAACTGCAACCTGGACAAAAAGAGGGTAAATGTTACAGATGGCTCAAATGCAGCATAGCAAATATATGTCAATGAGGGTCTCTACCGCTGCAAAGACTACAGTGAATCATAACTTGTAAAGAAAATTTACAACTGACCATGAATATATGTGCATTTATACATTGCAAAAGATTTAAATCAGTGATCCCGGCTCAAATAGATGGTTACCAAACTGCTGAATTATGGTGTAAAAAGGATGTTGAATAACACTCCACTCCATAAGGTTTAGATATTTAATCACATTGAAGCGTGAAACATTATATATAATATATTGAGGCTTGTTAAACTAAATTTTGAAATACAGATTATTGTGCTCAAACTAGATTTTTTTCTGACTCAGAAGTGCTGGAAAATCATTTTTAAGATCAGTTATGATCATTGCTTAATGTCTGCGTAAAACACTAGTCAAATGATATCCTTTTCAAAACTTGTTAAAAACTAGAACAATATTTTCGAAATGAATTTCGGAGGGAGGATAACGCTGGCTTATACAAAGACTGTAGTGGCTTTATCAGTATTATATCTTATTATAAGATTAGTTCTTTACTGCTATAAAAGATCATATTATCAAATATTGTGATGTCGCATTTCATAATAGTAACATCAATTACTTTTGGTCAATTAAACATTCTCATGAAGTTATAGGCAAACTTTTTTCACTAAATTTCGAATCGACTCTAATTTCTACATTTGATTTTTCTACACTTTATACATCTCTGCCTCATGATTTGATTAAAAGCAAATTGCTGACTCTTTTACAATGGTGTTTTCACAGAGAATCTAAAACTTACATATGTACTTCCAATAACTCCGGATTCTTTTCCAACAAACAATATACTTCATATAAATATTGGACTTGCAAGGAATTATGTAAAGCACTAGATTTTCTCATGAATAATATTTTTGTGCAATTTGATGGCAAGATATATCAACAAATAGTTGGGATTCCTATGGGTACTAACTGCGCGCCTCTGATAGCAGATTTATTTCTTATTTGTTATGAGAGGGATTTTATGGTTTCTATTCAAAAATCAAACGTTTCGACCTGATTGATAATTTTAATAATGCTTGCAGATATCTGGATGACATTTTGGTTATCGACAACCCTGAATTCGAACAATTTATATCAGAAATATATCCACCAGATCTCAAATTGAATAAAGCTAATACTTGAGATAAAACTACACCTTTCTTAGATTTGAACATCAAAATTATCAATCACCTAATATATACTAATATTTATGTTAAACGTGAGGTTTTTGATTTTCCTATTGTAAATTTTCCTTACGAGGATGGCGATGTCCCTCGACTCCCATCATATGGTATCTATATATCTCAATTAGTTCGATTTGTCAGAGGCTGCACCGATGTTTTGGACTTTCATAAACGAAATTTACAAATTACTTCTAAACTTTTAACTCAGGATTACAGATATCACAAGCTTAGAAAAACATTCGGTAAATTCTTTAAATCTTATTCAGAACTTCTATCTAAATTTGTAAATATTTTCAACACTACGTATCCAATGGAAATTCCCATCCTAACTTTAACGGTGATCTCGTATATAAACTAAGGTTCCGATAACGTTATTTCATCATGTAATAAAATAGTCAAACGTCTTCTAAAAAGACAATATGATATTGAGATCATCAAAAAGACTATAGGTCTTGTATTTGGCCCCTCTACAGCCTTATGCAGACTTTTACTTGAACCTTGCACGCTGACTAACAGGGCGGTTGGGACTATATGACAGACCTTGTCCAAACCTCTTTCAGAGGAGACATGGTCCTGAACCTCTACCCCTCTGACTATTAGTCGGGAGTCCTACAGGTCTAGGGTCTTAGCTCGCTTTCAGACTGGCAGAGCACGGTTTATCATGTTGATGTCGCATATATTTTTATATCATTATGTGTTTTCCAATACCGTACGTTTACATTTTTATGACCTCTCAATATGCGATACATATTGACCCTTGTCCTTTATATGGAGGATTATTTATAAATTTTTAAATGTACGTCCTATGATTGTTCTGCTGTTACGGTGAGTGGGAGGGTGGGTCCGTAAACCGGTTAACCACACCATTTGTTTGGCTTTTGTCAAATTAAATGACCGTCCTAAGTCGGTATCGTAATTGCACTACAATCAAATATTTTTGTAATGTGTTATATGTGCTAGTATATTATTTATATTCATGTATTGTATAGCTCCATGGTGACTTCTGCCACATAACTGAGCCAGTAGCTCCTCTTTTTTCTTCTATTACTGTATTATTGTATCAAAATATAATATCGTTCCAAAGATTCGTTATATACGGAGCCGGTGTAGATAAGTGAATGGTGTGCTCGGCTCGTTATCAAAATTACATGGCATGACTCCCGTCATGGACACACCGGTGTCCTGTCTTACAAATGAGGCAGTGAAATCAAGGTCCCGTATCACGGTTGGCGTGGCACGTAATAGATCTCTCACTCCTTCGGGTTGGTCAACTGCAAAAGTATAAAGTTCTATTGAATCTATAAAGAAGATGCCGTCAACAATTGCTTGAAATAATCCTGGAGTGACATAAAACAACAATTAATCGAAGTTGTATATTTGACGATAAAAATGTCATTTTATTGTACTGTCTGCCTTCCAATGAATTTCTTAAAAGAAAGTATATACAAGGGACGTCATCTCTGTAAATATAATGTACTGGCAACATTTTTAAGATTACTTTGTGCATGTTTGAATTTTAAATTTTAAAAGAACTCTCCTACATGCTATTGAGGTAACCTCGTTTTCATTCAATCTCCGACAACTTCCAAACCTTTTTCTCATTCTTCATATTCGATATTATATACGTTTTGGTCGACCCTTCCCCATTGATTATATATCGATTACAATTGCTTTCACATTTGTCTAGGCATATTCATGCCAAACTAATTCATATACCAATACCAACTTTATACAAACATAATGATAATGGGGAATTGCAAATGCCACATTTCAATCTCTCAAATTTGAGATAATATTTTCATGTGCAGTGCATGAGTGCCGTTCAGTTATGGTGTCTTTTCCATAGTTTATTTCCAAAACCAAATATCACATTTTTCGGTATATGTGAGATATTACTTTTTTGGCGTCCATTTTGTTGTAGTTGTGAATGTAATTTAATTATATTTCTGTTCGACTACGATATCACGTACAGAAAGAAACGTAACTCTTACAGGAGTATTGTTACTTGCTTTGCACCAGGAAACACATCTAAGTAATTTGCCAATTGCAGTCTTTGTTATAGAAATCAATATATTTGATACAATAAAATAAAAACACAATTTGTATTAAGCACACTTTGAATAATTTTCCAAAAAAGTATAATCAGTTACTTTATTCAGTCACAAAGCATATTAATTTTTACATGAACTGCTTTCAAAGTTCTCTTTCTGTTAAAGTAAACAGGTAGCTATCAGTCTATTGTCACAAGACATGGAATTAATTGTCTCATACAACTGAATCAAATGTCTTTTTGCTTTTAAACAGAGGACAAATTGTATAGAAATATTACTAAAGTTACTGTTTATAAATATATATGTAATGATCAGTAAAATTGACATCTGTAGTACTAAGAAACCAAGTATAACAGTAGGTAACACTGAGTATATAGCAGTTGCAGAGCAATACAAAGACAACAGCAAGAAATTACTGCACTTCTCTCAACATACTACCTTTAATAACACGAAATTACCGGAAGTGTAGAGCAGATTAGATTTTGCATTGAAACAGATTAAACTAACTTGACCGCAGAAAGTCTGTTGCAAACAGATGTTTTATATCCTCTGATGTGACTAAATACACAGGATATTGTAAACTAAAATGAAACTAATTTTCTATATTATTGTAATAGGTTAAAGCAAGAACACATATACCTATATATATTCACTGTACCATATGCGCATATCGACAAACTGATGAATTCTAAATAATTACAAAAGTACGCTTGTTACCAGAGACCCCAGAGACATTTCCATGGATGATTGAGATACTCCATAGTTTTAAGATAACCATACTTGTGTATTTGCACTCCACAGTACCTATAAGTACTGATATTTATATATATGTATATATATATATATATATATATATATATATATATATATATATATATATATATATATATATATATATATATATATATATATATATATATATATATATATATATATATATATATTTATTTATTTATTTATTTATATTGCTATGTTACTAGTTACGTAACCAATGCAATAACAATGCCATATTACAACGAAAACATAATACAAGTCATAAATGTGAAAATAATGGGTAGAGAAACGGTTATCCTCACCTACTGAGAGACTGCTGTTACTAGAATTGATCAAAACTTCATTATAATCAACTATCTCGTCTCATACATCGTTTTTACTGACTCATGTGACGAGCACATGACTGCATTCTAAATCGGCATATCTTATTTATGACCCAACTACCATTTCAACATATTTTGTCTTCGGGATTTCATTGTTTGGCGTTTCATGTAAAACTGCTTAAATGCATAATTTAGAAAATACATCTTTTTTGGTTACATAAATTTGAAGAATACTGGACAATCAAAACATTTTTGAAAACAATAAGTCGGTATCGAAACCGCAGCTCAATGGAATATTTATGTAACGTTTTTTGTGCGTGTGCATTTCCTTGGTGATTTGTGTAATACAGTTTTGTCAGATGTCTTCTGTTTTCTCTTTTACCTTAGTTTTTTAGAAATTATAAATAGTGAATACGTGGTGCACTGCATGAAAAGGCCAATAATGTAGTTATTTCACTAGATGACAGCCATGTCTCCATTTCCCCAATTGTAATGCCTCATAGAGTTTCTTAGATAAATATAAATTTCAGTTCAGGACGTAGACTTATAAAATGTTAACAATTCCAATGGTACAGATTTGATAAATCAAAACTTGCTTAAGTAAGATTAATCTGTTTTATCGCCTTATCTAGCAGTCTCAGTCAACACTGACAAGGAAATATAATCTGAATATAAAAAATGAAGACAAGACAAATGCAGCAAACTACAGACCGCAATCTTTACTTAATTGTACTAATTGGCAAATTAAAAATAGTTTGTTAAATACTCATATAAATTAATGAAAAGCGCAAACAATAAATTAATATCAAGAAATTCATTGCGGATTTACCCCAGGAAATTCTGTTATCTTCCACTTCGTTCATTTTATTGTAAAGTCTGTCAGGATTTAAATAATTGGAAATACTAAGAGTTTAATTTTGTGGTCGGTATGTCTTTTGAGGGCGCGGTGGAGACACTTTGATATATACAGATGATTGTATAAATAATGATATTATGTTCAATGCCTTACTTTACAAGAGTATGAATTTGCAAATGGACTTCGCCGTCATTAACTGCAGTCCTCATGTTAAGGGAGGAAATAAAAGGTATTCCCGCAAAAATGACCTACACAACAACGAAACGTTCTTATGACGTCATAAGGTTGCTCACGTTCAAGGTCGTTTCCAACTCATAGTACATAAGCGCCGCCTAACGGATGATACGGGACGGCGAAGCTCATTGTGTGAACTATGTAAATACATTTACTACTACCATATACATCAATGACTTATTAACAAACTTGTTTATAAGCCCTACAATAACATTATATGAGATTTTGTATGTTACGTCTGTTTTGCTTGTAATATTACATAAACAACGCATTTACGTGACTTCTTTGTGTTTGAGACTGGAATGGAGCTGTCTCAACAAAATTCGAGGTTTTTCTCAACTTTCTGACTCACTTGAGCTGGGCAAAATGTTCGTGGGACGCAAATTTAAGCTGGAACACTATTGGAGGTCAATTTAAGATCGGACTCAAAATTCGATCTCAAACTGAGACCGAAATGTTTTCGTTGGACGTACTTTTGAGTGTTTACTCAAATTTAAGATTTTTCTCAGATTTGAGCAATACTCAGTCTCAAACTCATACGTGGGACGCAGGCCTGGTGTTTAAGAAGTACAGTGGCGATTTAAATTTTCCAATGTTTTTATCCAATCTGAAAGAGTGTCTCCCGCTTATCTTCTTTCTTCACCAATCTTCTATTAAATTCCTTATACGAATTTATAATGGTCCCGAAATTTTGACTTTAAATGAAGAATACGGGCTCTCTGTATTTGCACCATTTCATAAAAGTTTGCTTAACTCTTCCTTCTAAATAAATGAGTAGGTCACCAAAGACCGAAATCAATAATTTAGTATTATTCAATTGAATTTCTCCTCCTGTCCTTTTGTCTGTGGAACTGCATATTATGCGTATTTTGACGGAATGCTCTATTCGATGTTTTGCAAGCATCGTTTTTTTACGCTTTATATGATGGTAAATAACGAAACCTATGTTAATCAGATTCTAGCTCCAAAAATGGTTCCCTTCATCTAGAAATATTCTCTTGGGGTCGCCTTGCAACACAACAATGCTCGTCCACATATCGCGCGACTTACTCAACGCTAACTTCAGCGAAATAACGTTAACGTCCTTCCATGGGATTTATTGGATAGAAGAGCGCACATTCGACATCCATTGACCACTCAGGAGCTACAAAATGCTCTCATGGCAGAATGGAATAATCTAGTCCCTGACGTCATTAGACATCCGTGTTATCCACCTGATCTCTCCATCAGACTTTCATCTATTTCCAAAACTGAAAACAGCTATTTCCGGCATTCACTTTCAGTCCGATGATGACGTCATGCATGTAGTGAATGACTTTTTGCACAGTCAAGAATAGGAGTTCTTTTAAAGTGACCCTTAAACACCGCTAGCAAAATAGTATAAATATTGAAGGGGATTATTCTGAGAAATAATGCAATATGTACGACAAAATAAACAATCCCTCAATGTAAGACTCACACTAGTCATTGCAGTTTGTAAATTCCTAAAGTAAAAAACGAAGAGGTACCGAATGGTAAACCATATCTCATAGTCCATGGAATAAAATGACAATTTCGGGTATAATGTCATACAAATTCAGACAAAAATTCGGTTAACATTCTGGAAAGAGGGATCTGAAATAGCACCAGATCCCTTTAACGAGCATAGAACTTCCTTGGCGACAATTTCAAACGTTCCTCAATATATCCCTGTGAGAGTACTTTACATTTTACTTCCTTGTATTTACAACTCTATGTAAATGTCTAAAATCTACGTATATTACATAGCATGCGCGAATAACCAGTTTTTTGTACTGTGATATTGACATATATCACTTACTTTGGTTTTTAACAATACTGGTGCACTATTCTCTTCTTGGGCTGATAATAACTGGTATGCTCAGTAAAACTTTCTATAAGGAGTGGATCAATATAAATTTTGTGTTGATCATTTCTGAATGTCGGGCGTGAATTGACAAACAAAACACGGCATTACCCACCGGACATATGACCCTACCATTGATTCAATTTATGTTTTTACTCTATACAGTTTATTTAACAACACATTTCACATTTTATATTTTAAGCATAATACATTTTTCAGAAAGTACAACATCATTTATAAAATATTTCTCCCTTATACATGAATACCTATTTATTCCTGTAAAATAAGATTCTGAATGCACAAATTGTCTTGTCATTCACGCTAATCTCTGCATTGTTATGTCTCTTATACTATATAAGGAAGTGATGAACTGATTAATAGTGAAGAATGAAATCTTCCTCATGCATAGCTCTGTCCTTAGATAGATTCTTTGGTTCACTTTTCGGTCATTTTGGCTTCAACACTGCTCTTCAAATATTTATATATTATGAGAATTCCAATTATTCGGCCACGAGCATCACTGAAGAGACATAACTTGTCGAAATGCGCATATGGTGCACAAAATTAAAAGGTATATATATATATGTTCTATATTTATATTATGGAATATTCGTGTTAAGCTCATGAGAGAGTTATCTTCCTTATGCTATAAAAGTTACTAATATTGAGAGGGAAAGATATTTGTCATTAAAAGACGCTTTCCCCGTGAAATTCATTATATTCCTGAAAAATGAAAGTTCGTTAGTTATATGTTATGTAAAATATACAGACCATACAAATAGCTTCATCACAGAATTGACAAAAAAGGAAAGAAGCCATATGATTATTTTGTATGACAAGAGTCGCGCGACGGACATGCAAAGAAAATATGAATAAGAGCATAATTATTATATTGTAATTCAGTTGTTATACCGACTTAGAACGATTAAGTGCATATTGTCACTTAATTAGCGTCGGTTACCGGTTCACGGCGCAAACAGACATGTTCATTAAGATATCAGTAAGTTGGTAATTGGTGAGATGATCGAAACAGTAAATTTTCTGCATTATTTGCTAAGTCTCAGTATAAGCTCATTTGATAGATCTGAAAGATGTTATTTATGATATTCACGTTTACTGTGGCATAAAAAGCCGCAACAAATGACGAATATTACTAAAGTGCATGATTGGTGAAAAACTTTACCTCTAGCTTGTTTCATTTACATTCTATTTTGTGAGTTTTAATTAGTGTATAAACATATATCAATAGTCTATGACGAAGTAGAATTTTGATTGTCGTAATTATGTTTATAAACCTCCCATACAATGCGGCTTTAAGCGATCATATTTTGTTTTCGTGGTAAGTTCGTTAAATTTGATTAGGTTTGATTGGATAAATTCATTGAAACCATTACATTTATGTTGAGAGAGGTGAATATCTGTGTTACACATACCTGAACTGTACTACTGTACTTATTTTGAAATCCTAAGCTTCATGAAATTCCATAGAAGTAAAAAAAAAAAACAAAAACAAAGAAGTACCAAAGTGTAAACCATATTTTATAGTCCATGGAATAAATGAACAATATCGTGAATAGTGTCATATTCAGACAAATGCCAACCAGCAAGGATAAACTACAGGGTCCACAACTTCTTTATCAGCTATCGGTAAGTTCATTTACCACAACTTCTTTATCAGCTATGGGTCAGTTCATATATATTTTCAATACGTCGTTTCCGTAATCCGGAACGGTTCAGAAAAATATAGCTCGCTGATCATGTGACTTTCAAAAAAATTCTAAGCACTTTTTCCGCGGGAAGTTTGAACATGTAAACAAACATGCATGTAGGGGGAAGAAACAAAAGAAAAGCCGAAAAGCAAGTATTGGTTCGTGGTCCCTGAATGCAAGTCTGATTCTAGGGAGAATGTAAACCAGAGAATTACCCCTGGATGCAAAATATTTCCCATGATAATCATCTCTTTCCAACAAAGAGAAAGCAACTAAACTTGATCGAGAACGAAATGCCTTAAAATGGATTGCAGTGATACGTACGACGTCCATTGAGTAGACTATGGCCCCTTTCCACATCAAAGAGTGTGAAGCTGTCATTTTATTGATAACTGTGGATCTGACAGCTACCCTATACCTGAACTTATCTCTTGGAAATATTATAAACGTGAATCATCATCACAAAGTAGTCAATCTGTCAGGAAACTGGTGAGAACAAGTTACAGAAGTTTTAATGGTGACAGTGTCAGTGCCAGTGGGACCATACCAACACAGAAACAAAGTGACACACCATTCCTGCAATCCCAAGAGTTTGGCAAGTTATATTTTAATACGTTTAAATCAATTGTTTTATGGTATATTGTGCTGAGTAAATGTTATAAAAAAGGGGGAAAGTAGGTTAGATCTATTTAAAACAGTGGAATATTTTATACATGTATCATATTTATAGATGTACTTATACATATGGCATGTGTATCTATCTTGACAGTAGACACTACCCTTCCTTAGGAGAATAGTTTTAATGTAAATACCATTGTACTAAGTCATTTTTACACAGATAACCAAGTTTGAAACTAAAAAGCTGTCTTGTGTGCAAACTAAACAATTGATGTAGATTTTATTCTTGTATGTGTGATCCAATTAATAAAAATGTAGATCTATAGATGCATAAGCCAAATATCTGTGTATTTTTCTTTTATACAAGTAGACTTAACTTTAGAATTTTAGCGTTTACAATAGGTATCTTTTAATATTTCTCATTTTACAGAATCATCAAATGCAAGGACAGATCAGTTACAGCCGGGCTTCCTGTACATACTCAAAAGATGTAAACCAAACATCCAGTTTTACACAGACTGACAGACTACAGAATACTGGAAGAACAATGCATCTTGCTAACCTACTAGACTCCAGAAAGAAAGAGCAATCCAGCATATAAAGACATAATCACCTTAAGTTCATTTTGATGCAAATAGATTTGTTGAATTTGCAATGTATATCGGACACAATAGCATGAATCTGCTCATCTCCTAAATTTATTTCTAAACATAATTATGTCAACATTTGCAGATGAATGTCATGAACATGTTCATTTAGATATCAGAGGTCAAACGCCAGCTCATTCATTTATACAGGATTCGCGATATCCACTTCCCACTGTGGAAATACAATTATGTCACTAAATTCTACTAAGTATCATAAAGCATGTTTTATAATAAGTCACAATATACATGTAGATCACTGTATAATATTGGATAATGTTACCAAGATGAAAGTGATTTTATGCATACTTTTAAATAAATAATGTAAATTTATGTAAACTTAAGAGGGATACCAAAACTGATATTCACTCTTAGAGTGGGAAATCTCAGATCCACATTTAAAGTACTACTTGTAACTTAATTTGCCTTAGCAAGAGGTTTCTGCAAGTTGCAGAAAATGCAGCAACAACAACCATGGGGTGGATCAAGCATTTCATGCTCCATGGGAGGGTTTGTGAGATAAGGCTAAATGATTTAACATTTAGTTCACGTGTAGTATTTCGATCATATAATGACGGAATACATACATGAACAGACTCCAAGCATTTACAGACATGTACCAATCCACATCATAGGCAGCTAGGGATACATTTATTGTAAAATTTACTTAGCATATAGTGATACAGGCAAGTGCCATAACTTTTCCCAAAAGTACCACTGGTGCATACAAACATAAAACACCTAAAGCTTGTAAGCTGTCATAAGGATTTGAACTTGTAACCTTGTGATCAATAGTTCTTATGAAAGACTAAGCACAAATATCTGGAAATGAAGAGAGAAAGATGCTACTGCATGTTTTCTGATTTATTGCATAACAATCACATTTCTTCATATTTGAAAAGAAGTCACACAAGAGCTTAAAATTAGAAATTTGAAGAATTCAGTTGCTCTAGTTATAAATGTCTTGAAATATTCCTGATTGAAATATATCCTGTCACAGAATTCCATCCCTGCTCAGCAACACTCATATCTGGTACAGTTTTTCACTTTGTTTTGTCTTGGGAAGACAGGTTGATATTACATATGTATATTCATTCACTAGAGTTTTCAGCATTAACATTGTCTACATTGGTTTTTTTTTTTTTTCAAACAACATGAGTTATCATTTTTGTAGGAAGAAAGTCTGCTCTAAATCCAACCACAAGCCGTCATGAGATATAACATTAAATCTACTATTTCAATGTTGGGTAAATAAGTGATGTCGAATTGCCACTCTGTAATGTTCCTTATGTCAGGGAGAAGTGTTGTTTTCCCGGCCTGTCGACAAAAGTCAAAACTATTGTTCGTCGTTGGTGGTCAGGTTCGGGTTTCCCCTCAAATGGATGAGTCCCAAGTTATAAATTTATATCATTTGTTGTCCTTTCTTGCAACGCTTCTCGAATCCCGATATTTGTCAGCCATTTTGTTGAAAATGTGCCTAGAACTTTTTGTGAAAGAGAAAAGAGGAGTTACTGGCTCAGTTATGTGGCAGAAGTCACCATGGAGCTATACAATACATGAATATAAATAATATACTAGAACATATAACACATTACAAAAATATTTGATTGTAGTGCAATTACGATACCGACTTAGGACGGTCATTTAATTTGACAAAAGCCAAACAAATGGTGTGGTTAACCGGTTTACGGGCCCACCTTCCCACTCACCGTAACAGCAGAACAATCAAAGGACGTACATTTAAAAATCTATAAATAATCCTCCATGTAAAGAACAAGGGTGATGAAAAACCAGAGACATTATTTCAGATTCTAGCATATTAAATGAATTGAGAAGACTCTAGCATATAATATCAATTGAGAAATATATATTGTAATGGCATAGTAATAGATATAAATGGAGTCTTATGACATATAACCAACCATGGAAATAATTGGAAATATAAAGTCGGCACGTGACTTGTAGAATTTTTTTTTTTTTTTTTTTTTGACAAACGGTATCACTTATACATTGGTTTTTTTCTCATATCTTACATGCACAGCAGATATAATACCTTAACATGTGCATTCTATTTAATGAACTTTCGGGGGTGGGATCTTAAACCGATGATTTTTCATTAAATTCCTGGGAAATTTTAAAAATGCATCTCAAAATCATTTATAAAGCTATTTACAGGAGTTTAGATGGATAAGACATAAAATTATGTTTGTGTGATTTACCGGCTAACGGACCTATTTTCCCACTGATCGCAAATACAGCACAATTAAACTATTTAAAATATGTAGACAGTATCATGGAATACAAATTAAGAACTAGACCAAAGAGTCAGATGAACAAAGGCAATGGTGCTTAGTTCAGACTTCAGATAAAATCTCTGAATATGATATGCAAAATTATTCTTAAAAATCTAACTTTTGGGTACCTGTTACCCCGAGTCAAAACTTTAGAAAAGGTTTTTATCGTAGAATTCAAAACATTTTAAAGCATTAGTGCATGCTTTAGCGATAGGAAACAACTGACAAACATGAACAATTTATGTTCATATTCTGGGGAAATTTACTATAAGTACATTGATTAATTGATTTTTGTTTTACGTCACTCCACGAATACTTCACGTATATGGTGATGGCATCTGCTTGATACATTGCATAGAAATTTATACATTTGCAACCGTCCCACACAAGGTAGTGAGAGATCTTTTACGTGCCACTTCTACCGTAAAACGGGACCTCAGATTTTACTGTCTCTTCTGAACTAAAGGACACGGTGCGCCAAAGGCGGTTGTCGAACCCTCGAAATCTCGGACAGAAACCGAACAACTCAACCACTGAACTACACCGGCTTAATTTACAATTAGAAATGAAAGATATTCATATTGTCAATTTTAATCTTTATGTTTCAAAAAGAATACTTCTTTATCTCATTAGTGATGCGTTTTTCTAACTCAGATTTACCAATTGCTGATATTAAATTTAGATATCTCGAATTCAAAACATTTAGCTTATGTCGTTAAATTGTACACCTGGCATCATTGATTCTCCATAATTGTCATCCAACCACCAGTAAGCTTTGTATTTTATACAACACAGTGGTAAATATTTTATATTCATTTTACATAGATAGTATTTGCTGATACAACACCTTTGCTGTTGTTGCTTTTAACGATATATTTGAGAAAGCAAACCGTAATGGTATATATGGATATTTATTCACATCATAAAATAGAAATACTTAACACGTCAATGTTCTTGTATCTTTAAAATCATATACAATGTAGCAATATATATCTGATCCAGAACTGACACCATTGTTATATTCTATATATTTTATGTATATATTATATCATATTATAATGTAAATTTTTTATCAAACTTTTATCAAAAGTGTACTTTTGGAATCTAAAATAATTCATTGAAACGTACCTTATGTAGATAATTGAAAGTTTTATATTTCTTCTTTGTGAGGAATAGACAATTTTATCCCGGAAAATTTATTACGATTAGCATTAAGTGGAAAACAATCTATGCAACGTGTTCTAAATTCCCATTAGAAAATTATAATATAACTATATAAATCAAATTGAACATAAGTTTAATATGTATTTATTGAACAAAAGAGTGTATACACATATTTGAAGTTGGTCACTATATGCGCATTTGATAACCAGTATCATTTCAGTGATGCTCAAGTCCGACAATGTGGAAATCTTAAGTATAAATATTTGAAGAGCGTTAACCATTTATAAACGTTTGACACCTCCATTCTCTGTGGTAGTTTATTCAGTGCGATGTTCTCGATTTTAAAAAATATGTTATATAGTTTATATTCTAGCTGCCAGCAAGTAGCTGACGTGAAATTTTTTCATGACTTGTATGTCAGAGTTTATGTTTGAGAAGAGTAAGCAGATATCTTGTAATTCATCAAATATGACATGTAATAACTAAGCTATTGGATTTAGTAACCGGAGGTGAAAAATCTTCGATTTAGTTATCCATCATTTGCTTTATCAATGAGCAATGACATTTATTAAATCTGAACCATCAGATGATATATTGGTTTTCAGAGTTATGATGGTTGACGCTCTCGATGTATTGTATTAGTAATGACGGTACTGTTCAATTACTTATAATAGTTATGAGTATCCACTACCTTTTGGATTTTGATAACCATAAAATCATAACTGGTCCCCCCCCCCTCTCTCTCTCTCTCTTTCTCTCTACACACACAAACACACAAACACAAAAATATACATACTTTGTATTTTACTTCGTAATTTGTGTCATACTGATTTGTCATATGTCTTTTGTCTTCTCTTTTATATAATTACATGTCTTTCTTAAATTTAATTTGAGATTTTTGACTTCAAAATTTGTCATTCTTAGACAGCTAATGTATAGTTGTTGGGAAAACAAACTGTTATTGGAAGAGCATCCCCCATATGGCACGGACTGTAGCCATTTTTTATTCTAGCACTGAACAGATTTGCAAGGAAATAAACCTCACGTCTTTTATTTGTTTAATATTAAAACACATGGAAAGCATTTGTACATATACTGTTATGTATAATGAATTACTTGCTTTGAATCACGTTCAATTCTTCGTAATCCGAGCTATATATCTTACAAATTCACGACATCATGACTGAATGATGTCAGTGTGCACAAGCTTTAAATTATTTTGACATGCACATAATGCGAAGTCAACGGAAATATTTATCAAGCCGATATGAAGATAAAATAAAAAACTATTTTCATGTGTTTTCACATCAAATATCTAAGGCAGTATAAGATTGTTCATTAGCCAAGTTTTTGCTAATGTTGAGTTTTTCATATGAATGTCCATTGTTGTCCTGTGACATATCAACCAATTTCTGTGAATTCGAACACTCCGTGGGTGTAATACGCAATTCAGAGACCCCTTCACAATCCACTATAGGATGATCGTGTGCACATTTCTCCGAATAGGTACATGTCAGAGTAGTATTTTGACAAGGCGCTACATCGCGAGATTCTGTATCAGGTAATGAAGTTGAGCACATGTTTGGAGTTTTTGTTATTGCAATATAGTCAATATCATCTGTACATTGGACATTCCGAGAAAGATCAATGTTTTCTTCTGTTGGTTTCATCACGTGGCTGCTCTCTACATAGGTCTCTGACAATGTTTCTAATAGCGGAGCGGATGGAACCACATGTGAATGTGAGCTATGGTCCAGAAAATCCTCTGTGGAATGATGTTCTGATATCATCTTTGACGTGTCATTTTGTGAATGACTTTCTTTCGGGGAAATGTCCCGAATTTCCTCATACTCTGATTCCATGTGTTTGAAATCCTCACACACGTACTCGTTTTGACACACAGACTCATGATGGCATACATCAGAAGGTTCTTGATCTGAAATAAACATTATCATTTTAACAGCAGAACCAAGAGAACGAAGAAATTAGTATTAGTAATTTACGTTTAATTCAGGATTTATTGTTGAAGTTCGGACAAATGAAGAATGCTACTATCAGGAATTTGTATAAACACCAACAGTTAAACATATATTTCTCATAATTCCATATGTCTTGTATTTCTGCACACATTCTCTGAGAGCAAGGATTTTTCCAAAGATACATGAATGGTTACAACTCTGCATACAAATGTGTATCTGTATCCCGAAATTTTGATTTATTCTCCTGATTTCATTCTATAATGTACAAAATAAGTGTTTTATTTTTGGTGTTCATGAAAAGAAATGCCCGCATATCACGTGCATATTCCATGTATTGCAAACCGTTATTGGAAAGTTTGCACCTGATAAGTAGGCTTCATTTTTCATGAATACCAACAGTAAGACATTTTTTCCTGATTTCCATTACTGTATATTTCTGCAAATTAGGCTCTATGATGCCTACGTTGCTTTTTAATTAAAGTAACCACCAACTTTGTTCATAAAACTGATTTATGTATTGACAATTTGATATTATGTAATATTGTGATGACGTGACTTACTCTCCAAATGACCATTGTATTTAACCGTAATGGTTTGGGGAATATGAACCTCAGTGTGTTATATTAATAATAGCAATGCATTGGGATGACTGGACATGACCGTAAATAGGTAACATTGTAACAAGTCCGCCTATTATGTACATACGCTATGGTAGAGTTTGTGAGATATGAAGACAACCATCTTCTGCTTAGTTCATTAAAGAAATATATATATATATATATATATATATATATATATATATATATATATATATATATATATATATATATATATATATATATATATATATATACATAATGAAAATACATGAAATGCACTTATGGTAAAGATTCTTTATATAATTATTATGATAATTATTATTATGATTATCATTATCATTATTATTATTATTATTATTATTATTATTATTATTATTTATTATTATTATTATTATTATTATTATTATTATTACTATTATTATTATTAAGCCGGTGTGGCCTAGTGGATAAGGTGCTCGGCTCGTGATCGAGAGGTCGCGGGTTCGACTCCCGCCCGGGGCACACCGGTGTTCTGTCTTTCGGATGAGACAGTAAAAACCGAGGTCCCGTGTCACGGTAGGCGTGTCACGTAAAATATCCCTCACTGCTTCGGGTGGGTCCGTTGCAAAGGTCTAAATTTGTATGCAATGCATCAGGCAGATGCCGTCACCATATACGTGAAATAATCGTGGAGTGACGTAAAACAATAATCAAACAAACAAACAAAATATTATTATTATTATTATTGTTTTATTATTATTAAGGTGGGTGCCCGTAAAACGGTTTACCGCACTAATTGAATGACGTTTGTTACTTCAATTGACCGTCATAAGTCGGTATCGTAACCGCAGCACAGTCGAATATTTTTGTAATATCGTTCTTCCGTGTATTTTCTACTATTATCATGTTTTGTGTCCTTTGTGATTTGTGTCATACAGCTTTGTCAGATGTCTTCAGTTATCTCTTTTACTATTTTATTATTGTTGTTGTTTTTGTTCATGTTGTTGTCGTTTTTATCATTCTTATACCCCATTACATGGATTTCCTACTCATTGTTAAATACCTATATACTAAAGAACTTTAAAGCGAAAACCTATCCTTAGAATTTTATGATGTCATATGCTTTTGCTATGCATGTTCGTTCTGGTCGTTTTTACCTTTTTGCTATGTTTTTGCTTTGCATGTTCGTTCTGTTCGTATTTACCTTTTTGCTATGTTTTGCTTTACATAATCATTGCGGATAATGCCATGCAGTTTAGTCAGATACCTTATCTTTCGCCTGTAATACATTTCATAACTTACTTTTTATGTTATGTACAAATCTAATTATGCTACTATTTTATCTTATGTTCCCTCATGTTTCGAGATAAGCATAAGTGTAACAATTTAAGGTCTGCTATGATTCAAATGACGTATTCTCCAATAAAAAAGATTCTGTGGTCATTAAATTTTGATATCTCAAACTATTGACTATTGTACTATTCTTTTTAAGTATTATGTTTGGACAGGATATATCAAATGCTCTAGTTGTACTAATAAGTTATAAATATCTCGCTCGATTAACCGACTGATTACATGCTACGAAAACATTCATTATTTATGTAGATCATGACATACATTACCTGAAAAGATATGTAACAATGCAATTAACTCAATATCTCGATAATATACATAATCAGAGAAATGCAGTCATCATAAAAACTTGAACAAACGAACAAAACACCCGTAATCAGAAAAAAGTGTTCCTTAGAAGTATGAAGTATGGATACATGACGTATAACGCTCAGCTTTTGAGTACATTTCGTATTGGAAGAAGAAGAAGAAAATTTAAATCCTGACGTTTCTGGATGATGTATATTTAATTAAACATTAAGAGAAAATGGGATTAACATATGAAAAAAGAGAAAAAAATTGTAAAAGAATAATAAAATTGAAGATATTCCATAGCTATGCTAAAACATAACTACACATTGCATAATTGGTATAAAACTAATGAAATATTAGTCAATATTTAAAAGAAGTACTTATCTTGTGATCAATAAGTAATTATGTTATTAGTATCTATTATCTCCTAAAGAGATAACATGAACCATTTGTATAATGGGAATGATCAATAATAATATTCTATTTGTTTATTATCTACTTCAAGTCAGATTGCTTAAACATATATGCTGACGTTATTTGCATTTTCCTGAAACGTATTGCACAGATATTTCGATCTTTGCAATAAACACATTCTAAGCAGTGAATCAACGTCTGTGGTTACACATGGGCTTCGACATTTATTGTCTAATCATTAAACAATCATTTTGATAATATTTGTAAATAATTGTAGTTTCATTGCTTCAGTATCTAAGTAAAAAACCAGAAAGTACCGAGGGGTAAGCCACATCTCATAGTCCATGGAACAAAGGGGACAACATCGTGTTTAGTGTCATATTCAGACAAATGCGAACTCCAGTAAAATCGAGGTGAGACCAGATGCCCGGGAGCGTCACCTGGTTGCCGTCGCAAATGTCCTGCAACAACTTTTAAAATCGATGAGGTAAATACATAAATATACACGTATGAACATAGACAGGAACATGAAGTCAAATTTTCCATTCAAGGCAATAAATGCTGCCTGCCTGAAATTCCGATGTCAGAAACGCAGGTGAACAAATATCTGTATATACATGTATATACGTATTATATCAAAGCAACTATAGTCAAAAAGTTAAGATGGTTATTTTGTATGGTCAGGTCCCAAAATATCGGTTAACATCCTTGAAAGAGAAATCTTAAATTGCAATAGATCCCTATAATAAATTCTTTAAGAGATAAAGAACAAACCCTTGAATTTTTGCAAAAAGAAGTACAGCACAGACAACAGTAATTATGTTAATGTTCAAAATTTATTTTCATAAATGAATAAGTGAACTAAAACCATTATTATTATAATTAAGTGCGAGAAGCTATCAATACTATCCTATTAATGTTTTAGATTGTACTCACCTTGGGGTGACTCATATTCAGATCTGCCTTTACATAAACCGAATCTGTAAAAATCATAAACAACCAATTAAAACATGGTAGGAAATTAAAACAACATTTTAAAAAATCATAGTAGTGTCATCTTTTGACTTAAAGCTATTAGTGTTGATAGCAAAAATCAAAATAGTTATATATTTCTTATTATTCTACAAAATAGTGAGAATTATTTATGATCAATTCTGTTTTCTTTTCAGCCAGTTTTCAATATATATCTTTAACGTATCATTACCTTGCGTGTTGTTTTCGGCAGATACTAATGACAATTATTATGATCAGGATGGTCAGTGCAGCAGTAGCTGATCCAAACGTGATAGCAAGGAAACGTTCATCCGATACATCCAGTCCCTGTTTATGAGCCTCAGCTGCTAAATAGAACATGTAATCCAGAAAATGATTTTAAAATTATATGGTATATAATTATAACCTACACAGGCACTAAAATATTAGTATGTGTAAAGGTATTTTCATGTAAACAATGAGTAATTTTTATTTCTTCATGGAAACATGAAAGGTACTAGTATGACTTAAATATTAATGAAGTGCTTTATAATTAGACAATTCTTTACTTTCAAAGCCATGATTCATTAATCTCATAACATGGTGCATAATTGTCTGGAAAACATGTCAAGTGTAGTTTGTATATATTTGTTCATATATATTTTGACATGACATCAAAATATACTGCCATTACCATAATCAATGGACACTAACAGTGATTACCATAATCAGTGGACATTAATTGTGATTATCACAATCAAAGGACACTTACTGTCATTATCAAAATCAATGAACACTTACTGAGATTATCATAATCAATGAACACTTACTGAGATTATCATAATAAATGAACACTAACTGTAATTATCTTAATCAATAAACACTTACTGTGATTATCTTAATAATGAACACTTACTGTGATTATCTTAAAAATGAACACTTACTGTGATTATCGATCATTGAACACTTACTGTAATTATCATAATCAATGGACACTTACAACGATTACAATAATCAATGGACATTCATTGTTATTCAATAAACACTTACCATAATAATCATGGTCAATGATCACTTATTTCCGTCAATATTACTATCGCGATCATTCGAACACTCGTACCCTTTGAAAATATTACTATCGTGATGTATGATGTTCGAATTTACTCATTATTCGTCTGCGTAATGATAAATTATACAGATAGGGAGCTTATTTCCGAAATTAATTCTTTGGTCCTGCACGTAAAGGGCACAACAAAACAAACATGATGCGCTGTAGCACGCTATGAGCCCTAAATAAGTAATATTAAATGATGTTCACCAAATTGAATATCCTAGCACTGCTGTACCACAGAACACACACAAAAAGCTTGTAATTACTCCGTATTCAAGACTGACTCCTTGAAATGCAGTCACAAATTTCAATTACAGTCATGAAGGATAATACCCATAGGACTTGAAGTCTTCCCAATTGTGGTTTGTTTCTGCGTTGCCTGATTCAGTAATGAATACGCAAGTACAACATTGCGATATTTCATGCATGAGACAGAGATTACCATTTGTTAAGAGAAAGGAAGTGATAAAACTTTGTCATTATTTATGACTGATATCATGATAGATGATCTAGCCTTTTTATTCTGACTTCGATATACCATCCCTTTTATAATAAAGCATTATATATCCGTTAGCACAGTGAATTGAAATTGTTAACCAAGGACTATTTGGACACTTGACAGAAAAATGTAATTTGATACGGTAAACACCACAGACAATATATTTGTCTTCATAATGCACATGCTTTTAAATATATTATGTTAGTTGACGGTTTTCGGTTACTGTATGTTCTCGATAGTTAATGTAAGAAAGAAAGAAAATTAAGAAAGAAAAACAGAGATTGAGAATGATTTACGGTAATAATTATAATATTACATACCATACTTTAATGACGTTGTCAATGTCAAAAGCATATGAGACTGAGAAAAACTGAGTGTATGGTAAGAGAGTTTTACATTTTTTACATCATACCAAATTTCAGTCTCTGTAGGTACTAAAATTTTGCAATACTGCCGTAAAGTTTACCAGCGAATACATTTAATGCATTGAATTCCTCGATCCTTTTTAAAGCAAGTAGAAAAAGATTACTTTTTCAGCTGATTGCTTTTATAAAAATACCTTCATTACAATCGTCGTCACCAGGACAGCACCCGTACTCTAATTTGTATTGCTCTTTCATGTGTGTTGTATATTCAACGTATTCTCTTCTGTAAAAAAAGAAACCCAGATATTTCGAGATAAAAGAGTTTATGTTACTAAAGTGGTATAGATTATGAACAACTGCTGCCGTTTTTGGTCAATGTCTACTGACCAATTATGCAACAAACTGAATTCAAATAGTATACATTACTTATGTATTGAGGGTTGAAAACACTAATAAATGTTAAGCGATAGTCGCATGGTGAATCAATTTTTTTTTTTTGGTCATCATTGAAAACGTAAAATCAAATCCAAATATTTTTTACTCTTCCCTGCCATTGTCGACAATATATTACCAGCTAAGAAAAGATACACCTGATAGGAACAGAAAAAATTTGTAACCACAGCTTAAAAGATGAATTCAACATATACATGGGGTTGACTAAGCACATTGTGACATGCCCTAGAGAAATCAAGGCCTCATAACTTCTAAAACATAAGTAATGATTTTTTTGCACACACTGATGAAAAAAATAAGAATAAGTGAAAGGCAGCTGCAAAATCAATGTTATTGAGATAAACAATCAGTATCGAAGAGATGGGTATTCCCTCCTTCTTTCACTTTGATTCAAACATACGTATTATATGTTATATAATCATAACAACGTGTATATATGATATCTCATTTTCAACTTAAAGATAAATTGAATAAGATAATCCTCTTTTTAATGTATGTCATTGCTGTCCATTTCCTATACCTTTATCATGGCTCTATGACTCCAAAACAATGCTATAGTATGAACGTGAAGATCTATAAAAGTGTAATATTATTTGGTTTATATATATATATATATATATATCAGGATTTAGTACAAAATGAAAATCATGTTATGATTAAAGTCTTACAGGTTTTGTGAACTTTTCTCCGTCGAACTAATTAGTTATATTTTAATTTTTCATTGTCATCGAATTAACGAAATTTGTGCACATGAAAACTATAAATATATTTGTTAATTATCATGTATTATATCTGGTGTACTTTTAAGGTGAATCGATACTTTTTAAATTAGCGTGTTTACCTATTGTTTTTGGTTGAAATTGAGAGATCATCTTATAAACTCGCTAATAAACTTAACAAAATAAAGAAATGCCAGCATATTGTTATCAAAATTATGTTTCAAGTGACGTCCCCTGAAAATTTAAAATGATGTTTTTCATCAAATACAAAACATAGTGATAATTCATACCAATTTTTACTAATGCATGTACTGAACTCACACTGACTTTTTTATGGAAAACAATTTACTATACATTCTGAGTAGAACAGTCACAAATATTTATCATAATGATATAAAATATTGGTTATTTAGGCCTGGAATGGTCTTTGAAAAAAAAACCATGAAATTCACACTTTTATTTAAATTTCTCGAAATCCAACGTGTTAAGGGTCAATTTTGTTTTGCATCAATATAAAGAATTATATGTTTGGTTTATAAAAAGACACATTAAAAGAGGCTTGCCCGCAACTGTTTTGCGTATTTGCATCTTGAATACTTATACCCCCTTTTTAAAATATCATTTTTGTAAAGTGAATTCTCATATTTATGATAGAAGACGGTCTGACAAACATTTTAATATGTGGATTATATATAGCTAAAATGTAGGATGTTGTGTAAATCTTGCTGGAAGTTCGGTAATTTAACATGGGACCCTATGCATTGACCTATAGGCCAAATACTAAATTTCTGAAAAATGCAGTTTGACCTCATTTTCTTGTTCATGCAGTCCATTTACCTAAAAACATATCAAATTTGCCGCAAATTTTGATTCAAGGTGCCTAAAATTTTCAATATTGAAATTTCTAGAAAAAAAGGGGGGGGGGTTAAATTTGCCAAATTTTGATAAATTAATTTTGTGTATTTTGCATGGATGACTGATTTGACTCCATTGTGTTGGATATTTAAGACATTTGAAACAGTATTTACAGAATTTTACCCCAATTGTTTTGGATTTTGTGCACTTTTTACATTGTGGACTGTGAAACTAGAATTTGTAAAAGTACGCAATTCGATGTAATTTATTTTGGATTTTCGAAAAAAATTATCATATGATCTTCCCCGTACTAGCCAAAAACACACCGAATTAAGCCGAAATGTGTATAACATCATCTGAGATGATCATCCAGATAAAAGTCATAAAGTGTTATCAATTTACAGGCCCCTTAGACATGACCCCCTAATCCAAATTTGTGTCCATTTTCGGTACACTCCAGATGGGGGAAGGCATCTTTAAAGTGACATTGCTTATGAATTACTAGATGAATTTTCATGAAATTTGTGTCATTTTATTCAGAAATCAACACTCTTTTGTTTGATAGCGGCTTTTCTAGTTTGATAAAGTAGTAAAATGCCTCTATAGGTCAAAGAAAGGTAATTAACGAGAGCCGTGATTGGCTGATGTAGTGTAGGGAGAGAGGGACTACTATTTCAATGTATTAGGAGTTGTGATTGGATGAAATTATTTGATCTATGTATAAATAAAGATTGATTCTGCTGTAAAATCATGAATTTTTATCTCATTTCGCTAATGTAAAAATTTAATGACCTAAAAAGGAGTGGTTGTTTACATTTCAATTTTGGCCATTTTGGGGGGCATCCCCCTTCCAGCATGATTTTATCGACATTAAGGTGAATAACCTATGCTAAACTGTTAAAATTCTTATAGAGGACGGTCTGACAAACATTTTGATATAAGAATTGTGTATAGCTAAAATGTAGGATGTTGTGTAAATTTTGCTGGAATTTCGGTAATTTAACATGGGACCCTATGGGAAATGGAATTACTATGCATTGACCTATGCTATGTCATTTTTGGAAACCCTGCACAATTGTTTAAAATCAGAACCGGATGCGCGATAGTATCGATTCACCTTAAAATCATTTTATTGATTTGTTAATATAATGATATAGATATATAACTCAAATATATTACATAAAAATATTAGAACATATGAACGTTTTACGTTTAATGCACCAGATGCTCATTTCGACAACTTGTGTCTCTTCAGTGAAACTCAAGACAGAATGATTGAAATACTAATAATAATTATATATTTGAAAAGCAGAGATAAAATCAAAGTGGTCAAAACGTAAGCTCTTAAAGAATCAATCTAAGGAAAGAGCTATGCATGAGGGAGATACCCTTAGTATTAAAGTGATTTACAAAATTTCATGACTGAAAATTTTAAGTATACATTTCACGTCAGTACAAAAGCACTGAAAACTAAAATTATGATGCCCTCAGGAACTATCATTTTACAACCAGTGACACCGGCCAGGTGGTTATAGAAATATTACATTGTTCAAAGATTTAAATTGCAATTACAAATATTTAAAAACAAATTCATGAAAATAACCTTCTCAATAACGTTTTATGTATCAAAACATACATACTATGTACATCACGAAATTTCAGTCATTGTATTCTCTGTAAGTGATATTAATTTTTCACGAATTCAACATATGCTATCTGTTTACTAAATATACGTTTCATATTATCAAATATGATCATAAACTCTAAAGATGTGTACTGCTGCACTTATCGTAAAACCAAGAGAATGAAGCAACGTATGTAACGCATTTACTTAATCAAGGAAAATGGCATGTAATTGTATATGAAAGCCTTAATCCCTCCCACAGCTTCTAGTAATTACCACTGAGAAATCAAATGCATTATATAACATTGTCTTTAGTATCAAACTACATAATCCTGCTTTTAAAGTAAACGATTTGAGTGACGTGATGTCTTCAGTATAAGTGCACATGTGAAGTGAGTTTAGACCATCTTTCTTGAAGCAAAATTGGATTCAGAATTTCTTAGGATAAATAATTTACAGCGTCAATATCATACCCATGAATAGTGGTTGAAAACTGAAAAAATAAGACGATCCTGGCCATAGTAGGAAATATATGTAAAAACACCTGTCCATTTTGTATTATTGCGTTATTCTTTAAATGTTTCGATCAAGCAACACCAACTAAACACCGGATCTTACTTTGAATTTCTAGACGTGTATCTCATTTGTAATCGGTATCACATATGACTTTTTTGTTTATGATATACATTATTGACATATTTTCTTATTTTGTGGTGTACGTTGGTTTTCAATAGACATACTTCGTGTCTGTCGATTATTTCGAACGTTTATGTCGAGTACATATTGTCAAAGTGTTAGGGTAAGGGGTAGAGGGTGAGTGTGTATGTGTGTGTTTACCTCTGTATTTTACACTACGTTCAAAATTCTTTCCTTTGCAGTGTGGAAATTGATAATAATTTCATATCATATATTCCTGTTCTAGCATTGTGAGACCATAACACTATCTATATCGCTTGATTCCTCATTTACTTCATCTGCAGAGGGTTGAACTATGCATATACCTCTTTGTTTCTCTTATTCGCAGCAGATGAGACTGGTCAGATAGTCAACACTTACTCTTCTTGATAACTTTGTCTTAAAAACATGATTTCTAGGTATACAGTGTTATCAATGTTAAAGCACTACTTGCTATCGCATTTACATTTAACGACAATTTAATTTTCAACGTATTGTATTATTGTATGATATTTTCGTATCAAACCTTATTTTATTTTATTTTATTTTATCTAAAATAAAGATTTTTCTAAGAAAATTATATATTTTTTATACATCATATCATTAACAAAAGAAGTATATGAAAACTGTAGAGTGTACACAGGAAAACCAATATGAAATAAATAATAAAGAACTTCAGACAAAAATATGATGCTAAAGTAATGGTACATAATTAAAAAAAATATAGTTTCAAATGGTTCAGATTGTTTGAAAATATAATTCGATTGTATTCGATACAGTAATGGATTCTCATGTAGCTTTTTATCTCTGAACATAAAACCTGGGCATCTCATTTGTGTTACACCTCTTCGTATATAGCATCTCAATATCACATCGATATCTTCACACCATAGAGGAAAACTATTGGAATATGACTGCCAACTCAGGGGATTTAAATGCATTTTTCCCAGCACAGAAGTCTCGCCTAAAATCCCCTAGGATTTACTGGGAAAACAACCGGCTGTTTGTTCTATTGATTTAATTTTGTATCAAAGTATAGAAACTCGGAGCTTGTATATCATTTTGCTATGGTGATACGGCAGAGAGCTGTTGCTTGGGTAGTTCAGAATTATCACTTCATGACCTATTCATGTTCATATCTATTGATAAAAACATCAGTAATTAATAGAGAGAACTTTCTTAACAGACAGTTATGTATTATGTTGTCTTATAAAGTATTAATGTACTTGTGAAATGTACGGTTAGTATTGCCCCCCCCCCCCATCTTAAATATTTCAATATTTCTTCAATAGAAGAGCATAGACAAAAAAGCATTGACTTATTAAAGCTGATCATGTCATTTTCAAGCTCTTCCATCAACCTGAGAACGCACACCGACTGCAACGGTATTTTGAAGCGTTTTAATTAGACTTATATACACCCTTTTTTCTGTGAAAGTTTAATGATCAGATTATATTAAATAATATAAAAGAAATAATACAAAAACTCTTTTTTATTATTTCTTTTAGTGTATTATTTCTTTTAGTATATTTTACTTCCCTTTAGAGGACTACTTATTATATCTTAAATATTATAACCACTAGGCCAATGTCACTGCTGGGGGACTGATAGTTACCGGGAACATATTTAGTATAGTTTTCAGGGTTTTTTTACTGACGGGTAATATTTACATAAAATTTTCAGTTGTGAAATTTTGTAAATTACTCTAAAACTGGGGAGTTAATATCTTTCTCATGCATAGCCTTGTCCTCAGATTTATTCTTTGGCTCACTTTTTCTGCCACTTTGCTATTAACTCTGCTCTTCAAATATCTGTATATCATTAGAACTCCTTGTGGCGTCGACGATCCGGGTTCGATTCCCGGATTGCGCCATTATGTTAAAGAGATTGGTTACCTCTCGCTCCCATGTTGCAATATAACAATATGAAAAATTGTTGAAAGCGACGTAAAACACCAATCAACCAACCAACCAATCATTAGAATTCCAATCATTTGATCATGAACATCACTGAGGAGACATTTATATGTTGTCGAATGCGCATTTTGTGCACAAAATTATGACGTATATATGTTCTGATATTTATTAAAGACACTCACACGTATTTGGTACCACAGTCTAGATTAGTGAGCCACGTCCAAGCCCTATCCCAGTTTGAACATTTTGCTGGGATTCTCTTCGTCACAGGAATCTTCTTCACATTTGGATGCCTTACCCTAAACGCACACAAAGTAAAATTAGTACATTTAAAATCAATTTATTCAACAATAAGACAGATTGAACATTGATAAATATACAACGTGGGGGTATTTTGTAATATATGTACATTTAATGACTTTTCAGTGTCATAACATAACACAAACGTTATCTTAATCTAAACCTTGGTAGAAAGAAAGAAAAATCACTGACACAACCGTATGACAGAAGTCACCACGGAAATATACAGTATATAGTGTGATGATATGAAAAACACTTAAGGACATCACAAATATATTCGATTACAGTGCAGTTACATTTAAAAATATCAATATTCCTCCATACAGAGATCACGGGTCAACTAGTGTCTGAAGTTGAGAAGTCATAAAATATAAAAACACGTATGGTAATGTAGAAAAACCTTGTCGCATCAAAAGTATATAAAGCGACATCAAAATGAGGAAACAGCGCTCTGCCTGTCTGTAAGCGATCTCAGACCCTTGATCTGTTAGAGTCCCGACTAGTTCAGTAAGTTCAAGACCATGAAGGAGGTTTCAGCATTTAGTCCCAATTAACCTTAATTAGCGTGCAACGTTCAAGTACTAGTCTGTATAATGTTGTAGAGGGGCCTAATACAAGACTTATAGTCTTTTTGGTGATCTCCGGGTCATATTGTCTATGACGAAGGTGTTTAATTAGTTTGGAACCCAACGAAATAAAGTTGTTGGAACCTTTGACGCTCCTACCTTTGTATACAAGATCAACGTACTAATTGGGATGGGAAATTCCATTGGATACATATTGTTAAAAGTGATATTTCCGAATACATATAAGTTCTGAATACGATCTAAACTTTTGCCAATTATTATTATTATTTTTTTTTTTTTTTTTTTTTTTTGTTTTGTTTTGTTTTGTTTGCTTTTTTTGTAATATCTGACTTCACATAAGTGTTCTTATACTCCTTTTTCCTGATGTTATGTGGCAGTGGCGCTTTCTACAAAGTGTTTTTTTACATTCATGTATATATACAGTGCTGAATCATATTGTCATGTATCATGTATGTCCACTGTAGTACATTTTTGTTAGTGCCATTGTCATGTGACACCAGTCACTTTCGTATTTTACATTAACGTCACACTTATTTCCTCTGCAGTGTGAAGCTCGTGAAAAAGTTTCACGAGGACGGTTTAAATTAAGTGTTATTATATCCCTTTTTCCTGATGTTATGTGGTTGTGGCATTTTCTACACAGTGTTTGTTCACATTCATGTACATATACAGTGCTGAATTATATTTGTTTCATCTGTGTATTTAAGGGCATTCATGGCGACTGTGGCTAGCCAAGCAGGAGACGCTTACTCCTTCTGGACACCTGGTCTCATTTCTATATTTCAGAGTCCGTGAATTGTCACTGTAGTACATTGTTGTTAGTGCCATTATCATGTGACATCCGTTACTTTCATATTTTACATTCATCAACAGTTCTATAATCTGTAACAGATATGATAAAGTTTCAAGTCAACAATGTGTTGAACATGGAGCTGAAATTGAAAGTTCAATTAATTTGCATAAACATTTGCATTTCTGCCAATTTGGAAATTACAATGTTTTCTATAATTATATCGAGCATTCATTAACAAATTGTTTTATATGCACTGTTCGTAAGAGTCGTATACCGCTATATATCTGTATGATGCTCGCTACATATAACTTCCAATTCAATTGGTGGTGTGGAAGATATTCATAAACCCAGAGCCCCGTATCGTTAAAAAAATAAATCTCATCATTCTTTTTCGCACATTACAGAAAATTTCTAAATTCTTAATCACGTTTAATCGCGTAACGATTCTATAAGGATGAAAACAATACTACTTATACAAACATTATATCCCAAATCATGTTTGTCTGGTTTGCTGCGAATTAGGAATATAGAAGAACGAACCTACATCACCAAGTTCACCAAAGGAGGACTTTAATATTCCAATAAATGCAAAACAGTACTTTAATGCAGCCTGCAGAAATTTGCATCTGCA
Source organism: Pteria penguin (assembly GCA_035048485.1). NCBI lineage: Eukaryota > Metazoa > Mollusca > Bivalvia > Pterioida > Pteriidae > Pteria > Pteria penguin. The sequence continues at coordinate 45,683,831 of CM068582.1, read as the reverse complement.
ATTTTACATTTCAAAATATACAATGAATAATTCTGATTCCACACGCAAATGCACAATAGATTGTTGAGAATTAAAACTTAATTTCTTTTTCTCACATACAAGAACTGTGTGTGTCCTGTTAATAACTTATCTGAATGACACAAGTCCATGTGTGCAAACAACATAAGCGACTTTGAGGGACGTTTTGCGGTAAAATTATATGATAAATAAAGTCAAACAAAAATGTCTATTTTAGTTGTTTTAATTAATAACTTACAAATCTGTAAACTTTCTCCCTGTGGACACAAATTTATTCAATACTTTCTACTTCAGTGTACCGCAAATAATAGGAATTTTTAGTCGATTGAATGGACAATGCGTAGAAATCCATCATCATAATTTGTCAGTATAACAGTGTCTGGAATGCAAGATTGATCTCTTCGCGAAATTATAAAAGGAATGAAAACGAACTCTTACAAAATATTTACCACTTTAAATATGTTACCATTGCATAGCCGTGGATACATGCAGCATTCGTTTTTGTTCACTTACACTGCAGAGATGTGCAGAAACTATGGATATATTGACAAAAGCACACAGACATAAATGGAATGTTTATTCAAAACTGATTTGTATAGCTATAAAATAGAGAGTAAACTGCTTGGTGGAAACAATTAGTTAAAGCAATTGTTTCTCCTGTAGTGCAGTTCCAAAGGTTATCAAATGTAGAATAATTCATTTTACCAACTTTTTATCAAGAGTCCCTATGCCGGATGTTTAATTATTATGATGACCATATGTTGTGGGCATTCATGTCTGGATTAGCTTGCCAACAAGTGACGCTTACTTCTGCAATCTCTGGTGTCTATGTATGTCCACCGTCGTCTGTTAATGTCTCAGTCACATATTACCTATTGTCTTCGTAATTTACATTGATGGTGTTACGCATTGGAAAACCGATTATATATACAAGTTATTGAAATGATTTTTTGTATTTAATGACTTGAAAATCTTCTTCTTTATGTTATCTTCTTAACTTTTAAGAGTTGTTATCTTATTTATCTTCATGTTATTTTTACATGTATTATTTTCATATGAAATTTACACGTAATATACAATCTCGACAAACATTTATACCACACGACATATCTTAATGAGGCCGTGTCTAATAAGGATGCACATCATGTTTGCGCAACGACACGTTCAACCGACGGTGAGTTCGATCTGACGTAATTCGAATTCATTGTTCCACAAAACATAAATTTTTATAGTAATGACGTCACCTGAGGTCTGACAACCCATCGAAGAACGAAGTATCTGTTTATGGCGTCATAAGTATTACAATTGAAAATCTTCAATATACACGTTCTTTTACGAACTATGTAAGGTTCTTTAGTGTTGCAATGACGAGAGCAACCTAGATATGTTAACGATCGATATGCTTTTCATTTAATGTTGACTCAATTAGATAGTTAAACTATTAGACGGTAAAGTGCTTGGTCTTAGATCGAGATCGCTTTGTGTTCGAGTCATACCGATGGCTCGTCTGTATCCTGTTTTTCTAATGAGACAGTTAGAATTAACCAGTTTTACATAAAAGATAAATTCATTAGACAAGTGCTGTCTCCATATAAGGGAAGTTATCTTTGCGTGAAAATGAACAATAAAAAACGAAACAAGCACACACGGAGTTTTTTCTTCCGATGAGTTGTACACAACAGATCCATCTTTTCGATTTCAAATCAGTAAGACATGGCAAAAACCAATGGGGGGACTTCGGACATCCTTGTTCACCGAAGGTCAGGTCATCTTTTAAGATGAATTTCACGAGATCATAATTCTACGAATACTTTCTGATCATTGGAAGACAGCCCACCGACCATCATAAGGATCTCAGTCGATATTCATCAAATGTTCAAGGAATGTACAATTAATGTGACATATTGACTTGACCTGGACACAGGAACCCGTTAAGGGTCAGTGCGAGTTCTGTGCGATTTTGTATATCGTACTGTGTCAATGCAGATGTTTGCATGCAATGATATTTCACAGAATTGTTGCCCAAGACCCACGGGTGTGCCGTGACCTCGAACCAAGGTTTTAAATGTCATGATATCATTATCTTGCAGGAGTTTTGCCTCTTTAATGAAATTGAGTAGAAAATTAGGGATGCAATTTTGAAGCCCTAAATAAGAGAGGGGGAGGAAATTCTCCATACATTCACTTGACCCCTCTTCAAATTAAGCGACAGGCGTATTAAGCAACTTTAGGCGTTGTTGTTGTTATACCATAATTTGAAGTAACTTTATAAGGTCTGTAATCGTGCAAATTCATATCCAAATCGCAATCAGAGAATTTTTTTAAATTAAGTTTTTAGTATTATTTTCTTGGTTTTTCCCATATACCTCAATGTAAAATCAAAGTTAACTTTGATATGACCTTCATTTATCTACAATATTATAAAGGGCAACCCCAGCTCCCCCTTTTTTTAATTTTAATCTTGAATCTAAAGATCTATACTTAATTTTCCTATGCATTATTTTAATTTTCAAATCGACGTTTTCTGGCAAATGAACCCCATACAGCCTCCTTAAATATGTTTGATAACTCTTTAAAGTTGTCAAGGTAAAAAAATCAATACGAGTTTTGAGACAATCCCCAGGTTAAAAGATTTACCAATTGTTGTGAAAAGAAAATACATATTGATGCCTTTTTGGTTAATAACTATAAAACAATTCATATTATTCATTTTTCAGAAACTATATTCAATTTCAGACTTATTAGTATAGGGGAAAAGATAACAGAGAGCAAACTTTGAGACGGTCCCCAGCAGAAAAATATGATGACTTGACAATTTCATAAAAACCAATAATTGAATATTGATGTGGTCTATATCTCTAAGCTATACTTAAAAGCATTTGTTCGTTTATCAAGACATTATACTATTTTTTACATCTCTCATGTTAAAAAAGTGCGAAAATACGAACATTGATACGGTACCTTGATCATAACACGTGGGCACTTGCCCTTTTTATTTGATTAATAACTTAATACTAATGGGCTTTATTTAATATTAAATGCAGATAAAACCTCTTGCACACAAATTATCTAAAATAGAAAAATATGTGTTTCTCCATAGGGTCCTATGTTAAAAACACATGACACTTTGAGATGCTCCCCAGGCCACCCTAGATGGGCACTTTACTTTTTTATTTTTTAAAAATCATGAATAACCATTACTTTATGGGTGATATTAGTTTGATCAAAATCTCTTGTGCAGAAGTTTATCATTTTGAAATTGTACTCGGCCTCGTTAAGTCGAATATGTTTTAAATCTTTAATGTATTTGTTTACATCTTCTTATCTTTCTTCTTTTGTAAAGTGTTTTGTCAAGTGATGTTGGTGTATCACTTTATTTCTGTCTTTAGTGTAAAGATGATGGATAAATCCAAGCCATAAATACGAAAATCATGAAACCAAAGGTTATACAAAATCTTATCAATTACATTGAGATCATTTTTGGGGGTTTGATTATTTACCCTGGTGGTTTACGACTACACGAGTAAATTTTCATACGGATAACAGAAATCTATATTTTTATAGTAAATTACTACTGGGAGGAAAGTTACTATAACCCGGATATGAGACATTACGGCTTAATCCAACACCCTGCAAAATGTACGGTCGTTATAAAGATCTTAATTGCTCATATGATAGATCGTTGTCTGACATGTTGACTTCCTTATTTAAAAAAAGTTCGACCTCCTGCATTACCAATACTGTATTGATTTTTCTTTTTGTTTTTTACTAATCATGACACATACCGCACGTGACTTCGGTTGTGCCGTTTCCTAGTTCTGTGACTGCGAATAATACTAATTCGCATACACTTGAGGGTGTTACTCGTCGTGGGGGGGGGGGGGGGGGGGGTGCTTACTCCTCCATGGTACCTCTACCCACCTCTGTTTTATATATATAAACAAAGTAAATATTTTCACTTCCAGCAATACCAAATGCTATGTACAGCTCATTTCTTTTCCATTTAATGAAACTGAAAACTATATTTTTCAAATAACGAGTATGTTAGTATAACAAAAATTCAAAATTTGGGTTCTGATGACAGTTTCCGATCTTCAGTACATTCATAAAGTTCAGCATATTTCTGTGAAAATACATTATACACTATAATGCATTGGTAATCCGCTCAGCATAATTTACTTACTTACACACATTTACAGTAAGCCCTCTGCAGTTTTACTTAAAGGAAAGACTGCAGTTCGTAAATTTTATTTTCACTCAGTATAAACTGATATCCATCTGCCCCCGATATCAATCAAACATTCAGTTTTAGTGCGGAAATTGTTGATATGTTGTGTGTCTCCCTGTTTCTTTATTACCTCCACTCAGTCGGAAATTAATCTAGTAATTTATACTTCAATCAGAGTACCTGTGGACCTTGTGCATATCTAATACCTGGTGTTTACGCAAGCTTGCTGAATAACTTAAAGTATGGTATGATGGTATATTATAACGATCAATCAGTGAGATAGCAGCTCAATGTAGAACATCCACAAAGACAAACCATATGCAATTTTAATCAGCTATGTTCTATTTACTTTCTCTGCTGCTTTCGTTCTCGCCAGATAGATCAAATATTTAGAGCTGTTTTAATCTTATTGCATCTATTATTAAAGGCCTACCAAAATGATGTCTCTACGTGCAGAATTTTTTTTATCAAATTTTGCAGATGATGTTGATTATAGAACAGATTCAGCAGGTTTGTCCGTTTCTCTAACATTTATTACTTTGATTCCGGTAATGCCCTATCCATATGTATCATTTTCCGAGAAAAATCCGGTTATGGCTACTGCAAATGATGGGTATGTTATCTATGTATGGATTTGCTCAGGATAACTAATTTTCCGTCTCTAAGTATGTCGTCATATATACGTTACTGTCATAGTAAGTATTGCATTATAGGATTTGAACATGACATTCAGGAAAGTTAACACTTTGGAGGCAACGCAGAGCCAGATCCACCAGTTTTAGAATAGGGATTTGAACCTTTAGTGGCATGACTCATCCATAGAATGGATGGATATTGCTACACCGTTTCGTAGAAATTTATTTGAAGTGAGAGTTTTCAAATATGGCTAATTATTAAATTAAAAAGCATAATGTTGGATTCGCCTGTACCGCAATACGTCAGATCACAGACGCAAACAATGATTTTTCCTGCAAATGTCTTTTCAACAGAGATAATTTATTCTTCACAAATGCATGTCATTTGTTATAGCATGAATTACATTGAAAGGTATTATAAGTCGACCTATTTGTGGCGGAAAGGACAGGAATTAAAAGGAAGACATGCTTTACCTTTTATGCAAAAACAAATATTCCGATATATTAAATCATAAACAACAAGAGCAACGCCAACATAGCATATGCCCCCCCCCCCCCTTTCCTGGTTATTTTTGTAACGTCGACATAAAGCACTGACGCTCCTTTCAATTTTTCTATATCAGTGATTTTCGATTAATGAGAATTGAATCGGAATAAGCATATTATCTGAATCAACATATTTTCAGTACTCAACATTCAATCGTCGACGATGTTTATTTCATCACTGCATAATAAAACTTGACCTAGATATCTTCATGATGTATATTTATACCAAACATCAATTCAATATTTTTATCCATTCCTAAAATAATGAACTGAAACTGCATATTTTAAGAAATTTGCAAAGTCCAAACGGGATAACTATGACAAAAACAGTTGAACCATATCTAAATTATAACTTGACCTAGATATACTTAAGATGTATCTGTATACCAAATCAATTCATTATATCTAGCTGTTCCTGAGAAAATGAAGAGAACTGCTTCAATGTCCAAGGGGGATAACACACAAACATTATTGAACCATAGCCAAATTTGAACTTGACCTAGACATTCTTTAGTTGTATCAGTATATCAAATAGAAATTCAATATCTTTGCCGGTTCTAGAGATAATTATAACAAATTTCCTTACTTCAAGGGAAATAACTCTGACAAAATTATTTAACCAATGCCAAATTTGAACTGGACTTAGATATATTTAAGACGTATCTGTATGCATAATATCAATTCAATGTCGGTATCCGTTCTTGAGATAATGAGCAGAAACTGCTAATTTTTAGAAATTTTCTAAGTCCAAGGGAGATTACTATGACAAAAATTATTGAACAATAACCAAGTGTGAACTTGATCTAGATATTCTGGTAATGTATCAGTATTCAGTATCTTTATTGGTTTCAACGATAATGACCGGAAACTGTAAATGGACTGACCGACAGACCGACAGCAGCAAAACAATATGCCCCTCCTTTGAAAAAAAGGGGGGGCATTAAAATATAAATGACCCTCCTCTTTCGTTTACATTTCGCCCTGTCTGATCTATGGTGATAAACGAACTCTCCTTAAGTATTTCAATACATTTCATATAAAACAGACATTTGAACTAAAAATAAATCAGAATCAAACAAATCTTGCTACCTTTCTCACATTATAAAAGTGCGATTTATCTCGTATTATTTAAAATAGTATTTTGAATGATCGAGAGAGAAATAAGTATTATTCTTCCAGGTGCTCGTGACTGTCCTTCTTCCAAACGCCATTCTGTGTAGCTTATAAGGTGAGATACTCGGCTAGTGACCGAGTTCGACTCGCCGTAGACACCCCAGTGCCATGTCTTTCTGATGAGACAGTGAACTGATATATCACAATGGGCGTGGTCCGTGGCATCCGTGACACTGCTTCGGATGGGTCCGTTGAAGAAGTATACATTTTTGTGCAAATGCGCCAGACTGATGACGTCATCATATATGTGAATAACCGTGGAGTGACGTAAATAATGATATATTAATCTTCCCAATGCTGTATTATACCTGTCTACACTGCTCACTATTTGGAATCAAAACATTGCCTATTGCAATGTACACTGTTTCTCTAACACTTCATAGTTGGATTACAGGTTAACAAGGCTTTCTATGAATACAGGAACAAAATAAAGAGAAAAATCTAACTTCAACTTCATCCATACACGCTTTCACGATTTGTCCAATTCCTTTACATCTAAACCATTTAATTTAATTTTCTAGTTATATGAATAGCCCTCTCTGGGAACTTGTTTTATTACAAAGTCTCCAGAATCAAATCAGCTTTACAACATTATTCCTTCAACTTCAATGAACGTTAATTGAGAATGGCTGCTGGACAAGTTTTAGTTACTTTCATTTTACGACGGAGCGCACATGATCAGTTAGAGGTTTTGATATGGGTCCCTAGTGAAATTTTGTACATCATGTCATGATCGACTTCTAGAAAATTGATTCTTTGCTTGTTCTGTTTTCATTAGGAATATAATAACTGACAAAGCTAGAGATGTGTTTATTTCTTAGTTTTCCCAAGTGATACAGATGGCAAAAGGAAAATTGTATCCAATAGAACAGGGAATTATATGATGATGGATTATTGATTATACTCTTTTAATCACAGATGTTTTGAGATGCCTGTAATAACACTTTGTTGACTTTATGTTGGTGCAATGTATTATTGATTCGAATTCTAACCCATAAAACGAAAGTCTTAGCACTTCAGTTCACGTTATTCGGAGTTTTCACAGTTTTCATGTCACCTAAAACATTTTTGTTCATACCCTGATGCAGTAAAATGTCATCTATAATCTTTTAAATATTGTAAGTTAATCGCTTTACTAATTTCCCAACTATGTGTACAAAGCATTACATCCTCTCCTTTTCCTTTCTCTTCAAATATACACAGAGCTCGGAGGGCAAAATCATACATTAATATTGGTGACAAAGTTCCAAATAATATATTTGCCATTTTCCGGTTCTAAAATACTTGAGAAAATATTCCATCCATGTAGATTGAAGAATAAAATATGACCGGTATATCATTTCAGGACAATAGTAAATTAGTGTTTGTGAGTGCATGGTATCACATTATGGAGGGTATTCGTTGTCAAAAATTCAGACGTGTAGCGATGTGAATTTACGTTGAAGATGTATCTTTTACACATGTGCTTTGTATGTATTTTTACACTTGCGTTTATCACAGTTGTATCTTTTAGATATGCACTTTCATGAGCAATCCTAACCGTGCAAAACCTTTCCAGTGAAACATTAAGTTTTTATTTATGTATATGTGAATGTACATTAATCATAACACAAGTGTTAAATTTGCATATTTTAAATATTCCACTTAACGCTTTGCAGAATATACACATTACAAGTTTGCATCTGTAAACTCTACATGTTTCAAACATTGCATTGCCCATTTTTGGACAATCGCCGGAAACACGCGATATGACCCGATTAGCGAGTAATTAACGACGCATAATGAAGATTCCCTACTTTCACTTTTGTAAAATGGATGTTGGGAGAATAAATATTATTATGTATATATACTGAACCTAAACAACGTCATTTTTTAACAAAATTCTGCTTTATTCACCACTGTATATCTAATATGTGTATATTAAGTTCTTGCCTGACCGGAGCTGTCTGATATATTTAAAAATTGGATAGTGACGCGGTAAAATCAGAGGACAATGTTTTTAAAAGTACAATATATACCTCAAATAGTTCATTATGAAAAATATTAGACGGCGCTGAGGGATTCAGACAGTCTGTTTTTCATAATACATGAAAGAAGGGTGTACAGGGTGAGAGGGAAGAGAAGAAGATATGGAGTGGGAGGAGGAGGAAGAGGGAATGGGAAAGGAGGTTGTTGTAGGGGTGTACGTATTACAGTACCCAAATAATAAATATCATATCATTGTCCATAATTGCTCGCCAGGAAAAGAATGAGTTTAAATGCCTAATTTATTCAAAAGTATGGGTTAAGATTACAATATTGGAGACAAAGGAGCTTTTTACTGTGTCACTGGACTAGTCTTTTGTAGTCAAAATCAGGGTAAAAATGTTTTTCAAGAAAAACCTAGCTGCACTCCACCCCCACTCCACACGAATATCAAACGAATGGTGCTTAATGTACTAGTACGTTTGTTAAAAGCCCTAGAAGTCCTCAATAGAGCATGTGTTGACTCGAATGTTTATATCGAACATTTGTCGGTGTGAGCAATACTGGTATAAAAGGCATACCAAGATTTAATATTACCTCCGAAATATTAAATTTGTCGCGCTGCGTTAAAACTGAGGAGTAGGGAGATTACATTTTACGACGTTAGATACTCGCTAATCGGGTCATGTCGCGTGTTTCCGACGATTTTCCAAATATAGGCAATGCAATGCTTCAATCATGTACACTTTACAGATGTAGAACTGTAATGTGTATATTCTGCAAAGCATTGGGTGGAAGTATTTAAAAATGTAAACTACACTTGTGTCATAGTAAAATGTACATTCAAATATATATAAATACAAACGTAATATTTCAGCAGAATACATTTGCACAGTTAAAATTACCCATAAAAGTGCATGTATAAAAGATACAACTGCGAAAAGTACAAGTGTAAAAATTTATTTGTACAAAGTACATGTGTAAATGATACATCTTCAAAGTCAATTTACATCTCTTTATGTCTGGGTTTTACCCTTCGGTACTTCGTTTTTTATTTTTGACAAGGAATCCCCTCCATATCACACAGCGTGTAGTGGAGTAGGAAATAGCTGGAGAGCTCTGGAAAACTACGAATTATCGGCGTACATACTGCAAACTTTTTCAACCAGGAAAATAACCTCGATTCAATATAGGAGAGCGACAAAAGCAAAGTATTTGAACTTGATATTTTGGATTCATAAGAGGAACTGTCGACAACAACAAGTATTGAGGGGGGGGGGGGGTCACTTCATCAGTTTGATGTATTTCTGACTTTGCATTATATTAAAAAAAATAATGTACAATATCTCATCTGTGATTTTTTCTTTTGTTTCAGACAAAAACGGCCAGACACATGTAGCCACGATATTCTGAAATTCCGTGCTCAACTGGCCCGAGCCGCTAGTACTACTATGATCTTTTGAAATATGATTGATTCATATATTGATTCTAAACCTATATATAAATGAATACTAAATAAAAGCACATTAAATACTCAAATCTTCTCTCCTTGATTTAGTACCACATGGAATTTGTTTATCATAAGACATTTAAATATGGCGCCTTAGTAATATATTTGGGAAGGGGAAATCGTGATTGGAAGCAATTTCAAATTGTTACACGACATAGACCGTTGTACATACATCCGCTAAATATATTGCGAGTAAAAATGCCACCAACTTCTAAAACTTAGAAGCAGAATTTGTTAATGCATAAGAACACCGAATGAAGGTTTATTTAAAGATTCCACTTAAAACGATTTAGATAAATTACATTAGAGAATTTCATCAGAAGTTGTAAAAATGTTTCGGTTGTTTGACACTTGCTATATGTTGTTAAGTGTCTTATACTCCTTTAATGTCCCTGATCTGCCAGGGACCCTAAGGTATTGCTTTGAAGACCACAGCAATAGAACACCATTTATATTTTCGCATTTTATATTCAATTTTAAACTGATTTTTTAATTACGTTGTACTAACTGAGATACTAGCTTTTACTTACACGACTCTTTTGCTACACAGTTTAGCCTCTGTTGTAGGCAGCGCCACTAGATAGCCTATAGAGACACAGTACATCACCATCAATATCTGTATCCAGAAGTAGCTTCCCATCTTTAACAACTTCTCCCGCATGGCACTGATATTTGTAATTCTGTAAAGCAATATATACTTATCAGTTTCGTATCACTGCCTGACGTACAATCCAATACGAATCTCAAATAACGCTAAATAAATATACAACACATCGTTTCATACTTCATAACTCTATTACAAACATTGGTCATATTTCCTGATATTAAGACATAATCCTGAATAAAACCAAGAACACGTTACCAGATAACTGACTGCTATTAACATTTCACTGAAAAACGTTCTCAAATTAAATATAAAAATACACTTTCAACAGTTAAAAAGCAATATACAAGCAACACGATTGGATCTTGTTAGATTATTCACAAATTTACCTCTAAACGTTGTAACTGTGCCTCAATATAAAACAAGAAATAAATTGCTTACATAATGCATAACTTTACTGCAGAAATAAATTTTTATCGCTTGACCTTTGTCTCCCCACACCCGCAGAAGACACACGGCATACCTCATTCCATTTCCTGTCATAAATTTTCCAAACAAGAAGGATACTCAACAAAAATGTCCCTGTCTAAGACCTAGTATTTCATCATTTCCCTTGTTATTCTTATTTTATCAGTAAATCATAGTTTTAATAATACATGTTTTAGTTGTTGATATATTATACATTGTAATCAGTAAAGATCTACAATGTAACGGGAACTTAGCATGCATGAGGAAAAACATCTGTAAACCATGCATTCATTTTGAAAATTATGAACTTTTTTTCAGTGATGCTAATCCCAAAGAATTAAATAACCAAATAGCTAAATAATTCATAAAAAGTATTAACAGAACCCATTCCGGTCATATTTAATTAGCACACGCTGTATTAAAGTATTGTAAAATTAAAGATAAAACACACATCTAGAAAATGTCTCGAAAAAGTAGATTACTTATAACAATTTACAATTTCATAAAATATTTAAGGATCTTGAGCATGCATCAGAAAAAAATCTGCATTCATGTTGTAGGTAACGAACTTTTTCTCTGTTATGCTAACGCCAATGATTTAAACAAATAATTAAACTCAATAACCAAATAATTCATCAAAAATACTAAAAGAAAAAAGAAGAGTCACTGGCTCAGTTATGTGGCAGAAGTCACAATGGAGCTATACAATAAAAGAATAAAAGAACCCATTCCGGTCATATTCAATTAACACAAGCTGTATTAAACTACTGTAAAACTATTAATATAAAACACATATTTAGATATTTAGAAAAAAATGGATTACTAATAACAATTCAAAACTTTATGAATTATTTAGGGATCTTAAATGTTGACTGGCCGATTTTCAGTACAAGTCTGATTGGTTGGATGTAAATGCAGACCATATGTCAAGAACAGACATCACACGTCAGATACCAAGCTTTTGCTAGTCATGGTGTTACAAAGTCTGTCGAATTATGGACCATACAAACAGTTTTGTTGCGAAATCTATACCTTGCAAAGAGCATGAAATACGAAATGTTTTTAGTTTGAAATAAAATATTATTTCAAATTTACCCGCAGATAAGTCAACACAGAACACTATCATTTTATCGTTGTGTGAACAGATATATTATATTGAGAACAAATATAAAACAATTAAAGCTTCACGTATCGCAACCAACATTGAGTTGGAATCTAGCAGGTGTAGAACGACTTAAATGTGCCATCAATAACGCATTGTTTGACTAGCTGTTATCCTGTCAACGTCTCATTTTACACAAGGCGTATCAACAGAGCAAAAAAATACTATCAAGTGCTCTGAATTCATGATTAGATTTAAAGGAAATCCAAAGCAGTATACAAAAAGACATTCGATCACAATACAGGCAGTGAGAGTATTGGATAAGTGGTTGCAATTTTTATTTTCCACATCAGATTGTACTACAAACTGAGTATATAAACAACGTACTAAATAATTTCTTAACATGATGCACTTCAATTTTACAAATTGTAAATACCAGTAGGCAGTAAAAAACATGAGTTTACTTAGAGAACCATTGTTGAAAATAATGAATTTACTATACTAGTAATTTCATTTATAGATTCAATAAAACTTTTATGTTGCATTATGCACATCATTATTTGATATTACGCATTACCCTTAAATTCAAATATCAAATCACGGATTATGTCCATTATGGTTGATAATAACACCCACTGAAAGAAAGAAAGAAAGTTTCACAAGTTTAATAGCGTGTATGACTGCACTTTGCACGATGCATTTTTCACACTTGCGACGCATTGGACGAATCAGGTTATGCAGAAATGCCTGCAGAATATTCCTCCATATACACAATAAAGAACGACACAAAGCATGCATAGCATGGGGTTTGGTTTTTGACGTTGACTCTTTTCCATTTCATCTTAAACATGTTCTATAGGCTATAAATCCGGTGACATCGCAAGTCAGCTTTGCTGTTGTACATTTACAACGCCTGCGGTCGTACGTTGTCCTGCTGCAGAAAGTTATGTGAATGAATGGAATGCCGTGCTGACGTACGATCTCGTCACTGTAGCGTACGCCAGTTATGCTGCCCTCTACTGTCACGAATGCGGTACTTCCATTTTTCTGCACGACGGTAAGCCCGAACACGGCCGTCACTGCTGTCGAGATTAAATCTCGACTCGTCCGTAAACAGAACTTCTGCCCTTCTGTTACTGAAATGACGATGCCTCCTACACCACGCTTACCTCGCACCACAGTGACGTTAGAGCAGAACAGGATGGATAGCAGGGCGTCGAGGACGGATGTTGGCCTCTCCGTTCCTTACGGTATGAGGAATTTTCCTTTAGTGCCCACGAATGATTCTAGCGGTCACAGAACCCGATTGGAATCGATTATGTAACGTCCGTATATACTTATCTTGCCGACGTGACGTCACACGGGGGCGACCTGATCGTGCCCGGTCGTGAACGGTGCCACTTTGCTGATGACGTCTCCATAAAACATTGACAGTGTTAATATAAACTCCAAACTGTCTTGCCACATTGCTTTGAGACAAGTCAGCTTCCATCGTCCAAATAGCATGCCGCAAATGATCATTTTCAATCATGCGATGCATCTCTCAATCAAAATTTTATTCCAAGTACCAGTGTTTTTCTGTTTCAATACATGAAATATTATCAATGAATGCAAGAAATCCTAATCGATTATTACCCACGTGTCGCTTAGACTCGAAGCCTATAAAGCGTGTTGTGGCCATCAAGGTGAATCGAACGCGATCTTTAGCAAATTGAATACTCAAACGCGCGTTTAGTATATTAAACTATGCCTTTAAGGATATCCAAGAATATTTTTATGTTTTTATTCAACTTTAAGGATACCCATTTCTTTTTTCCGCTAGTATATAAACGCTAATAAATATTATACACTTCCATTTTACCGTATGTCATTAAGCAGTAATAAAATCAGCCATTTACTTAGATAACTGTTGTTGAAAATAATGAATATATAACTATATCTAATGCAGATATAAATAATAGCTGTTGACGTTTGTACTGAAAACTTAATACAGCCAGACTTCTGTAAAACATGTAAAACATAATGTTCCGTGATGTCAATTTCGATGTAACATTTCCAAGCCAGATACATGTAATTGTTAAATATTGGCATTTCAACTCTAAACATCTATAAAGACTTTTATCATTTATATTGTCAAGAAGTGCTATCTTCTATGTAACATACTTACATTATAATTCCTAAAACTGGTCAACTGCCTACATCTATCCTAGGGGAAACAATTCCTCGGTTGTCAAAATCATCCCAATAAAGTAGAAAAAAAGATATTAAGAGGCAATATCTGTAATATAAAGACTGCTTGGTCTAGAGCATAGCCTCTCTCCATATCACTAGCCTCTCTTAATGCCTATATCAATTGCGTATGGCCATTACAGTGGTATAACGGGAAGCATTAAGGGATGCGCTATAACTGGAAACATTGCTCCGTATCATTTAATCATTATATTGATCGTGTGTCTAAACTGCACATCAATGTAGAGTCTTTAGCCGAGCATGTTTGGTTTAGCTTGAACAGTTTTGCTAAGAAAATTACTCTGATATTGGTGAAAGGCCTACTGGTGTGATTTATAAACGAGTATTTCCCTTGGTGCCGTATAATTCTTAGAATTAATAATTAAAGGCATTATAATATGTACTCTGTTTGTCAGAAATAATTGAATAGCTATTTAGATTATGAACAGCTTGTATTGCTGTATTTATGGCAGGCAGATTTTCTTGTAAAGAGATTAGAAGTAGGTACTGACTATCAGCAGAATACATTGTCTAGGTATTGATTGCTCAGATAATTAGGGTACTTTAAGAGGTGATCATCGATATCATTTCAATAGAAACCATATGATACATCAAAATCACACATATGTAATTCAACAAACAAAATTACGTTTGAATTTTTCCACCATTGCGTTTAGCTAGTTTTGACCGTAGTCAAAAGATACATATACTCTGTATATGCTTAGCAGTACGTTGCTTCAGGTTTTAATAATAAAATTAATCATTGCATATGGTAGATTATTACATTGAAATTATCACGTTATCTATATGCTCATCAATACTCGGCTTAAAGTCAGTTGTAAAACAGATACGGACAATGCCATCATGGGTTCAAATTAGTGATGCATTAGTGAATTTGGTGTAAATCAAAAATACCTGTTATATTGGGTAGATCATCACCGATTGTTGAACATCTGTGAATGTAATAACTTTATGAGCCTTACCACAATCTCTTGTTTATCAATTAGTGTACGACAACAACAGCACTTGAATCAAATCGAAGCTTTTTAATTATTTAAATGAAATTCAAGCGTTTTCTATGGAACTTGCGATCAATACCAGTGAATCTATACAAATAACGACAAATGATGGAATTAGTTTCCCATTGATCAATTATCCATAATACAAACTATGAAATAGAGTATTGTTAATGTTAGCACAGTGCCGATATAGGAGATGCTGTGGAAAAAAGCATAGTTTCCTGATTTACAATCTGTGAGTGTCGCTTTACATTCAATATTTATTAGAAATGAGGAGGGGTACATGTTATTATTGCTAACATTTCTAGAGATGTAAGATATATAAAGTACCAGAAAGAGATAAGTAGTCCACCTAAACTCAACATTCCCTCTCCCGTACTGTACTTCTGAGACTTTTTGACACTAAAATTACTTCGACTCCAAGAAAACCAGCAAAATTTACTTATAAAAAATAATAAAAGAAGACGGATTCAGCAGCATGGGAAAATCAGTACGAACACAGAGAACATACAGGAATGAGCACATAAAACAAAACACAAAATAACCCGATGTAGTTATGGTCATTGCTTAAAGCGTGCTTAATTATTTTATATCTTTCACATTATCTTTGAAAAATGTACAAGACAACGATCCATTTACTTCAAAGTGATTTACAGCTTATCAAATATATTGATTAATTATTGTTTTACATCACTCCACGATTATTTCACTATATGGTGACGGCATCTGCCTGATGCATTGCATAGAAATTTTAGAACCTTTGCAATGGACCCATCCCAAGCAGTGTCATATCTTTTACATGAAACAGGAGCTCTGTTTTTACTGTATCATCCGATAAGGAGAAGTACCTCATTCACTGAGCCACATCGTCTTACTTATGACTTACGCACATGAAAATACACTCGAAATAAAGGTTTTCAATAATGAATACAATTCCGCAATAAACTGTGCCATAAAATTGTGTATGTTTCGCTTTTGTGTCATAATGTTATATTCATGTATTGTATAGCTCCATGGTGACTTCTGCCACATAACTGAGCCAGTAACTCCTCTTTTTTCTTACGAGTTTTTAAATGAGTAGGTGTTTTACCCTACAGTGGTGGCACATATTTTCATGAAACGTTGTTGGTCGCCGAGAGGATCCGTTTAAAACCACCCTGACATGACGTTCATCACGTATATTAAGTCTTAAATAAATCATTAAAATGAACTTTAATAAATCATTCTTCCAGCTATTCGCGTTATTATTTGATTTATGCTATACATATAATGGCTGTAACTCATACAATTTGATAAGAAATATCGTAATGTAGTAACAGCATGTGCCCCTCGCAATGTGGAATAGCTTGTCTCACGGGTCTGTATTACGGTATTTGAACTGAGAAATTATTTTATAGTTACACAGCTCCTGCTGATATGGAATGATTTACATCTAAAAATAAGATTATATGGATTTCGGACGTTAAGGTCAATTTTCATGCTATGACATTGCATTCCACTGAATTGACGTGCACAATGTTGATGATGAAGTTATGATAATTCTATGGCGTGAACTTGTACTTATCTCTAGATACTCTGTAATATACTGCCTACTACATGCCCCTTTAAAAACACTGCACAGAGATACAAATGGTAAACAGTTCATTCATATTTTTATTTCTATGTATTCCATTATTATTATTAGAAGTATTCCTCTACCCTCCATAAGTAAGTACCCACCTCAGGAATTTTCTACAAAGACAACAAATAATAAGTCAATATATTATGTTGTTAGATTTTTACTGATAGAATGTTTGGACAATTTGTCTGCCATGAGATGCAGAACACTTATTAAAAGCATGCCTAAACGTATTCAAGCTGTGATAAGGGAAAGAGGACTACACACAAAATATTAGATTGAAATGTGCATTATAAATTAGTATTGTATTTGTATATGATTTTTAAAAAATCTTTTTAATCTTCACTTTTTCATTATAAAACATGTTCTTTCACTGAATATAAAGAGCAAAAAAAAAACCTGAATTATTTCTATTTCTTTCATTTTTATCAAATTAATTCCAAACATATGAAAAATATAAGATCGGTACTTATTTATGGAGGGTAGATTATTATTACTATTCTGGTGAACTAAGATCCCAACGAGTGGAAAGTAATTTCAGCGTACATGTACACTGCTGTAACTGATTTCGGTGTCGTTACTAAAATCCACTAACCTACATCGCATAAGTAAAAGTAAAGAGTGGCATAGTTACGATAAATTCAATACATTATACATACGCATATAAAACTTTAAACATATGATTTTAAAACTCTAATACATATTTTTACAAATTCTCAAAAACCTAGCCAGTCTATGGAACACAAAATATTGAATAATTAATTTTAGATAATTAATCCTTCTTTTATATTAATTTCATTTTACGTCTTCATTATCTGAGGTAATTAATACTATTAACGAAGCGATCGATATCTCAGAACTACGAATCGTCCGATCCATTATCTGTACACTGTTAATTAGATATGATCCATGTTTCTGGGGGAATTCTCTGATCATTAGGAATCATCGCTAAATAAAGAGAAATCTTTAATTATATTAGTCTACGGACATATCCTCCATGGAGAATTGAAGATATGTAGAGGGCATTTACAAGATAAGCTTCATCTATCCAGGAACACTGCAGTAATACATTAGAAAAAAAATCGAATTTGTATCATGTACTATATAGCTTTACAAGTGACAGAGATTCCGAAATACATTAGTGTAATTCGTAAATAATCGATTTCGTTCGTTGCTTTAATTGTAATACTGAAAGTATTCAAAAATTAATTTTTGTAAAATAGACGAAAATCATAAGACCGTACTATGAATATAAGTGAATTGCCAATGTGATATGCTAGAACTCACTCTGGTCTCTGGAAAACCAATGTTCGGTACTTGGACAAAGAATGAGAAAGTGGTTCCATTACATCAAGTTCGGAGGTTTTTCGTAACCATCCTCATTAAGCAAAGTCTAAAATTATAACGGTTAAATAATCATGCTAATGAAAAATGTAAATGTAAAACATACACGTTAATGATTGGGATTTCATTGATATTGTAAATATTATGTACAAATAGAATATGATACTTACGACAATCACATTAACTATCGATATACGAGTAATCTGGGTAAGTAGTAGTGTTGTAGAACACTGATACGCCGCATCAACATATACGAAAAGACAAATATATAAGTAAATTTATGTTGCATTGGACGGTCTATTCATAATCATTTATTAATATATGGAATGGGAAAACCATTCTGCCTATATTCGATTTTAATAAAATCACACTAATTAAATAATAGGAAAGAGAAAATCATTTGCATCTTCCACATTTCATGTCTGTCATTTTGAATTATTGATATGCAAACGCAGTTCTGTTAAAAAATTAAAACAAAGTCTGTAAACAACAGAATATATATCATAAAAGTTATATTTCAGAAAATACCGTATTTGTAATGCTTCATAGAATCGATTTGAGATAAAATCCCTTTCAGTTGCCGTCCTCTGAAGCCTTTGAAAAGATCAGTACCATGTGGCATTGGTTGCAGTTCTACATTGATCCCATCGCATGTCATAAACATACGTTTTGTTTCTTTGTGTTTGGGAGGAAGTGTATGCATTAGAGCTATTTTCATAATCTCTTTTTTGATTTGATGTACAGAATGCTTGCATGATGTTGACATATGCTTTTGTATACACCTGGTAAGATCCGGTCTCTAATGGCGCCATACAGCTAATTGGATTCTTTATAATGCACTAAGATCTATAGATGGCAATGTGTGATGATGCATACAATACACTTTTCTAGGAGCGGAAGATGATAACGAAATATTTCTAGTTTACAACTTAATAGGGTGTCATGCAAGTCCTAACTTGAAGTCACTCAGTAAAAAAAGCCAATGTTCCAAAGTAACAAGATATATTGATAGTTACTTGTGTATTTCGACGTCCTGATCAGTTATAGGGTATTAAAGACAAGGACTCGACCATGGTGTAAGAACTTCAAGTACAAGAGTTGTTGTCAAACATCTTCGCAACAAGGTAATTACCTAGACGCCAGTTATAATATAACCAATATTACCCCATTCCGGACACGATTCCAGTGGAGTCTGGGCTTATCTTACATAAATTAATCGAATAAATCCCTCTATACATAAATAAAATTATGAATCGGTGACGATGTTGCTTGATCAAATAGTCCAGCATTTAAAACAAAACAGTTATATTATAGAAGGCAATATCTAAATAAGTATTCGATGTTTCATACTGAGTTGTATTACCACATAGTACTAATACTATGGCATGATATAGGGAAACATAACTCTAGAGGAAAATAACTCATCTGCTTTCGAGTATCATATTTAAACAATGTATCCCGGATAGATTTGAAATAGTCAAAAGAATAAATACTGATTTATAAAAAAAAAATAACAACATGTGTGTGGCAGATATTAGTGGCAAACGATTTAGATTTGTAGTTATCTCTCGGACTATTACTGTCATAGAGATCTTAAGGTTTAGCAGAATATCAAATCTGAGTAGTTAAAAAACGTCAACGTTTTGTCGTGAAGTCGTAGGATGCGTTAAAAGGGTTAGTATAATTTAACATTCCCCTACAAAAAAAAATGATAAGAAATATCTCTCCTTTTGAACATTTTAGACTGCAGACGTACAAACATGTATTCCAAGTCTGCAGACGTACAGACATACGAACGAGTTGATATATATATATATATATATATATATATATATATATATATATATATATATATATATATATATATATATATATATATATATATATATATATATATATATATATATATATATACACTTCACTTAGTTCACCTTTTTGTATTTCTATACATGTACAACTGCCCTCTGTTATTGTCTTCATAAAGTTTAAGAAATCGAACTTGAAATTAATAATCAAGGGAGATGTAAGTTATCTTATATTATATTATATTAAACACACAGTATATATATACAAATTGTAAAATAAGAATTAAACCCAACGTTTTCTTAACGTAGAACAGACACAGAGCCTAACCCTTCATATGACTATAGAAAAACATAAACTTTTTCATCTGATTGAATTCAGTCACACTGATTGCCATGTTTAACGTCAAGAAAAGAAAATCCCCTTACTTAAAAAACCATTGTAACAATGTTACCATATCATCAACAGATTGAAGTAGAGGGTCAGTCACTAGGGAGAGAATGGAGCCATATCGGCAGAAATGTAATAGACTGGCTTTACTCAAACGTTATCAAACGCCAAAAAAATTGCCAAGACACGGGGTCTCACTGGGGTTTTCAGAATAAACCTTCGATTATATCCCAAAGTTTGCCTTGATATAGATTACCCTTAAGAATTCTTAAACTTTGGAGAATGTACAAGTAACTTGATAGATTATATTGATAACAAATATCGTGGGATATTTCATGTGAATAATTCAGTCTTATCAGATATGTTCGTCTGTATCGATCCTAAATTTAAAGATGTTACACAATCTTAGCTTTTCACAGGAAATAGGTGGAACCTTTATCCTCTCAAAACAACATCTAGAATATATACAAATATGAAACTTATGGTAATGTGTCCTCCATGCGACGTCAAAATGTTTTAACTTCCATAAAGGTATTAAGTTTTATTGACAGTTGAAGGTTGCCAGAGGATATTTTACCCATATGTCGACCCACCCTAGTTCTATGCCTTATTGGATCAGGCCGTGAAGACAATAATACTTGTTAAAATAATCTTGAGTACTTTATACCAACCAAATTTTATCAAAGTCAGTTTAACATTTCTGAACAAGAACTTAGAATGTTACAAAGTTTTCCAAAGATATTTTTTCATATTTACTAAGTCTGTAACGTGAATCACAAAATTTAAATGTGATTTGTAGAATTTTGCATGCATGTAAAAAAACCCAAGAAGTGCCGAATGGTAGAACATATATCATAGTCCATGGAATAAAAGAACAATACCCTGTATAGTGTCATATTCAGACAAATGCGAACCCCAATAAAATCGAGGTGAGACCAGGTGCCCGGGAGGAACAAGCGTCCCCCGGCTGCATACAACACCCGCCGCAAAAGTCCTGCAACAACTTTTCAAGTCAAGGAAGCAAATACATAAATATGCAGGTATAAACACATGAAGGAGACAAGAACACGAAGCCAAACCTTCCCACCCAAGACACAAAATGCTGCTCAACCGAAACTCCAGCGTCGGAAATGCACGTGAACAAAATCTGTTTATATACCTATTATGTCAAATCAAGCATAGTCAAAAAGTTAAGATGGTTATTTTGTCTGGTCAGGTCTCAAAACATCGGTTAACATTCTTGAAAGAGGGATCCGAAATTGTACTAGACCCCTAGATCAATCACAGAATTTCCTCAGTGACAATTTCAAACGTTCCTCAACATATCCTTGTGAGAGTAGTTTCGTGGCAAGAAGCTTCGCTCTCAGAACGATATTTTCGTATGTAGAGCATGCCCTTGCAAAGCATATAAGTTGTGAAATGAAGACGCCATATGCGGGAGAGGAAGGTATGTTGCTACTCAGAAAAAAAGAAATCAAATCAAATACAATTTTATTTATTTATGCGAAATTTTCTTTGTCATCATGGCAAATATTTAACATTCAGATATATTTATGGTGTATTTTCTATGAGAAATATATACAATAGAATAAATATTAGAACATACATACGTTATAATTTTGTGCCCCCAGATGCGTATTTCGACAACTGATGTCTCTTCAGTGATAATCATGGCCGAATGATTGAAGTTCCAATAATTCATAAATATTTGAAGAGCAGATTTAAAACCAAATTGGCCGAAACAGTGAGCGAAAGAATCAATTTAAGTACAGAGCTGAGCATAAGGGAGATACTCCTGTTTGTTTTAGAGTAGTTTACAAAATTTCTTGACTGAAAATTTTAAGTATATATTTCACGAACGTACAAAAGCATTGAAAACTAGACTTATGGTGCCCTCTGGGACTATCTGTCTACCAGCAGTTTCTGCTATTCGTATTTACCATCTCGCTGTATGACAAACCTGACGATTTCAATTTTCCTATTGCTAACTTTCAATGCACATAGAGTAATATTCCTTTATCACCTGGATATGATGTCTATATGTCACAACGGTTCTGATGTGCTAGAGTTCTTTTTTTTTTTTCATTTAGCGAAGTAGGCTACTGAGTGAATAGATAATATCGCAAGGATACAAAAACACCACGCTTGATTTTTACATTCTGCATAATTCGGATTGCTATAAAGACTTTCTTGCTGCTTCTCAGAAATCATTGTCTGCCATGTTGACTTCTTTATTGGTAGTTGTACTAGTTAATTAAACCGTTTGTGTTGCAATAATACAATATCGCACAATTCTACTTATCATTACTTTCACCTATTGTGACTACGGTATAGCGTTATCACTAGATATGACTGTGAGCTCGTATAATTCTATGGCATCAGGGCGGGTGTGATCGGTCAGCAAGAGATTCTTACTCCTCTATGGCACCTGATACCACCTCTGGTTCTTCCAAGGGTCCGCGATGGCCAATATCTCTATTTTGTCTTGTACAATAGACGTTCCGTTATGGACTACTGCTCCATATTTTAGCATTTTATTTACATGCTATAGTGCAAGATTTATAGACATCTCACTTACATAGAAGAATTGTTCAACAGGTAATCCAGAGTTCACATATTTATCCTTTATACTAGTATGTATATTGCTGTCAATAACTTCAATCCAAACAAAAATATTGACTTGTTTACTTAACACATTTATTAGCTATTATACTCTAAGTTTTTGGTGGATAAATATATAAAGGTAAAACAATTGCATAAACGGAGACTGAGATTCCAACTGGAATCACCATTGGTACAAAATTTAACTATGTGTAATCACACAGTCTGATAAATACAGAAGGAACTGACACGTTATACGATCGTTAAACTTTTGAAAAAGTACTCATTGTTCATAAAGTCATATGCATGTTTTTATGATTCTTCATCACCAAATCGGTTTACAAATTTGATGAAGTACAAATTAGACAAAAGAAATTGTTTAAACTTACGCATTGATAAATGGTTTAATTGAGAAGCAAAATACTTTCAATGTACCCCCATTTTTTAACAGACCAGTAGAATTATTATTGATTTATTAATAAATACTTGTGTAATATTACTACAACTTCTCATGTGAATAATTTAGCACTTAATCTCATTCGTGGAAGGATATCCTGGTATCCATTGTCTTCCATTAGTTTTATATGATTCTGCTTTAATAGATTTGTTACAGTTGATCGATAATGCTATATAACGGATATACATTATAAAAGTGAAATCAAAGTCCCATTGCCTGCCATCAGTACAGATATTAAACAAGGAAAGAGACATAAATAAAGCAATCTGTAGTGAATGTTAACTGATGTTGAAGAAGGTCAGAATCTTACAATGAAATATCACTTCTGTAAGAATCAAATGTATGGTCCCATAAAAAATATTTGTATTTCGCCTAATCATATATATCTTTGTACAATATCCAAACGGATTAGTTGCAGTACCCTTCAAATTTTCTGGGATCTATTTCTTAGTCGGATCCTGTCACCGTCCTGGAACAGACACTGAATATGCGTTTACTGCTGTTTTACAACAAACAAATACTTTTTAATGATGGATTTCCCTTGATTTTCTGTAGAAAAGAACAAACCAAATATGGCTTTAAATATTAATTAAACAATATAGAACTTTTATTCAACTATTCGGAAGATATTCCTCCATTTCCCTTTGAAACTTAAACACTGAAAGAAGTGCAGAAAAAAGAAAGGAAAAAAGTAAAATTATACGTATACATTATTTTAATTTATTTGTATTAAATGACGGCTGGTTGAGTTATTTACAGGTATATATTATTCAATTTTCACATGAAATTCTGTCTCTTTAAAGTAAAAATCTGCCACACTGATCCGATTTCCACAACTCATAACTATATATATATATTTATATATATATATATATATATATATATATATATATATATATATATATATATATATATATATATATATATATATATATATATATATATATATATATATATATATATATATATATATATATATATCAAACCATAAATAAAGAATTTTACGCAGAAAAAAAACAAATGTAAATGACCACGATGAATGCAGATTATAATATACTCAGGGATTGTGATGGTCTCCTGCAAGAACCCAACTTCAGGGAGGATTTCAATATTTTTGTACCAGAACCGGTACCCATGCCATAGACTATTTTAAAGATATTTTTGGAGTGTTTTTTTTTACTTCAGTACATCGCTATAGAAGACTTTTCCTCTGTAAATATATGATCAAATGCGACACAAAAACACACTGTGTGTACAAGATGAGAGTGCAATTTTTTGATTGACAATTGATCATTTCATGGTTTGTTGTTGCTTTAACTTTATATACAGTACATTTGATAACATCTTAACCTTTGGTTAGCTCTTGCAGTAGTCACTGGAATTACTTCTCTTCTCCTTATCCAACTATTTGAGGTGTATGGCAACGTTGTAATAAATACAACAACTTTTTCGTACATGTGCTCACTAAACAAATGTGCACAAAAGGAAGGTTTATCAGTGTTAACTGTCCATGGTCGGTACTAATTCTACAGGATTTTGTTCCTATTCCACTTAATAATGGTCAACAGCATTACTTATAGGAAAGATCATGAGTGTGACCTAGGCACTTACTTCTATGAAACTTCATATGTTACCAATCACATTTTATATTTTCCCTAAATCACATAGACATTCTCTATACTTAATTCATATCCTGTATATGAATTAAGAGCAAGTCGTTACTAGTATCACCACCAAGAAAATAGGACACACGGACTGACACACACTCATACGCTCTCAATAATTGTAACTTGACTACGTCGAAGACAAAATAATAAATGGTGTCGACTTCGGACAACTATGGACAAATAAGATTAAATGTAGCCATTGTAACCATCATTACCAACAAAGAGTAAAAGCACCATAAATCACGACATACAAACTGACCTTTAATTTCCAGAAAAGTTTATCTCTGATCATGCGTGTCCAACAGCATTTAATTATATGGAAACTCAGAGAGTGAGAAATACAAAGTAAAGCATCACCGTTAATGTCACCAAATAACTTCCGGAGAGCTCCCGTCGCAGATCAAAAGTCCGCGCAGCGCCAGAAGCCTAATCACGACGCTCTCTATACTAAATGGCTTTCAATATCCGACTCGCGTCTCATTCTGTATACTGTATTGATCTGTGTTTAGCTTTAATATCCAGTGTTTGTTCCTTAATTCAATCATAGCCTCTAGGGAAACATTCTTGGAATATAATTTGCTATTCTTTTCTTCATAAATTTATCAGTACTGAAATATGAATATAACGTACGCATGCGCTGTTAGGTCTTAGTCTTTAAATTACTGTTAGTCGCCTTAACCTTTTGAATCTCACTTCAGTGCTTACTTCTTACTCCGATAATGTGTTAATGTTTACATTTATTCTGTTCTGGAAATGCACCAGTTTTTTTCTAAATCCCCATTGATCGGATTATAAAAGTCATTAGTGTTACGTCCCTTGCAAAGTAAAAGGTATTAGCGTTCAATTTCCGCCTCTTTTCTGAGTCATTTATAGCGCTTGCATGACGGGATACGGCAGATAGTATCCTATTAGGACGGCAATGGATGTCAGGTTCCCTGCACGCATCACGGAGCACCTTCACTGTATAATTGAAATATCTGTCATGCTATCCGTGATAATGGGAACACATCTTGGTCGCTAAATGAACAGAACACAAGTTTAACATTAGTTTCCTATCGCTTCCCACTGGCAACGGTATTCTTTGACATACTGACTCGTCACAGAGGCTAAGGATTGATGAAGTGAAAAATAAAGAAATGTATATGAAATAATCATTAATACCAAACACGGCTATTTTTTTAATCGTTTATGTTATCGGTATTTTATTGGTTGGGGTTTTTTTTTATTTGTTCTTCACGTCGCTTTCAACATTTTTTATATCGCGACAGAGAAAGAAGTGACTAACCCCTTAACATGGGAGCGCAATCCGGAAATGCACCCCGCTAGCAGAGAGACCACCTTACCAAGACTGGCCCTTCGGTATTCTGTAAATTGGTCCTTATTTGTACTTTTTATCGTCTAATGTAGTATTAGGTCTTTTCATAATGAAGAGTTATTTACCCCATATGTAAGTAGCTGGCGGAGAATAACTGTGGCGTTAACCTATGGAAATCGATGCATAATTATGGGAAATGAAAGGGCATACATGACGATTGAAGGTTGGTTGACGTCAAAATGGATATGACGTCAGAAAATTGTTCTAACGCAAAATATATCTGTATCAACATACTCCTTAATCACAAAAGCAGCATAAGTAACTATCTCCTTGAGAGTATAAACAGCTAATTCAAGAACTAGATTTTGAAATAAAATGGTCATAATATACGATTTCTTGATACGTAACGAATATACACTTTCTGAGGGATAACACTGAAGGTAATAAGTTGACAAAAGCTGAACACAATATTACATTTCTTAATCACGTGGTATTCCTGAGTACTCATTACCATGGAATGATACCACTTTTTGTATACAATCCTATTAGTGATCTTTGTGTGTATTTTACATAAAAGATGGTCCAATGATTAGTGTGGCTTGTTAATACGTAAAATGATGATTCAAATGAAATAGAATTGAAACCTGACACTTGTACGGAGTTTTTTTTTTTTATTTCTTCATCCTATAATAATACATACCAAATTAGCCAAAATGTATAATGTAAGGGAAAGAAATATTAATATCTGACTCAAACATGAATCTATCTTAAAGTTAAAGGAAACATAATGAGAGAGGCACAGGAATGTTCTATTGGTATAATACAAAGTACGGCAGAGGGCAGTCAAATGACATGATCCATCAGTTGGTGCCATTATTCAGTTTCCAGGCTTTTCCAAGATAGCCATCTGTAATGAATACTAAATTAAACATAACGAACAACGCTCCATGTGTACTATGGAATTTAAAAAAAACAAAAATGGATTTGTAATGAATACGTGCATGTTTCTGAGTACACTGATAGTGTTGACGTGGTAGAGCGATACTAAAAGGTCAACTCTGTTGGGAGGAAGAATTGAGATTCAAATAATTACAACTTGAATTCGATTAACTTTAGTTGGTTTATTAAGATAAAACTACGCCGTTGGAATGGCAGTGGTGTAGGAAGCAAATTAAAGGAGAGGGGCGAGGAGGGGCTGCAACAAACGGAAGTTTCATTTCATGAAAATTTGTTTCCTCAATTTTTCTGGTGTGCCGTCAAGTGGGAGGGTTTAAACCAGTTATCATGATAACCATACCATTTGCTCCTTCCTTTGTTGTAGATGACCGTCAAAGTTACTTAATATGTAAATAACCTTTAGTTGGTTTCTAGTTGGTTCACATCGTGTGTAGTGGCGTACGAAGCAGGTTAAAGAGGGTGGGGAGGGGAGAACCAAAGTTTATTTGATTCAAATAAATATTGTTAACTATTATCGCAAGGCAAAAAGGGGGCCTTTTTGTAATAAAGAGGTATTAAAAAGGATTTTTATGCCAGATATAGAAATAGTATGTGGAACTCCTTGTAGAACTTCATAGTACCCCCGTTTAAGGTTCAAATCCAATACAAGAATTACCATTAAAAGCTGCCTTAACAAAGAATACAGTGCACTGTGTGGCTTATAGAATTTGTGACAATAAGGTTAACTTAATCTCTAGTTAAATACAAGTCATAAACTTGGTTTCTAGTTTATTTATAACAAAACTTTCTCTCTGTTTTCCTACTTATAAGATCTCTGGCTTACAGGTATTCTGTATATCTCGTTTACTTAAAAATGACTCACAAATCACAGTGATACATTTTTGTAATTATGTAGTATTATTTCACTTAGATTTCCCGAGCGACATCTATTCGCTTAAGGTTTTTACGAAAAAGTTTTCAAGCATGTGTAATTGAAATTCCTTACAGCTGTGATATGAATCGAAAAAGATTGCCCTGACAATATTTTCTCTCACTAATGAATATTATGCGAGCACGGGATGATGTCAGGAGATAAATGCTTCGAAACAATATAAAATTTTTGATTACCTGTAAATTAACTCGATTAAATCAGATAATGGAGAAAAATAAACGTAGATTGTATTTGTCCACTGATGCACTGAAATGTTTCGTTACAACTTTGTCAATCTATATTGTATCTACTGTCTGTCCTGCTATATCAATTTTACAATATACACATATTAACGTCCTCTAAAGGGAAGTAGATATAAACATAAAAAATAACAACACCCTTTTTCACTCAGCCTCCTGGCCTTTATCAAGTGAAAAAATGGAAATGTTCACTACTTTTTAGTAAAATCCATCATTACATTATAACCATATAATTACATTACTGAGTATATCGTTATAATGTAATAATGGATTTTACTTAGAGTTGAACAAATTTCAGGATATTGAGGGGATCTGCTGTTGTTGTGTGATATGTGTTATTGTTTCCCCAGAGACGTTAAAGGGTTCTGTTATTGTTCCCTGTGGGATGTTTGCTAATGTCCCTAGTAGGATATTGAATGGATCTGACATTGTTCCCTGTGGGATATTGGACGGATCTGTTAATGTTCCTTGTGGGATGTTTGTTAATGTTCCTTGTGGGATGTTTGTTAATGTTCCTTGTGGGATATTTGTTAATATTCCTTTTGGGATGTTTGTTAATATTCCTTGTGGGATGATTGTTAATGTTTCTTGTGGGATGTTTGTTAATGTTCCTTGTGGGATATTTGTTAATGTTCTTTGTGGGATGTTTGTTAATGTTCATTGTGGCATGTTTGTTAATGTTCCTTGTGGCATGTTGAAGGGATCTGTTAATGTTCCCTGTGGGACATTGAAGACGTCCATTAATGTTCCCTGTGGGACGTTGCTGTGAGTGCGTCAGTGACATCATATGAGCTATTTTTGCATTTTATTTAGATGTTTTGTTAACGATACAGCAACACAAATATAAAACATCTATGTTAAATGGTTTGGCATATCGCAAACTGTTTGCGAGTATAGCAAACCACAAAATTTCTTATTTCATATGAATATTACATTCTGAGGGAAAAAACAAGGAGTTCGGGTTTTGGTTTGATCTTTGGACCAAGAAAATATTCCACAGATACAGAATTATTGTAATTTATACATGTATTTAAAAATGTAATACTACCATACTATCAGAATAGTAACGTTACTGCCTCGCATTAACTTAGACTTCTCTTCCTTCATAATCACAAGACACGATGTACACTGGAAATGGTGAGCTTCAAATTCATTAAATTTGTCACGTGATAAATGTAAATCAAATATTTCTGAACTGAACATTTATAGCATATAATCCTCAACTAATTGAACACTACAGATTTTCTCTCAGAGACAACATCAATAAAGCTCACTCAGGAACATATCTTAGTATTTGAATGTCCATTTAAACAAAAGTGAACATTGACTAAAGTGTGAGTGCAAACGTTTCCATAGTGTCTTAACTTTATATAGAGATTCTATTGACACTTTGTTGAATGTCATTTCAAAAAACAATCACCCTCACGCATAAGGTGGGCAAATATTAGATGATTAAATCTTGGTAAACATTGGTCGTGATTAAGGCTCCCAGAATTCTCTATTAATTCCCCTGCCTTGCAGTGATAAGTAGCTTGACAACTTTCCAATAAATCATTGTCTTGTATTTCTAATAATCAGATAGTAGCGGAAATTATGGATCTTTAAGTATAAAGATCTCTCCAATTTGTGCAAGAACGTGTGTTCAAGCGGATATGAAGAACTGTCTCGGAAAATCGAAAGACAAGAATCGATATTTTGTTCTATATATTATTCTGGTCCACGAAACATTTTCGTTTGTTCGTTTGTGCCTTTTTACATATTTCACAATATCGACCGGTTGAGTGAAAAACTTTCAAAATGAAAAGACGGTTTATATGATAAGTACTGACATCCTCGTATTTATCAATATTTATCAGTGCTTGCATTATTCGATTAAATACAAATTATTATAAACCGATATAATTGAAAATCAATATTGTATATCGGCAAAATTCAAAATAAAATATTTAAGTATGAGGCGAATAATTCATTACGAATTTAAAATTTGATCCGCTATAAATTAAACCATTCGTAGCTTTTTCAATACACGACATTCGATAAGAGCCATAGTTTCATTAACGTGCATATAGAATGAAATTTTTAACAATCCATCGGGTTCAGTTAGAATTCAATGATGACTGGTATAATTTAAACCGATTAAAAAAACCCCCCAAATGCTTGTGGCTTTACTATTTGCTTCCATATTTTTAAACTCCAAAGACACGTTTTATAACAGTCCACAGTAATATAAATCGATATTAATTCTTCATACCAATATATAGAAAATGCATAAATCCATAGTAATGTATGTGTGAAAAGAAGGACTACACAAGACGAATTACTGAATATGAATTAAATTCTAATACAAATGTATATACAACATGCAAATTTGAAGTATATAGCCCCGATAAAAATGCTTTTTATATAACAACATCGCCATTCTTTTGCATATTTATTTTTTTTAATAAATGGTACATGGTTTAATTCAAAACATGCATGCGAGATTTTTTTTCGACGTTACAACTAAAATTTTATATTTGGCCTTCTCTCTTTTTTATTTTTAATTTGGGGGGGGGGGGGTATTCTAATAATTTTTCAATGAGTATCCAAAATAAATTTTGTTATAAAAAGGCAATGAAGCTGTACATCAATTGCTAGTTGACAGAATTTAAAGATAGACAAGCAACAAAATCTTAATGCAAACCTCCACTCCTCATTTTTCAACACAAATTTCGTCAAAATTAATTTAACATTTTAATCAATTTGACCCTGTAGTTTTCCATTATTTGTATACATTAGTTGTGCAGGAAGAACCTGGCGATGTATCAGAACGCATTGCAATATTGATTACCACAAATGTCCATGATAGATAAAGCGTGATCATGGATGGTGTAGCACCTCTGATAATGCCAATAAAAGGTTGGCAAATCATATTGAACCGTGTCTGTTCCACACAAGATAAAACATCATCGACTTCCTACAATGTTTTCATAGCAGGCTTGTTGTTTGATGTTTATTATTACAATCGATTTATGTCATCCAAATTAGATTTTCAACTCCGGCCTCCAAATAATACTTTCAGCATTAAACAGATAAATCTCGGCAAGTTTCAAACATCAATAATATTCTCAGACTCCAAACATTTCCGTCACTGTCGTTGATACTAACTATCCCTCAATGTCTGAAGCAATTTACCTAATGCTTTCATAATGAAGTTCAATACAAAATGCAATTTCCGCTGAAAATTCGCCCGCATATTTCAATATCATTGAAAGCATCGCCCTGCCATTCTCTATGGAATAAATATGATGAAAAGTGAAGCATTCAGAGATTTTACGTCATATTTATCCATTTAGTGTACAAGTTATTGAAATGTTCGAATAATTAATCTAATACAAAGTAATTTTCAATAGATGTAAACTTCTATATTATTCCCAAACGTCATCTGCATAAAGCTGGGATTTATTTATCGAGATACATTCTTTAATCTTTTAAAATATGCCAATATATGGGCATTGCATACACTACAACACGCATACTGATACTTCTTTGTATTTCTATAAAAAGTTATGAATTTTTTTACAAATAGTAAAGAATGAATATATCATTATATTGCAAGTACATCCATTTAAGGATTTACTAATATGTTGGTAGCTTATAGTCTTTCTTTGAAAATTATTCATTATTCTAATTTTGTTAAAGGCCAGTTTAATAAGGTACATGTAATTATCTGCTCTTGTTTGATAAGGGAGATTGATTGATTGATTGATTTTTGTTTTACGTCACTCCATGATTATATCCAGGGGTGGGTCCAGGTTTTGGAATAAGGGAACGAAGGCAGGCTACTCAAGGCCGGATCCCTGTTGGAAAGGGGTTTGCAAGGGGCGAAGCTTCTCGGACGCTCCTGCAGTTTTACGGTTTGAGGGCATAATATCGCACTCTTTCATCGTCCAAAGTCAGTACCTACTTGAATCAATGAGGAGACTTTTAAGTTCCACGACTGCTGTGACCTTGGTTTTCACTATCTCATCCCCAAACAAAAGCAACGCCTAGCGTGGCACAATACGCCCGTCGCTTAATTCGGACGGGATCAATTCGCATTTGGCATGATTTTCATGAAAAACATCTGACGTTTACTAAAATTAATTGCGTTTCATAGCATTTTATCATAGGAATAAGTTCAAGGGCAATAACTCATGCAGAAATGGTCCTATCCAACCTATCTTGGAACTTGACCTGCAAAAAAAAAACACTTCAAATTTTTAGTACACCCCCCCCCCCTTCCTAAAATTATGAATTTCTCAAAAATGAAGAAAAAGATATTAAAACCCGCCGTAATATATCTGATAGTTGGTATATTTTACTTGTTTCATGAGAAATTTCATAATGTTTTGACAAAAAAAATAGATTTTTAATGAATTTCTGAAAAATCTTGAAATTTATAAGTCCAAAGGCCATAAATCAATACCTGTAAAATATGTGGAAGTTGGTACATTTTACTTGTTGCATGATTAATTTCATAATGTTTTTACAAAAATTAGATTTTTAATGAATTTTCAAAACAAAATCTTGAAATTTATAAGTCCAAGGGCCATAAATCTGTCAAAAATGATAAATCGTAACAAAACTCGAACTGGTACTGACGCCGCTTGATATAAAGCTATATACCAAATTTCAACTCAATATCTTGAAAGACGGCAAAAAAGTCCGGAAAACATGACCTAGGACATATGGTCACCCCCCCCCCCTCCAAAAATTATAAATTTCTCAAAAATGAAGAAAAAGATATTAAAACCCGTAATATATCTGATAGTTGGTACATTTTACTTGTTTCATGAGAAATTTCATAATGTTTTGACAAAAAATAGATTTTCGATGAATTGAAAAAAATCTTGAAATTTATAAGTCCAAGGGCCATAAATCCGTCAAAAGCAGGTCAATCGTAACAAAACTCGAAATCATACTGACGTTCTTGAAATAAAGCTATATACTAAATTTCAACTCAATATCTTGAAAGACGGCAAAAAAGTCCGGAAAACATGACCTAGGACATATGGTTTACCCCCCCCCCCCTTAAAATTATAAATTTCTCAAAAATGAAGGAAAAGATATTAAAACCCGTAATATATCTGATAGTTGGTACATTTTACTTGTTTCATGAGAAATTTCATAATGTTTTGACAAAAAGTAGATTTTTAATGAATTTCTGAAAAAATCTTGAAATTTATAAGTCCAAGGGCCATAAATCCGTCAAAAGTAGGTTAATCGTAACAAAACTCGAACTGGTACTGACGCCGCTTGCAATAAAGCTATATACTAAATTTCAACTCAATATCTTGAAAGACGGCAAAAAAAGTCCGGAAAACATGACATAGGACATATGGTCACCCCCCCCCCGCCTCTAAAATTATAAATTTCTCAAAAATGAAGAAAAAGATATTAAAACCCGCCGTAATATATCTGATAGTTGGTATATTTTACTTGTTTCATGAGAAATTTCATAATGTTTTGACAAAAAAAATAGATTTTTAATGAATTTCTGAAAAATCTTGAAATTTATAAGTCCAAAGGCCATAAATCCGTCAAAACTAGGTCAATCGTAACGAAACTCGAACTGGTACTGACGCTGCTTGATATAAAACTATATACCAAATTTCAACTCAATATCTTGAAAGACGGCAAAAAAAGTCCGGAAAACATTACCCCGGACGGACGCACGGACGTACGGACAGCGCCATAACATGATACGTCCCGTCTAATGACGGGCGTATAAAAACAAGACATCGGTGAGCCCAAGGCAAGAGTTCAACTCGCGACCTTTTGCACTTCACCCACAAAGCTACATCAACTCTTCATTAGACGGTCAGCTGAAGTTGGAAAAATTAGTATAAAATTTGAGCAATGACTGTTTTAAAATTCAAGCTTTTCTTCTTGTTTGCATCGTCAAATGACTATGGTTAGACATTTTCGATCAAACAGTTGTCACCGAGTCACGTTTTTATATATCACCATGATATGCAAAAGGCAGGAGGGAAGGGGGGGGGGGGGTATTTCCGATGGCAGATAAATCTTAATGAATTCTTCTTTGACAGAATATTTGAAACAACTTCATACTAAAACACAAGATATTTATTTGATGAAAGTATAGACACAAAACATACTGAATTATTTAAAACTCGATATGAAACGTATACATAAAACGGTAAATATACAAATATATGTATGATAATGCTCAGATGAATGTCAGATACCTATCAAGCATTAGCTTATACCCAATAGTGGTGTTAAGTAGACACATATACATCACAATGTAGAGAATATCCTACATAGAAGCATCTACTGCTGGCTGGAAACCCGGTCGTCTATAAACCCTGTCGTCTATAAACCCGGTCGTCTATAAACCCTGTCGTCTTTAAATCCAGAAAGAAACGAGATAGATATTTTACAGACCTGCCTATGGTAATTGAAGCAATACATGTGTTTCAATTTCGATTGATAAAGAGTGATACATGGAATCGATGAAAAGTTCATATGTCAGAGGTCTGCATTAATTAGACCATCACTTTATATGGGTATGATTTGATGAAAAGTTCATATGTCAGAGGTCTGCATTAATTAGACCATCACTTTATATGGGTATGATTTGATGAAAAGTTCATATGTCAGAGGTCTGCATTAATTAGACCATCACTTTATATGGGTATGATTTGATGAAAAGTTCATATGTCAGAGGTCTGCATTAATTAGACCATCACTTTATATGGGTATGATTTGATGAAAAGCAGCACTAATTCAAACAGAAATTAGCTGCATCTTTTTTTAACTGAAGTTAAACAAAATCAGCTTGCACCACTCGACACATTACTTCGCAGTTTCATTATTTCTCGTAAAGGACCTATGTTGTGACCTTGGCCCTTATACCACAAGTACACAATTCAACTGTCCCTTACCAAAGTATGCATAAATCGATAAAACGTACGGTCTGCAATTTAAAAAATACGACATAGTCCTTAGATTTAAAATGGCACGTGACCTTTCTATCAACGATCTGAACAAACACTTCAATACCTCTTCTTCTTTAGATCAATCTATACCATACAATAAGAAGAAACTGTATAGTCTGCATTTTTTTTTTCACAATGAATGCTCAAAAAAGACCAAATGGCAATGTTTTAGACGCATAAAACGGCAAAGATTTTACGAATGAGCCATTAGTATATATCTATATATGGGTTCTTAGTGAAAGTTAACGATACTATAAAAACGCGTCGTGGACACAAATGTTGTGGACGTGCATTTTAGACAAATAGAAAACTACTCGTATCTTCTAATAGATGGAAATCTACGCATTTCCTGACAAACCATAACTTGTAATTGGGGTAATAAATAAAATCTCAAAATACGTGCCAAAAACTCTACTGACAATTAAAGATTGAAGGAATATTTATGAAATTTCGTAAGTACACGTAATACGAAGACTTTATGATACTTGTTATATCATACATTAGTCATTAAAACCACTCTAACAGTTTAAACACCGTCATAACTACACATTTTGAAAGAAAGAGTATCTATAAGGTGTATTGTGAATCGAATATCGAAGACAACATTTATAAGGGAGTATAACCTCTCTTATTTTACACTGTACTTAGTCATAAATGACATGTACTTCTCATTTACCTCACAATAAAACATTAACATTACTATTTTTAAAGTAAGTAGAGTGTTCAAAGGAACAAATGTGTTGTCTGTCATCTATTTTTCAAACATGGACGTCTACCATTAATGTGACTTTTACCATAAGGGTGACTTCAAACATATGATGATATGTGTGACGTCTACCATGTCTATGACTTCTCCCTTAAGTGTGACTTCTACCATGTCTATGACTTCTACCATGTCTATGACTTCTATCATAAGTATGACGTCTACCATAAGCGTGACTTCTACCATACGTGTGATTTCAACCGTAAGTGTGACTTCAAACATATGTGTGAATTCTACCATGTCTGCGACTTTTATCGTAAGTGTGACTTCAACGAATAGTGCAACTTCTACCATAACTATGACTTCTACCATGTCTGTGACTTCTACCATAAGTGTGAAGTCTGTTACCGGTACTTCTACCATAAGTGTGATGTCTACTATAAGTGTGACTTCTACCATAACTATGACTTCTACCATGTCTATGACTCCGACCATAAGTGTGAAGTCTGTTACCGGTACTTCTACCATAAGTGTAATGTCTACTATAAGCGTGACTCCTACCATAAGCGTGCCTTCTACCATAAGGTTAATTTCAACCATAACTGTGATTTCTACCATAAGTGTGATTTCAACCATGTCTGCAACTTCAACAAAAAGTGTGTGACTTCTTCCTTAAGTGTGACTTCAAGGATAAGTGTAACTTCTACCACAAGTGTGACTTCAAGGATAAGTGTGACTTCTACCATAAGTGTGACTTCTACCATTAGTGTATGTGACTTCTTTCATAAGTGTGACTTCTACCAAACAGACTTACAAACAGATGACAGCAGACAAAGCTATCAATGTATGTCACATCACTTTGCTTACGACTCGGTAAAGTATTTTATCTACACAAGTACACTTAGTTATTTTAAAAATATAACCAACAATACATGTAGCATGTACTATAAACGTAGGTCAAACATATAAACTATGTAATATCATCTCATTTTCAAAAGCTGTAACACCCACTTCAGAAAGAGTCTAGGAGAGTTTCAATATATTTGTGCTTGTCTTTACTACTCTCAGTTTAGTGACAACAAATCTCATTCTACATTGACTTCTGGGATTTTGTAAATTGTTCAGTGATAATTAGAAAATATAGTTAAATGGATGCTTTAAATGATGTTTTATTTCTTGATAATTTCAAATACAGAAAAATCTCCTTTTCATACACAAACATACAGATCATCAAAATACTGCTCTTCACTATATGACCATTGTGAATATAACATCTTACCAATACCAATATGATTTCATTGCTTACTTTGTAACATTGTTTTATGTTGGATTCCACATATATATTTTATATATTTACATATCCACTATGAATTTGTATTTTTCTATAAGTGATCCACATCTTGTACAAAACATCTCCTATCAAGGTCATGACATACTTTCTGATCATAGGGGTCATACACTGCCTTTGTATCACATATAAGGTTTCATTGTTTAAAGTTAGGCTTGCAGCACTGACAATCCAAATGTGATTCCCGGATTGTGCCACTGTGTAACGAGGTTGGTTACCTCTTGCTTGCAACTCACAATATTACTGAAAAATTGTTGAAAGTGATGCCAAACATCAATTTACTAACCAATCACCATGTCCAACAATGCTATAACCCTTTTTGCTGGTTTCCTGTTAACATCACTTTTATGAGAGAGCCTCCTTTTCCAGAAATATTACTTCAGAAGTGAATGATAAAAACCACCATGTCATTCTTTAACACTCTCATACATTTGGTTCTTCATTCAGTGTAACCTGTCTACAAATTTCTCTTTACACAAGATAGTACCTAAATTGACCTACCAGTACTTTGCCACACTTGGACCATCCCCTTAGCAGATACAGTCAAATGAGCAGCAGTACTTGTTAGTGATATCAAGTACATCATTCATGTCAAGTTTTCTCAAAATCCTTTTATTTGTTCTGAAGAAGTTTATCAAAGCTATATGTATAACATCGGTTTTGTATTAACACCAAACTAACCACCCCTTCCCTCAAACCTACACCTCCCCTTTCATATTTATATCTTTAAAAAAATTAAAATAACCAAAAATATTCTGCATCCATTCAAATTCTTAAAATAACTTCATTAAAATACATTAAAATACACAAATTTAATGCATAATTAACATGTATCTCTCCTTTTTTACCATTTGAAAAAAGTAATTTTAAATCCTGAAAATTTATCTTGTATTTGATTTCATTTATTTCAATAAAATCAATTAAATACATAAAATTAATGCATAAAGCAACCAACCATGAGGAAATCAAGAAAAAAAACTTGTAGCCAAAATATAACAACACTTCTTGAGTCACTCTTCTAGATCACTCTGATATACTGGTATTTGGTTAGCTGATCTATGCAGCTAGTCTGAAGAAGCTTGTTAAAAGAGGATACCCTCTTGGGCTACTGTTGCCTTAAAATCCCTCCAGCGATTTTGAGGAAGAAGATAAAAATATGAAAAGTTTACGGACAGCAATGATGGACAGCACACTATGTCAGTAGCTTACTTGATCCTTCGATTTTCTAATAATAAAAGGAGTAATGACATCCCATAGTATCTCACTGAACTTCAAGTCTGTGGACCTGGGTTTGATTCTGGCTGTCAGCTTAGATTTTTCTACAGTAATTTATTATCTTCTGCATCCTTATCTGTCCATTGGATTAGACGGTATAAACCAAGGTCCTGTGTCATGCTATATGTTGGCACGTAAAGATCCCTCACTGCTTCAGTTAGGTCTATAAGTAGGACAAAATTATGCAGCAATGCACCAGACAGGTGTTGCTATCGTACCAGGGCAATATAATCTTGAAATGGCATTTAAAAAATTGACAGAAACAAACAATATTCAAAAATAAAAAATAATTTTTAAAATTCAGCTCTCCAATATGAAGACTGTTCTCTCTTTAGAAATCAGATTAACAAATGACAGAAACAAACAATATTCAAAAATAAAATTTTTAAAATCCAGCTCTCCAACAAGAAAACTGCTCTCTCTTTAGAAATCAGATTAAATCCATACAATTATTGTATAGGTAAACTTCAATATTTTCTGATAGGATATTTTGACAACCCAGCTTACCTCGACATCAATTGTCAAGTTGCAATATTTTTTCCTTAATAACCTGATTAAATATAGTTTGGGTATCCCAGCATCTTCTATGTCATTTCATTTTCCAGTCCATTTATCAAAATTAGCCTGGTTAATCTCAACAATGGATTATCAATGGATTATAATTCTAATTTAGCCTTAACCAAGGACTTATAAACTTTATATTTTTATTAAGTCCTTGCCTTAATTTATTAAGTAATCCTTATGCAACATGCATAATTACTTGACAGTACCAACATGTGCATCGACGGCTTGGCTTTTTATCTCAAGTGTGTAAGCTGTTAAAACTATTTCTCCCTAAAGAATGAAATTTGATGATGTTTGCAGATAACAACCGATAAAATGTTCATTTAATGATGAAATGAGTGATTGGCATAATTCAAATAATTACAAGAATAAGCTATTGACAAAATTCAAACACTTCATTTGTGCTTGCTTAGAAATGACACAGAACACCAAACACCTCCTACCTGACCTCAACAACATTTCAAAAATAATCAACAAGAGCAGGAGATAAAGAAGATCGTGTCCCAGTCAGCTATTACGCTGTTATTTCAGGTGAAGTGATTTCAGCGTTTTTTAGATTCTCGATAATGGTACTTTTAAAAGTGGCAAATAAGTAGAAAATTTAATACTTAACTTACATACATGTACATATGCTTTTGTATCTTTATTATTCAATTTATTTACAGTTAAACATCTTATTTATTGTGAAATAAAACATTGCATATTTATGATCACGTGTGAATAAAACTGTCATTAACAATAATCTGTCTTATGTCATTCTTATTGCTATGCTATTAGGTGGTTACAAATATTCTATCCAGTGGTCATCGAAAACAACTTCAACGTGTAGCATTTCTCTTTTTTACACTCAGTTTTGATATCTCGACCTACTTACATCTAGACATCTCTTCTTGGTCCATGCAATGTTGAGATATCGAAGTTTGATTGTATAACAAGAAACCTTCAGTTAGAAAATCAAGTACTGGCCTGAATACATATTGCTCATTTGAGTTTAGAGACTTCAATACTGTTTAGCATATGACCTTGACCTTTGACCCTGAAAAACAATAGGCATTGTCCTCTTGTCATAAAATATAAGTGTACGAAATTTCACGGTATTGGCCCAAGTGCTTCCATTTTTATCATATTAGCAGGGTTTATATTTAGTTTGGGACAATGATATTTGACTCCTCACCTTGAAAAATTATAGGCATCATTCTCTTATCATAAGAAGTATGCCTACCAAGTTTCACAGTACTAGCCAAGGTGGGTAGTTCTATATCTTGTTTACAAGCTTTGTGGACAGTCAGATGCACACACATACAGACACGCAGAAAGATGCACTGAGACATATCATAATACATCCATCTAGGATAGGTGCATAAAATAGTTTATAACAGTGTTAAACAATATGCAACATATCTGAAGAAGTTCTAAGTAGTGGGTATCCTCCTGGACCCACATCTTTCTGCCTTGGAATCACTCCGTGAAGAAATCAGTCTAAAAGCTGAAACACTTTTAGAGGATAATCTGTACTTCTTTACCTTGGAAATTTCATTGAATTCCTTAATCTGGTGTTTATGCAGGGGAAGTTTAAAAAGTATCAAATGAAGAAATGAAGCTGCATGCTAAATAATAACACTCACACTTATTCACTTGGCAAAGATGAGCTAAAACATCTCATAGAATAGTATCTTAACAGAAATAAGTTAAAAAGAAGTTACAAAGTAGTAAAAATCACCACACAGACAAACCAAAAGCCATATCTCCCCCATTATCAATTTCAGTGGCATAAAAGAAAGTAACATACAAAGTTCAAAATTTAATAATGATACATGCAAAGATAAACATGGACAACAAATCAACAAAACATTTCATTCATATGACAATTGTACCTTTTTCGGAGGTGCAAGAGTAAACTCAGTTTCTGAATCACTGCTTGAGGTTTCAGAATCACTAGTGTCATTGTCATATTCACCTAAACCTGGTAAGACTCCTATGACTCGAGCCACTTGCGAGGTTTTGTTTGATATATTGCTGCCATGGTTACTATTAGATGAACTTGATGCATCAGAGGTACTTTGTGTAGAGTCAGATATGGAAGAGTTATTGCGATTCAAAGCAGTTTGCGAAAGATCTAGAAATGAATAAAATGGAAGAACATCTTCTTACTAATAAAATAAAAGCAAAACATTGTCAGAATATATAATTTGTACCATTTTTATCTTTCATATCTTAGTCAAAATATGTTCAAAATACTGTTCTCCAAACATGTAATCAATGATACTGCTACAGTTCCTCTCATGTAAGTTTACAATACAGTTGACTCTCATTTACTACAACACTGATGATTCAAATTTCCTTTCAGCTAGAACTGATTATTAAGTACCAAATTTATTTTCTCTACATAAATATATTTTCACACCTGAGACAAGGAAATACCAATGAAAAGCATGTCAGATTTTCTATTTGCAACTCAAATTGGTGATACAGTCTATTAATCCCTCACTTGAACACTATTTAACTCAAAGTGGTGATACATTCTATAACTACCTCACTAGAATGCCATTCAACTCAAAGTGGTGATACATTCTATAACTACCTCACTAGAATGCCATTCAACTCAAAGTGGTGATACATTCTATTAATCCCTCACTCAGACACCATTTAACTCAAAGTGGTGATACATTCTATTAATACCTCAATCGAACACCATTTAACTCAAAGTGGTGATACATTCTATTAATACCTCAATCGAACACCATTTAACTCAAAGTGGTGATACATTCTATTAATACCTCACTTGCATACCATTTAACTCAAAGTGGTGATACATTTTATGAATCCCTCACTCAAACACCATTTAACTCAAAGTGGTGATACATTCTATGAATCCCTCACTCAAACACCTTTTAACTCATTAGAATACTAATGAGGGATATCACTAATCAATAAAAGAATACATATATTGAGGACTTCAAGAAATATAGTCAAAGGATTTTAACAGATACACATACAGACAGCCACATCATTGAAACTATTAAATGAAATAAAATTATATTAATAGATAATAAAATGAGCTTCGTCATCCGTTATCATCCATGTGTACTATGAGTTAGAAATGACGTTGAACATTAGCAACCTTATGAAGTCATAGTAACATTTCACTGTTCATTACGTCATTTTTGTGAGAATACGTTTTATTTCCTCCATTAACATTAGAACTGCAGTTAATGGCAGCGAAGTCCATTTGAATTCATAAATTAGAAGATGATATAACAGCTTAATAAAACAAAAAAACCAAGATTTTGATGCATGAAGGACAGATTGATAGTCTAGAACAGTTTCTTCATTTTACTATTTTACTTCACAATCCATGTAAAAAATTAAAATACTAGTGAACTGTTGAAAGACACTTACCATTATCACTTTTCATCTTCTTCACATCACCTTTGGTATCAGTACTGTAAACAAACAACTACATGTAAACACAAAGTACCAACAAACAATGCTACTGAACTTATTATTTTAAAGTATGTAAATTTATTTTTTCTTTTTGAAGCCAGCGTGGTCTAGTGGTATCGCGTTCATCTCCTAATCGTGAGGCCGGGATTCCAGTCCCGCTCATGTCATGCCAGTGTCCTGTCTTTTGGATGAGACAGTAAAACCTGAGGCCCCGTGTCATGGTATGCATGGCACGTTAAAGATCCCTCACTGCTTCTAGTGGGTCCGTTGTGTGCCCCGCATCAGGCAGATGCCATCACCATATACGTGAAATATTCCTGGTGTGACGTTAAACAAAAATCAATCAATGTTTTCTTTTTGCACATTATATGTCATTTAAGAAACTTTAACAATTTTGGTTTTTAAGATTTTATTAAAATAAATGATCACCTCTAAAAAGTTAATAAACAAATAATATCTATCCTGAGAAACAATATTATACAATAAATGAATCAATCAAAAAATAACAATGTACCACCATTCAATTTCTTTTATTTAAATAAACAGTATTTTGAATGAAGGTAGTGATTGATTATTGTTTTACGTCATTCCATTACTATTTCAGGTATACAGCTACGGCTTCTGCCTGATGCACTGCACAGAAATTTATACCTTTGCAACAGACCCTCCTGAAGCGGTGAGGGATCTTTTATGTGTCATGCCTACAGTGACACAGGATCTCAGTTTTTACAGTCTCTTCTGAAAGGCAGAACATCGGTGTGCCAAATGGGGAAGTTAAACCCACGACCTCCGAGTCATACGCTGAGCACCTTATCCACAGAGCTACATAAGCTTTGAAGAAAAGTAAGATTACTGCATGTCACCAATGCTAAGGTTCTAAAACTGTTAAAATACTCTCTTGATTCTGAGATAAAAGATGGGGGTTTTTTTTAATAAATTTGGATCTACTTTAATAACTTACTAACCTTTTTCTTTTTACAACTCCTGCTAATAATGCCTGCTGAGATTTTTTATTCTGTGATGCTCCAATCTGTGATTTGAATTCTCTTCTCTCATCTTTGTCTGGTTTTTCAGGATCTATTCTGGTGACTGCTTGTTCTTGACATAGTGAAGGAGTAAACCATACTAAAACCTTTCTATATACATGTATACATGTACATTTATATTCGTTACCTATTTTATCCTTTTTCTATTTTCTACCTATATAAAATGTTAACACTAGCTCCTATCTTGAGAAACAGCATATCTATTTCAAGATATATCTATTTCATGAAGTATAATGCTCAACTTTTGAGTACACTTCGTGTTGGAAGAAGAAGAAGAAGAAAAGATATCTAAGGCTTAAAATGAGATCTAAATTTCTATGTATTTTGTTTATTAAAATAGGAGGTGGGTTATTCTTTTCTTTATTCTTGACTGATGTGACTAAGTAAAGAATAATATAATAACTTATTCGGGATATTCAGACAAAACCCTTCATTTTCATTT
This sequence comes from Pteria penguin, assembly GCA_035048485.1. Taxonomy (NCBI): domain Eukaryota; kingdom Metazoa; phylum Mollusca; class Bivalvia; order Pterioida; family Pteriidae; genus Pteria; species Pteria penguin. The sequence goes on along the minus strand of CM068582.1, from coordinate 45,639,207 downwards.
GTGAAATTGTTAGTCATAGTTCCATAACTGGAGCTGGAAATGTAACATATACATTTCTTTTCTAACCCCTTTTCATCAGATAATATGCAATGTTTTGCAACTAGTCTAGGCAATTAATGATGAGACTTTGATGTAAGTTATAAATACACTACATGCACTAATGCTAATTTATACTTTTAAAAATCAGAATTTACATGGAGATAGCAAAGATTAGGGAGAAGTATCACCAGACATTTACTGTGAAATTTATATTTTATCGTGGTTCTTTGAAAAGCAGAAAATACATGACTTGCCGATTCATTTATAGAATTATGTGATTCATGGTCCATTGATTCTGGCGGTAAAATGTAAGCATAGTCAGTTCTAGTCCAGTAGCAAAGCAGAAAACATCTTACTTTTGCCTAACAGAGTATATTATTATTTATGTTTTGCATATAATGATAAGTTTTGCAGAAATATGCTTATTGTGAATAAGAAAACTGATAAATAAAATATAAGCAGAGTCTATCACTTAACTTGGTGACATGACATTTGTGTGATTAGGGCATGGCTACAGATGGAGGATTCCATAGCAAATTTTTCTTTCAGTTGTTTAAGTGCTAATTTTTTCTTTCAGAGTTTGTATTTTTATCGCTGTTTTTCCTGACAGGTCATGAATACCCGTTAAGAGATCATTTGATTTTGTTTAATGTATAATTCAAATTTAGTGGTGTGATTGTATCAATTTTATTTTCTTACAAGTGATTAATTGCACCTATTCAAATCATGCATGCATGTGCATGCATTAAGCTTATTCATGCTTATATGTATTAAACACACACAATTTATATGTATGTTAATAAATTTGGACTCTCTACATATTCCTTGGGCTGGTGAGCAATTTGATATTACTGTTGTATTATCTACTGAGTAGAGGTAAAACGAAAACCTTCTGACGAGATCCTAATTTCAAATCATCAAAATATTTCTAACAAATTATGACTTCATATGATCTAAACCTGTAGATAAAGAAATTCTGAATGCAAATCAAACATTCACTGGTATCTAATCCCTTTGGTATAACTTCAACAAGGATATTTTCATCTCCTTTATAATGTTAGCTTCTTCAGAGTTACGTGCCTTATTGAGAGCAATTTCTCGTTGAGACACATAATCCAAGAATTCAACTTCATCTTCTTGGAGGCCCTTCACACTGTTTTCTGTATAAAAGAAATGGAAAATATAAATTTAAATTACCCCTTACATTTTCATGTAAAGACCAGCTTATTCAACAATGCTTGTTTATTAATATTTTCAACAATGCTGCTGCTTGTTTATTAATATTTTCTTAAGTAATAACTAAAAAAGAAGTATACTACAGTCAAACTTTGACTTTGACTTTGACATCTTGAACGTTGAAAATCCCCGAAGACTCAAAGTAATCAATCAGTCCTGACAACATTCCTATTTATTTAGATACACCTATCCAAACTCAAACTACTGAAACTCTAAAACCAAAGTCATTTTCAAGTCATTGTACGGTACAATCTGATTAAATGCATATCTTTATTCCGCTTCTCTATTTGTTCTATTGCGGATAAAGATTTGGCAGAATCCTGTAAAGGATCATGTTCTGATGAATTCTGATGGTGTTTCCGTCACCAAAACTGTTTTTTCCTATGGCCAATAAATGACTCGGCTAGGCACGTGCAAGTGACGCAATATGTAACGAACACCATTCAAAAACTCACTTGTAGGTCACGCACACTGGGGATTTAATTTCATTCCTAGGAATTTGTAGCCAATCCACTGATTGGCTGAAAATCAGATTTCACCTGAACATGACCCCTTATGGAGTTTCGCCAGATCTTTATCCAATATGGGTCAAATAGAGAAGTGGAATAAAGATATGGTTTTAATCAGTTTGTGTACTATATTTCAAACATGGAAACTGGAGAAGAAGCCATGGGTTTGGAAAATAAGTGATTTGTTAATACAATAATCACAAATATAACTTTGTGTGTGTCCATGTGAGACAGACTGCCTTACACACATATATCATGATATGTGGCCAATTATGTGGCTATTAATAGAAATTCCTGATCTCACTCACATCAATAATGTGGCCAATAATAGAAATTCCTGATCTCACTAAAATCAATAATGTGGCCAAAAATAGAAATTCCTGATCTCACTAAAATCAATAATGTGGCCAATAATAGAAATTCCTGATCTCACTAAAATCAATAATGTGGCCAATAATAGAAATTCCTCATCTCATTCACATCAATAATGTGGCCAATAATAGAAATTCCTGATCTCACTAAAATCAATAATGTGGCCAATAATAGAAATTCCTGATCTCATTCACATCAATAATGTGGCCAATAATAGAAATTCCTGATCTCACTCACATCAATAATGTGGCCAATAATAGAAATTCCTGATCTCACTAAAATCAATAATGTGGCCAATAATAGAAATTCCTGATCTCATTCACATCAATAATGTGGCCAATAATAGAAATTCCTGATCTCTCCTTCGTCTTTCCATAATTTTACTTTTAACATAGAAACTTCGAAATCTCGAACCTACCGAAACTCAAAGTGATTCAACAGTCCCTTATACATTGAGTTATTGAAGTTCAACTGTATTTTGAAAACAATGTGAGTGCACCTCTCTCTGTTGTCAATCTGTTTCTTTAAGAAATTTCATCTTCATAATTATGTCAAACCAGATTAATGTATTGTATGCTTCCCTTTGCCACTCAGTAACCTAATGTATTTATGAGTTAGTAAATACATGTAGATAGGACAGAAATTTGTTCCTCCTCCCCACAATGAAATATCAATCAGGGAGCAAATCACTATATACAATGTCTGTTTATTGTAGCTCAGTTAACAGTTCAAGTACCACACTAAGAATTCATTCATTTACCTACAATAAATTGCAAATATTTTATCTTGAAGGAAAAAAGAGTTCTTTCACAATTAAAGATCAAGAAGCAAAAGAACACAGATAATTTCATACAGGAAAAAAATATGTATGCACTAGATATCCCCAAACCTCTGAAGATTTGACTTTGGTACAAAGAAACATTTTTTCTTTGACAAATTATCAATTATCAATATTTAAAGTTAGAGGTTTTAGTACTGAAGAAAAAATTCATAATGTTAAATAATCATGAATAAAGATATTTTACAGCTACATGTTAATCAAAAGTCTGACACTTTGTGTCATAAATTACAGTTTTTATCAATTATGTATCTAAAGGAGAGCTTCAACATTAATTCAAAAATTGTATTATCTCTAACTATCAAGAAATTACAATATTAAATTACTTGGATTAAATAATATGGGTGTGAATTACAGAGATCTAATAAAACTTCGAAATAGTACTGACTGAACGAAATGGATTCTTGGTAATCCATTTCTTTTTTGTCTTTCTGTTCCTGAAGTTTTTCATACAAGCTGCGATTATCTACAACTTCTTCTGGACACTCTGTGTGAATATAAAAATTTCATACAAGAAATAAAAAATGATTCATTTTTTTTTAATCAATATTATGGCAGTATATACAATGTTCAAAATCCACTACAAAGAATTGGCGATGATGATGATGATCAAATATATATAGAAACAAACAAGTTATTGTATTTAATTTGCTGTGAGAACCCCTTTACAAATTACTCCAAATAACACATATTTTCACTACTATAATCAAAGATGTGTAACATGCAACAATGTATAATGTGAACCCAACCCCTCCCCAAAATTGAGAGTAGATATCAAACAAAATCAAATATCATATTATAATGCTCAGAATAGAAATTAATGAAAAAAAGATGAGAGAGCCAAAAATTGATATTGGCTACTTTAATGTTCTGATGTTTATCACGGCCTGCTATTTATTTTTTTCATGTGTGGTTATAATAGTCTGGTTATGCAACCTTGGAAGCCAGTGGCACAGGACAACCATGATGTAGTGAATATTTTATGCTACTAGGTAGTTTGATAATATGTTTTATTAACTGTGTTCATTGTAGCGTGAGTTACCAAGTACGGATGTATTATCAAGGTGGATAGAATAAAACATGATTAGATTTGGAGATGAGGAGGATACAACAACTATACTAATTGTATATAATAATATAATATAATAATTGCCCACTAAACACTTCAAAAGTAGCATTTATAGCAGTTATAGAAATAAATGAAACTACATGGGAAAGATTTCTTACTGCTAAATAAAACTGATTATTTGTAATTGGTACTTTTAACAGCTGATAATTAACCTGGTATGGTAAAACAGATGACATTTACTGTAGTATTCTATATTCCCCTATATATGTCTAATTATGGATGTATGTCTTACTTGTAATGTCATACATGAAAGAAACACTTCATGAAAATATTATCAAATTTCTTTTTAATTGCCTACAACAGATACATGTATTACATATTAAAAGTGGTACCTTTTTCTCAATCAAGTAACTTCCTGGTTAACAAAGCTCTGACTGTAAGTTGATAAATCAATTTGATGATTTCTTGCTCTTTTATAGTTTTTATTGAGAAAAAAAAAGATAGTATACTTTTTTATCCTTTGTATAATGCAAACTTATGAAAACAAGTGTGCATTTTACTCAAGTCAAAAAAGCCAGTGTGACCTAGTGGATAAGGTGCTCCGCTCATGATCGAGAGGTCCTGAGTTTGACTCCTGCCCTAAGCACACCGGTGTTCTGGTCTTTCGGATGAGACAGTAAAAACTAAGGTCTTGTGTCATAGTAGGCGTGGCACGTTAAAGATCCCTCGCTGCTTCAGGTGGGTCCGTTGCAAAGGTCTAAATTTGTATGCAATGCATCAGACAGATGCCGTCACAATATATGTGAAATAATCGTGGAGTGACGTAAAACAATAATCAATCAATTATACACAAGTCAAAATGATAGAAATCAATACTAGTATATATCTCACCTAATGGATCATTTTCACCTCTCTTTTTTTCCCATTCTTCCTGTCTTCTCTTTCTTCTCTCATCAAGCTCACCTTGGGTGACAAACTTTGATGTCAAATCAGTCATTTCTCTCTAAGAAATGATAACACTCTCTGAAAAGTACATTGTACAACAATAATGACCTAGTCAGTATAAGAAATTGAATACTTTAAGAAAACTTTAATCTCTTGGCAATTTATCTTTATCACTGATATTTCATCTGATATGCAAAAGTACTATGATTTCAATCGAGTGTTTATCCACCAATGTGACTTCAGTGGCAAGGAAAACTGTATTTAGTGCTTTACTTGATCTATGTTTTATCACTGAAATTAAACAGATTTAAAAGTAGACAAGATCATGTTAATATAAAAGTATGCTGAGCAAGTTCCTCTTTACTGTTCCCTTATTTCATACAGGTAACCTTGTTATATGATTTTGTTCAACTGCACCAACTCATTTTCATACTGGTCTGAAAACAGTGCTCACAGATTACAGGATCTAACAGTCACTTCTCTCATCAACATGAGCGCTTGAAAGTATGTGTACATGCTGGCATAAATGTTGCAAATTATATTAAATATTATAAATCAATATATCTTAGTGTACACAAAATTCTTTCTTTTTCATTTATATTACTTACAACAATAGAATCAGTACGACTAAGAGATCAATCTGACAATATCATTTGAAATATGATTCCACCTATTGTGTTTCATTGGCTGAAACTCATTAACCTGTTAACATATTAATTCACTCCTGATTTCCAAATGGCAAAAATTGTATATGGTGCTCTAAAACTATGAACAAAATTCAACAAACCATGATTTGGGGAATGTGCAGTTTTAATGTAACACTAATGAGATGGATATATATCAGTTTTTGTATTTCTTTGTAATATTGCCTGAAGTACAATGCAACAAATATGGGTCACTTTATTTTTTTTTTTCTTTTTGATAGCATGTGATATGATGGACTTCTACATTACATACGTGAAATGTGAGGTAGGCAGAAATGATCGGTCAAGTTTTATATTCTTAAATCAACAAATAATGGGCAATTGTGATTGACAATCGGATTGTGCCCCTATGATAACAACAGTGTGGGTAGTCCAAATGACCTCTCCACATGAAAGCTGTAACCAAACCTCCTGTAATAAATATCTCCATTGTTTTTAACCTGTTTCAAGCTTTCGTTTGAATGGATGCTAAGACAAAGAATGGAACATGACTCTAAGCTAGATTACTCATCTTTTTTGCTAAAATTATGGAAAATTCTTTGGTATTTTGTGATAGGGATATTTCCTTCAAACATTATCCATGGCTTATTTTGGTGAAACTAACATACATATCATAAGGCCATGTTTCTATGGGAGAGTCAGAAATGTTTTTGTATGGAAGTTCCTGGTTTTGTATAAATGTGCTTTATTAAAATGTGAACTTAAAGAGGAACTGTCCCTCACAACCTGAATTTAATGCTATTGAAAAAAATCATTGATTGGCTATTTTTGTAGGCTACCCAAAGATATAAACTCTTCGTTAATGCAAGAATTCAAAACTTTAGGTCTACAAAGATCATGCATTATTTATGAAATAAAATGAATTCTTGTGAGGTGCACATAAATTGTCCATATCTGCCGAAAGCACCGCCTTCGTGCATGTGCAATAATATATTTCGCAGACAGACATAAACAAACGTATCAACAAGATGGAGAAAATGAAAAGGAAACGGGGAAGAAAGAATTTGTTTAGCGATTCAGATATGAAAAGTAGAAAAACAGATGTGAAAAAAGACATCTTTGTCTTTTTAATGCGGACACATGATTGATGCCATCATGGCTCATGAATATTCATCATCAAAGAATGGAACATGACTCTAAGGCTGGCCATGTGTTTTTCTAAAATTAGATCTTCTCGCAATGTCATTGAAACTGCTGAAAATAAATGAGTGATTTGATTGGCTGATGGGTTTTCAATGGCTACAGAAATGTTTGGAAATAATAATTTAAATATACTAGTGAAACTGAGTGATTTGCAGCACTTAAACGAAGAAATGAGGCATAAATGAGGAATTTATCAATTAGTTTATATGTTGGGACTTAAAATATGCATGAACCGGTGAGTAATACTTACTTTTTAAGTTTTGGTTTACAATACATGAAATCTAATGATTTGGCTCTGTAAAGCAGTCTGACGGTAGGGTATAACGACAATTGGTCAAAATGCCCTTCGTCAGATTTGTTGGACTAAGTCGGGACAGGAGAGGAAAAAGGAAAAAAAAGTTCAATATATGGTCATTTAACGGTTCTTTTATAGCTCCATCGAGCTACAGTAGCCCGGTCTGGTGTTTCTCCAACCTGTTAGTTGGATTATACCAGTTTACGGACGGACAAACTAAGGTCAGAAGAAATTCGCAGTAAAAAGCAGAAGAAATATTGTTCAAATCTTGTAAAAATTCAAAAGTATACTGTATAGATCTACCAATCGCTAAAAATTCAGTCAATTAACGGAAATGCAGTTCCGTTTTATTAGTACTACCTGTACAAGTGAAGACACACGATACGCGTTATGTTCGCTCCCGATATGTTGATGTTTTGTTTTCGCTTTAAATCATCAATGTCTTGCAGATGCTTTGAATCTATGTAGAAATCGCGCTAGTATAAAGCATACGATCGACGTAGACTATTTCTCCACGTTATAATTTCTACTTTCACTTCGATATGTGTTGATAATTTACAGATGCAGATTTAATCATGGCAGAATTTGGAAAGAAACTAAATGATAAGAAATTCATTTGTGAAAGATGTAATTCGATTATTTTATTGCCTGGGAAAGCAGAGTTTTGCCAAATAAAGGTAATACATGAAAAGAGAATAGAGTAATTTCTTAAAATGATAAATTCTCGAAGTCCGCGTGACATCACACTAACTGACTAAGATCTAAATGAAGATATTCCCCGAAACATTCCGAGGATGACCTAGGGGATAAACTCAGTCTTTATCATAGACCGTAATGCAACTTTGCTGAGCTATATTTTGAGCACAAGAGCTGAATGAGTCATAAAAATTTTGAAATTAATTGAGGAATCTTGCGAAGGTTAACTCTCTTTGGCCATTTTCCACTTCAGCCCAAGTCACTTCGGCCTTTTACAACATTGGCCCAAGACATTTCGGCCTCTCTAAAAGACATTTCAGCCCTTTCGGCCCATTCCAGGAGACATTTTAGCCTAATACGGAGTATCGCAACTACTGAAATCCGTCACGCTTTGCATTTAGTCACCTACCCAATCGATTGTTCTCAATGTGGGCAACTTAGGTCATAATTATATGACGTCATAATAATCACAAAGTGCACGTGTATGTTGATGTTATTGTAGTTGCGATCTTCTGTATTGCCTTGCAGTTTTATGATTATTTATTGCTAAAGATACTTTCCTGGCAGTATATAAATTTAACATGTTCAGATATTAGTGAGATGCCTCAATGGTCTGACAGCTTCCTTCGAAAACAAATGGCAGGAAATTAAATTCAAGGTAAAAATGTTTGGTAGGTTTTGCTGCGTAAATGTGAGTTTTCAAAGGTGTTTAATTTCCGCAATTTCTTTTAAAGAAAACTGTCGGATCATATGTAGCGCAGATAAAGATACGGTGAGTTAAGGTACTAATCAGTCAGAATATTAAACATTACTTTGATGTTCTACCATAGCAGAGACATACCGTATTTACTCGAATATAATACGCACCCAAGTATAATACGCACCCCCCAAAATGACCTCGAAAATCATGAAAAAACGTCTAACTCCGTGTATAATACGCAGGGGAAAAATCCAAAGCAAGATGTCAATTTCATGTTGAAACAGCAAGACCGCGAGCTGAATTTGCTTTGCCGTATACCTTTTACAGTGTAATCGTGTAACGTGTATCAAAAGCGGCACAGAACGACAAGCCTTTATTCATCGTGTGATATCAACGCTTTTCTCTCATTCATTTCATTTACAATCAAATTCGCATAGACTTAAAATGCTTTAACTAGTACCCTCGTCCCAAACGATCGCTTCATTTTTTTTCTCTCGTTAGAATGAACGTGCGTGTCTACTATACTATCAAGGACGTAGATGTGTACGTCTCTGATACTATGTGAACTTTACGCGGAGATCGCAAATGTTTGTGAAGACAAAATATATATATAAAAAAAACCAAAAACTCATGAATGAATGTTATCCAAACTGTCGATGCTCATGCCGTTACGGTCAAGTAGTTTCACCTGTTGCGTAACTATTGATTAACCAATTAAGGATAAATCATTATATCACTCGTACAATCTGCTAATCAGAAACCATTGCTAAATAACACGGCGCAAGTATTCTGCCACATAGTAGACTTTACTCCTTTTATCGCCTTGGGCATTTACTACGGGAAGCATACAGTATACAGACAACAGATATATCTCGCGCCTCGTGGGTTTGATTGACGGCTTTAAACTTTGACGGACACACGCACTCCTCTAAATCCGCCACTGTAGCTTAAAAGCGTGGGAAAAAGTTCCAGATTTCTAACCCTATGTATAATACGCAGTGAGAAAATGAGGGGTCAAATTGGCGAAAAAAAGGGTGTATTATATTCGAGTAAATACGGTATATGTGTATCTGAAAATAGCAATGAAACAAAACAATCTAACAGTGTGCTTGTAATTATCATTTTTAATTAAACAATTAAGTTGCACACTGTCTGTGAAATAGTGTATATATATTGAGAGAGAGTTATATTAATTTAGTCCTCATCAGTTTGGCCAAACATCTGGGCACATTCCTGTAGAAAATTAGATACATGTGGATATCACTTTTTGGTCAGCGATAATAAATCCTGAGACTTATCCCCCAACGAATTTGATGCAGATTAGGTCATGTGACCAGTCCGACTTCAAAAATGTCAAGTAGAGCTACATGAACATGTATGTATTGTATACATAAAGATGGGTGCAGTCCTGACATAACATTCACATTAAGATGGAAAGCGGTCACAAGGACTGCTTTAGAACACAGGCCAGGACTGCTCAAGTGAACCACAGAAATCTGAAATTCTTTCTATAAACATAGCTTTTATAAAGCATACCCTTGGATTGTTTGGGGAGAAAAAAGGAAGGGGAAAGTTTTTGAACCCCGATACATCCCGCCGCATTTCAACGAGAATCGGTGTTTTTCCACCAAAGCAATGGCTTGGACAGATTATTAATCTAATTACCCAATTGTCATTTTTGGTCTGGTTCCAAGTGAATATTTCTTAAATGTAGGACTGAAAATTAACTAAGTGTTACCTGCCCTTTAATAACCTTATTAGATTCCACAAAGCTACAAACTGCTTCGAGTAAAAACTGGAAGTGTCCTTGCACATTATGTTTTTTCTTTTTTTTTTTTTTTAATCAGAGTAACTAAGTAATAATTAACCACTTGAGAATGTAAAAGCAGAGATAGTGTTGTTTGTAAGTGTTTTAATTTCCTAAAATGACATTGGATAATTAGAATAATAATCTGTGAAGCTGTCCAAGCGGTTGTTTTGGTGGAAAAACGTCAATTCTCACTGAAAGGCGGCGGGATGTATTGGGGTTCAAAAACTTGTTGCACTCTTTTCCTTTTTTCTCCCACACAATGATCAAAGGGAAGGCTTTATAAAAGCTATGTTTATGAACAGAATTTCAGATTCCTGTGACTCGACGCACGTGCGCTCCTTGCATGAATGCAGGAGGAAATTCAAGTGAACACAATTTATTTAATAGTCCCACGTTCATATGCCTACATTTATCATTCTTTCTATGCAGTGTTACAGATGGAGGAAATGGAATGAATCTAATAAAATCACCCAGAATGTTGCTATATATACATGCTTTAAATGTAACATTATGTTAAAATGACACCCCACATTATGGGTTTAATATGTAGTATGACAAAAGAAATTACCGCGTGGACATGCAATAAGGTATCTATTAAAAACTTACTCAGTTCATACTATAAAGAAACTAGCACTATTATTTTTTTAAATTTTATTTTATTTATTTAGGTATGTTTTATTAATTTATTTATTTCTTATTCATTTATATATTTCTAATTAATTTATCTATGTTTTTATTTATTATTTATTTTTATAATTTTTTTTGTAACATAGCTATTTTTTATTATCTGTGAATAATATAATAATCATCATTATTATTATTTTTATAATTATTATTAATCATAATTATTATTGTTATTAATTATTATTGTTATTATTATAATTATTTTTAATTATTATGATTATTTTTATTTGTTGTTGTTGTGAAATAAGAATAAATTTCATTATCTTCAGTGATAGGACATTGCGTTCATTATTTTAAGAATTCAACTCTTAACACATAAGGACTTTATTTAGTTATACAATGATATGTACTTACGAACATAACTTTCAAGTCGTAAGCAAACGAACGTGGCTGTCAAGCACGTTCAAGCAACAGTCAAGCACGTTAACGTGGTCTTGAAATTATGTTCACATGGAAATCTGCATTAACACAAACCCATTTGCTCAGCAGTCTTGGGCACACGAGGAATGCAGACTTCACGTTAAAGCGACGTTCATATAATGTTATGTTAGGAGTGCACCGCACTGTACATATTTGATTTTTTTCATACTACATACAAAAGGTTTTAATTTTAATTGTTTTCAATAGCGCACAGTTTCGAGAAGACAATGGACACAAATCTGATGACCTGTCATCAGTCAATTAAAGTGAAAACTCACTAGTGCCGGTCTTTTGAAGATTGCTAGCGAACTGGTACCCAGGAGAAGTCATACCCAGGAGAAGTTGTATTCAAAATGTATGGGTATTCTCCAGAGAACTGGTATCCAGGGTACGATTTCTCCAGGGAACTCGTACCCTATATATAATTATTCTTTAAGTCGGACATCGAGGTATTTGATAATGAACGTTCCGAACATTTGAGATAAAGCTTCAGACTTTATCATAGAGACCATTGTTTTTCTGGGAGGAATTTTGGTAAAAAGGAATAACTGAAATATTTTATCGTTCAAACATGTTTTACACATTTCCGATCGTGTTTTATTAAAAAATCGCTTTAGAACTGATACAGAAGAATTTAAAGTACATACACATATTTTGTATTTAGTCGCCTACTAAATCTATTGCTCTAAACTTGGGCAGATTTTCTGTACCACTGGAGAAGAAAAGAATGGTGTGTTTAAAATCACGAATGAAAATGGTCAGTAATCACAGTCTTGCATATTTATGGAGGTTGTCGGGATATGTCTTGTGAATTCGGGAATATTCTTGAACATTTCAAACAACAAAATCAATGGATCTGCTGGTAGCATATGTGAAAATAAAGAAGATATCTAAATATTTTATTACAGATATGCTGCAAATTCTATGATTTACAATACTTCTCTGTTGGATTGAATTATTATAATACCTATACTCAAGGGAAATGTAAAGTTTTAATATATGCACAGTATAACATACATGTCTGATATATACTTATATATTATATACAGGGTACAAGATCTCTGGAGTACTCATACCCATTCATTTTGGGTATGAGTTCTTCTGGGTACTTCTTCTACAGGGTACATGTTCTTCTGATACTCTTTGAATGCATGGGACCATAAACCTCACTTCAAAAATTCATCAACCCACACTGTTGGTCATCATGAAATGTTTTATGGTATTTTGATTTTTAAAGTCATAGCATTCAGATGATCAAAATAAATTATCTGAAGCCTGCAATCAAGTTTTTGATGAATATATCAATTTATTGATACTACCACTAGCTGTATTATGATCCCTTTTTCCACTGTCAAAGCATTATTCGGTGCCCTTTACCACCCAACATAACCTGTCAATCTGTCATAGACTTTAAATTCATCAGGCTTTAGATTCACTCTCACACCATAGTATTGATAAAATGTTTTGTTTAATGCATACTTTAATTTTATCAGTTGTGTGCAATGTGTACCCATGTTACAATGTATTCTTGATGTCGGCACAACATCACACTGGGATCATAATGCATAATAATGCATACACCTTAAAGTTGGGAGAAAATTCCAGAGAATGTTTTGTTTTAGGTTCCATTCTGACTGAAATTTCTGACATTCCTTCAGACTTTGTACACCTCTTAATTTCTAAAACCTACAGACACAATTTGAATTTTATCATAGTTGATCTACTTTTTTCTTAGTTTTTGGCTTTCGTCTGAAAGTTTTTTAAACGTTTCTTGAGTGTAACTTGGTGGTTTTTCAGCTTAGACTTATTATGCCAAAAGCTGATACTTCTCGAAATGGATATGAGTTACAATAGGGATTTATATGACCGTGAGACATTAAAATACAGTGAGACATTAAAATGTAACTTGAGAACTTGTCTAACGGCGTAACGCTCATCTGATTTCTCTAGACCAATCATATTCCTTTGTTTGCCAAATTAATCATAAGAGGTATAATAATTTTTGTAGTCCAAAGGTCAAGGTCACAAAAATGTTTTATTATAAGATTTTCAAGACTGTAAGTCAATAGCTTTTTCATCCTACAACCATAAGTCTTCACACATAGAATGTCATTACTGTTACCCATGACACAAGGATATTTTATGACCTTGGTCCCATGTTATATTGCCATGGTCACTGTGAGCCAATGATCATACCTGTTGTTGCATAACCGCTGCCATGGGGGATATTTGTCTAGTTTGGACAGTTTTAGTTTGACCTTTATGATACTACTTATGATATTTAGTGGAATGTCTCTTGGCCAGTTTATTCTGAGGATTTTTGATCAGGTTATATTTTATTTAGTGACATTTTAAAGATCACAAACTAGATAGTCAGAGTAAAAGTTTTCAGTATATTACTCTGCAAATGGTAAGTCTGTAGAAATGCAGGTCCTTTATGTAAAAATTTTGATACCAAAATAAAAGTGATAAACGTAGTATGTCTGCTATAAAATGTAGGAATGACCTTGTTAATGTATTTTACATTCTGATCATAGCATGCATGATACATATCATATACTGGATTGTAATAATTTCTTGTTTTTAAGTCTGAATATTGATTTGTTTCAGTTTTTCCTTCCTCATATGAAGAAAAAGTCAGATGGAACATCAAAGGAAGGGGAGGATCTAGAATCATACTGGAAAGTAGATGATATGTTCACATTTGAAAATGTTGGCTTTTGCAATACTCTGAACAACATCAAGTACCTGATTTGTGCTGACTGTGAGATTGGACCTATTGGTTGGCATGATTTGAGTGATAAAAAAGCATTTTATATTGCATCAGACAGAGTGGTACAGGAGGGATAATGGTCAGAGACTAAATGAAGTGGACCAGTGTAATACTAAGGGACCAATATTAATTCATATTATGAACATTAGTACATACAACTAATTTATTTTTAGGCAATCGGTAGTTTCCTTTTGCTTTCATATGACTATGTGTCACCTCAATCCATAGAGAAAGGGTGGGGGGTACAAAGAGCAGGGAGGCTGATGGTATATATCCTTGGTGACTTTGGAATGTACAGTTTTGATTTGATCGGGTCATTTTAAATAAAAGTACTACTATCAAATAGACCAAAAGTGTCAATAATGCATTGCAATCATGGGTGAGAGGTTATGTGCATTCTTGAATGACTTGGTAAAAAAAAGATTGTTTCAGATCAGAACATGCATTGTGTATGAACTAGAGCGATTAGTATCACATAGACCAAGATTGTATCAATAATGTAAGTTAAGTTGAGGCTAAGAAGACACTGTAGATGCTGTCTCTTAGCTTCATTACCAATTATAATCTACAAATGTTACATTTAGCAATGTTGTTTTATATTACACATTATAAATCGGTACTGTTGAGGCAAGGTTTTACTTTGTGATTAAATATAAAAAATCTATTCTTTTTCCACATGACCTATTATTTTCAAGTATTTCTTACTTGTTAGACGAGTGATTTAATGCATACTGATAGCGCTCTATATTATAAACTATAGTTCATGTCTGTAATTTAAAACAAATGAAATTTACATTCATTCTACTGGTACATTTGTGTTTGTATAATATTTATATAGAATATAGTAAATAAACAATGAAGCATAATTCTAGATCGTATCAAATTTTGTACCATACTTACTTTTAATGTTATACATGTACAAGCATTTTAGGCAAGTCTTGGATCACAGGACAATGGCATGTAGAAATAACGGAAAAGTATATTTCTATAACGTAATAGGAATGCATTCAGAATTAAGAGAGTTGTTGTCTTTTTTTCTTGACAACAAGTGTTAACCATAATATAAGGTCACTTGTCCAAGAACAAGACCACAAGGTACAGGAATGTCATAATAGTATCCATGCTATAATGCATAAAATTCTAGTGTTCATAAATGTATTATAACCTTGACACAATTTCATATGACCAAGGTGAAGATCAGAGAGTAATGGCATGTTTCGTCATCCCGAGATCAATGTAAAAACACTTTGAAAAGCTCTCTTTAGCCTTATGGTAGATTATAGTTTTTCCAGTAATGACTTCTGGGTCTGGCACCATAAACTGAGAATATACTTAATTTAAGTCAAAAATTCATATTCTTCTGTTCATCAATGAATTAATAACTGGGATTTGGATTTTATTTAGTTTTATTCTACTGGTAAATAGAATTAAACCATTCTGCATTAAAATTTATTTGAATGTTTAATAATGGAATAAATTAAAATGAAATTTTTGACTTAAGTATATTCTCAGTTTATGGCGCCGGACCCTGTTCAGATTTCATTGTCTCTTCCTTCATCAAAGTATTATCACTAGGATGCCTCTGCCTTTTCACCTTCACATTGATCATTACCTCAAGTAAAGAACATGATGCATCTTTGTGTCCATGGCAATATCATAATGAAGTTGAAGGCATTCTCATAAAAGGTTATATAAAGAGACTTTGTAAATGATTTCAATGCATTTGCATTATGAGCATGATCTTGTTAAGGTCATAGATAATCTATGTATTTAGCGGTATTCTTATGGATGGACAGAGTTACAACTCAGACGAAATTTAACATTCCATTCCACCTCAACCTCACAAGTAAACACATACATCTAAAGGTATTTCCATGTAGAGATATATAGCTCCCACACAGCTTATGACAGACATCAAGGATATATCTAGGAGATTTCCCTCCTGTTGGAGGAAGATGAAACATAAGTATTATGGTAAATGTGTATGCTTTTATTTTTCATTACATGCGGCTGAATTCAATTTTGTGCATATGCTAAGATATTCAATTGTAAACAACCAGCACTTACAGCATTAAACAGACCGCAAGGGAACCTATAGTCCATTTATGGCACTAGTGGACATAGAAATGGAAGACCTGTTTACATCAATACTGCAGTATAATACTAAAGTTTGTATGACTTTCATACATTTTGTATGTGCAATATAATACTACAGTTTGTATGACTTTCATACATTTTGTATGTTCAATTATTAAATCAGTGAAATAGGAAGTAAATCATGAGTATTATTTATATTTATTAGTTTTATCATCATATTTCAACATATCAAAACAACAAGTAAATTCAATAAAATAAAAAGTACTAAAATACATTCACAATGGATGAAATATATATAATGTAAATCTACATTCTTAAAATATGGATCACAGAAGACAGATGAAAGCATTAGTAAATAAATACATACGCTATATAAACAGATAAAAAGTATCACTTCCACGTATTGCAATCTATGAATAAATAGTTAAAATACTAAATTAGTACATGAGATTTATATTTCATATCAACGTCCTAAAATTATCAAAATAACTGAGGTAAAAATGATAAGGCATTCTAAAACAATATCGACTAATATGACAAAAAATAGTAACTGCAAAATGTAATGTTTACAAATAGTGAAAGGAAATATACGATTGTCTAACAAAGAAAATGTCATAAATAACAATGAATAAGTACATATAGATGTACTGCTGCACTCTGCACGCTATGAGGTGATTGCATGGTTGCTGCCTCTATAAAGTTTAATGTTTGGCACTTCTTATATGATATGGGTTCACTCCTTTACACAATTTCTTTTATTATTCAGAGTATTCTACTTATCCTTACACCTATATCTGTCTTTTCACTAAATCTACAGTACCCTGCCTTGGATTTTTCTCGCTGATTAGAGAGATCACAACCAATAATTGTTTGTCAATTACTCAATACACGAATTACATGATACCAGAGTTAGATACCATCAGGAAGTTCTGGTAACTCAGCGTCTTTTGGTTTATCCATATCTATCCTTACACCTATATAGGAGGGAAATCGAGGTGTTCCTGAGTTGGTATATTCCTGAAACTTATATGTTATGATGCTTCCTATTTTTGGTGGGTGTCTGTGATCTTTGTCTGTCAATCTGAAACAAACATTCTTTATAAAATATTTTCACCACAATAAAATTACAATTGAAATCAATTGGGAAAAATTTAATATCATACTGTTCAATAGACTTGACACCAATATAAATAAAAATAAATAAATAAATAAAACGAATGATTTCATTATTACTTTTCTAGATTTAAGGGAAGTATATGTAGATTTTTATGAGTATTTAATAAGAAGGCTCCAGAGTAATAAATCAGTTAATGGACACAGCTTTTCAATTTTCTTTTATTCTCACCCTGATCCCACAGAAAAAATGGTTCCCTTGGCCATCTTCACTCTTAAAGCACCAACTTGACCTTGAAATCTGCCTTTACCAGGGTCATAACCAATTACTACAGCCTGAAAAATACACATTTCTGTTAATATTAAATAACAAAGCCCTCATACCATTCTACACTTAATTATCATAAGGAGATCTACATGGGTGTGTAATTAATCATAAGGTGATCTACATGAGTGTGTAATTTATCATAAGATCTACATGGGCATGTAATTTATCATAAGGAGATCTACATGGGTGTGTAATTCATCATGAGATCTACATGAGTGTGTAATTTATCATAAAATCTACATGGGTGTGTAATTT
Source organism: Pteria penguin (assembly GCA_035048485.1). NCBI lineage: Eukaryota > Metazoa > Mollusca > Bivalvia > Pterioida > Pteriidae > Pteria > Pteria penguin. Next base: position 45,621,181 of record CM068582.1, on the reverse strand, counting down.
ATCATAAGGAGATCTACATGGGTGTGTAATTTATCATAAGGTGATCTACATAAGTGTGTAATTTATCATAAGGAGATCTACATGGGTGTGTAATTCATCATGAGATCTACATGGGTGTGTAATTTATCATAAGATCTACATGGGTGTGTAATTTATCATAAGGAGATCTACATGGGTGTGTAATTTATCATAAGGTGATCTACATGAGTGTGTAATTTATCATAAGGAGATCTACACGGGTGTGTAATTTATTATAAGGAGATCTACATGGGCGTGTAATCTATCATAAGGAGATCTACATGAGTGTGTAATTTATCATAAGGAGATCTACATGGGTGGGTAATTTATCATAAGGAGATCTACATGGGTGTGTAATTTATCATAAGGAGATCTACATGGGTGGGTAATTTATCATAAGGAGATCTACATGGGTGGGTAATTTTGATGCCCAAGTTAAATTAATTGTGACAGTACAGAAACATGATGATTCTGTTTTCATAGTGTTGATATAAGGAACTTTTCTCTGAAAGATAAAGCAGTGGAACATGATACTTCATAACCCTGATAATGTCTGACTGAAATCTGACATTTTATTTTACAATACATGTACCTAATGTGCATGCTCTACAAATTGAGTAATTGTTTTTGTTTTTACCTCAGCATCATAGAATTTCTTGATTTTGAGAAGTGTGTGAGATCTTTTCCTTTCGTATTTAGATCCAGGTTCTCTGATCATTAAACCCTCTCCACCAAGAGCAATTACTTTTTTCAATTCATCCTGGATTTCTTGTTTACCACTGCATTGTGTATGCTTGCAATTAACAGCATACTCTGGGCTGTGATCTTCAAAATATTCTTTGATGGCCTTTAATCTCTTCTCAAATGTCTGCTGTCCAAGACTTGGTGCATCAAAAACCTATTCAAAATAAACAAAATCAAAATACAAACTTGGCATTGGTTGAATTTAACAATATATAATTTGTTTCTCCATAAATATAAAAACTTAGCTTTTGATTTGACAATTATACTTACATGATACTTGATCTTTTTCCACCCATCACATTCCGGGGTTTTCACAATGCTGACTGTGCTTTGAAATTTTTTTCTTCCTCCAAATAATTCTCCATCAAGATGCATGTCTTTTGGTAAATCCTACAATCCAAGTATTAGCCAATTTTAAATGCAGTTTTAAGATGGGACAGAAAACATCACAGTCATTTATCACACAGGGTATAATCATTTTAAGTGGATATGAACATTTACAAATTAATTTCCAACAAACTATTTCCAGCTGATCATGACACAATCTAATTTAATATGCTTTTACGATATCTACCTGTTTATACTATAGAATTATTTTGATAAGAGTTCACCTACCTTTGTGAACCAAGCGGGAGCATAGAAAGGGTTACCAAGTCTTGAATAGAAACACCTGAAAAGATATATGGTAATGAAAATAGAGAAAAAATAATCATTGACAAGACAGTTTATAATGTATTTACTTGTTTGGAGAGTTAATATATTCATAAGATTTTGTGATATCTATATACATGTACATATATAATACAGAAGCTTTCTATGCATCATATACATACATCAGTTGTGATATTAAGCATCAGCACAATGAGCTTAGAATACTTACTTTCCATTCCAGAAAGCTCGTACCCCATCCAATTTTTCACTCATCCACCATCCTGTGGGATTTATAGATCTGAAATTTCAAATTAAGAATATTTACAAACTGTAGAAGTATAATCTACAATGCTCATAATTGAGTTTATGAATATAGGTTTACTATAATAGATATGTACACTAAATTCAGATGATATAGAATATGAACTTACTTTTCATCATATTTATGGGCTAATAGCAAGCTAACATTCAGATGACTGAAATGTTTTGTGGGTTCTGGCTTCTTCTCCTTGGTTGTTGGTAACCTTCCAACTCGACTCTTTTCATACTCATCCCCTAAGAATTCTCGTAAGTGTTTACATGTGCGCTTGTTTGGAGCATTTTTTTGCGTCTTCCAACCTATACATCTATAAAAATAAAAGAAAATCAAAACACATTAGCCTACAAGGTATAAGTACAAATATCTTCAACATTTCATAGAAATTATTTGCTCTTTGAAATACCAATCATGTTGGAATTGAAATATGTTTAATAAAAAGTATATGTGTGTAAATTTACACTTGGTTTATTTTTTCTCTTTCTACAAATATGTAATACATCTTACGTGCAAGAGAAATGGCTGCCAATCCTCTTTAGACGGAACCCTCCAGCTATGTCCTTTTGCTCCCCATCCTCCAGTTTATTCTTCGACTTGGGTCTCTGACTTTTTCTAGGTTTCCCATCAGCAGGATGTCTAAACTGTTTGAAGTGATTTGGATCTTTTCTGAAGCACTTATCCCAATATTTACAATCCTCTCGTCCGTCATCGATTTCCATTTCTTCCTCCTCATCCTCTTCCTCCTTTTTCTTTTTAGGTTTCTCATCCTATATAAATCATGTCACTATTATTTTAATATCTAATTTTTTACTTTTTTAGTCAGATTCTTGTACTTTTAATTGTAAGCACAAGGTATGACATTTTTCTATGTTAGTTGTAATAGTTTAAACATTTAAACATACAGTGTATGCATATTTCAAAATATTCAATATTTCAATATCATTAATATATTACATATAATATACATGTACAATTAATTATAATAACCAACTAGGTTTGCCTGTTCCAATCTACTTTGTCTTTGCATACCCATGTTAATGGTGTATCACCTTAGGTATATGTAATTAATTCAGTTGACAGAGAATCTACACAGTATACAGAGTTTCTGGCTCAAGTACATGCTAATCTGTTTTCATATTGTGGGTGCGTCAGTATCATATATGTGTATCGTCAGTGTGTCAGTATTATAGATATGTAGTGGTTACTCACTGTCAGACTTATGCTTCTAGATCGCAGTTTCTTCAGTGCAGGTTTGGGAGGGAGAAGGTCGTCATCATCTTCCTCCTCCTTCTTAGGTTTCACTAAAGTACTTGTACTCAGATCTTCGGAACTTATCTCATGAGTTTTGTTCCTCTTTAATTTTGGCTTGGGAGGTGGGGATGATTCTGGAACAATTAATACAATACAAACACAACATTAAAAGGCTTATGTAAAGCTATTCATATGTAATAAGTATATATAAAGAGGCATCTTTACTTCCTCATTGTTTCTTGATTAACATTCCATCAAGATTATTTAACTTATATGGTAATGGAATCTGCCCGACACATTGCAGAGGACCAAGTTACTGAGGAATAAGGGTTCCTTTACATAACACCAGATCTCTGCTTTTCTGTCTCATGAGAAAGACAAGACATTTAAGCTAACAGTGGGGCTTGAACCCATGACAGGTCTTAGCCTGAGTCAAGCAAGCCACCCACTGAGAAACACCCAGCTGTATTCTCACAGTATAAAAGAATTACACATCCGACTTTATATAGAAATACATATACACATATCTGCTACATGTATGAAGTTGACTGCTTAGACAAAATCAATTAAAAACTTTATATTGTGTATACTCCCATTAACTTTTTACGCCCCTCTCTTTTGTATAAATTATGTTAACATAACATACCATCTTCCATCGCCTTATCTTCATCTTCGTTCTGATGCGAGAATTTAGCGATGTGATTGGGGTCTTTTCTGTAGCACTTTGAGCCGTATTTACAAGCAGTTTTCATCATTCAATTTCAAGGCTGTGTTAACAGAAATTTTATATACATAAAAATAAAAAAGTAATGAATATAGTATTATAAATCTCCTCTAAGGTACTGATTGATAAGCATTTCAATTAACGTTAGTATTTACATACTAGAGATGACATGATATATCTTAGATTTTCAGTTATTTATAGACAAGTCTAGGTCTAGCGTCTTACTTCTGCTGATGCTGGACTGTTTATGCCTGCTCAGATACCACAAACCGGTATTTATATCAAACACTATACGTGTATCAACATGTACGGTCAACGCCCACTCTGAAAAACTTCGATATTTCTTAGATTTATCCTCGGATATATGTATTAGCTTCCGAATGTTCATTGGGAAAATCCCATTTTCTAAATATAGATATTGCTGAAAGCACAAATTTTAGAGTATCAATATTATACTGGAGTTACCTGCTCTTGCTTGCTATCGCTTCGCTAAGAGCGTGTACATACTTTCAAATTAAATTGAACAAGACAAGCATAAACAAAAGGAAATTTATGATTGCAGATTAATTAAATTCGGCGGTCACTAAAAGTGGTAGTCCGAGTCCGAGTCCGAGTTGAAGAAAAGCCGAGTTGAGAATTAAATCGCCCACAACTTCCTTAATTTGGCATGGATTGACACCATATTTGAAATGATATATTCGAATATATGTAGGAATATATTGACATTGTCAAAGTTTGAAAATTTTTAGCATTCTTATGATTATGGTCGATTTTCATATTTTCAGGTCACTAAAAGTGGTAGTTGGGAGCCGAGTCGAGAGCCGAGTTGAGATTTTAATCGCTCACTGTTTCCTTAATTTAATATGGATTGACGCCAAATTTGGAATGATATATTCTGACATACAGTTAAATGTATTGATATTGTTAGATTTAAAAAATTCGATCATTGTTATAATTATGGGCGATGTCACTAGAAGTGGTAGTTGATAGCCGAGCTGAGAGCCGAGTTTAGATTTTAATCGCCCACATTTTCCTTAATTTTACATTGATTGACACCACGTTTGAAATAACGCCTATGTTCTGATATACAGTAAAATGTGGTGACATTATCAAAAGTTCAAATTTTCGAACTTTCTAATAGCAATGGAGAATTTTACGAGATGTGGGGGGGGGGGGAGATCCAGACTCGTGTCCCATGTATTTCATGTTGCTTCTAAAATTAATAAAAGTTGACGTGACAAGTCTATGTTTTATTCCTGAGATAATAAAAGAAAATGATATGGTATGTGCAGTTGAAAGCTGGACGATTAAAATCACAACTCGGCTCTCAGCTCGGACTCGGACTACCAGTTTTAGTGACTTGATTATCAGAAAATCATAAATTATCGTAACAATGTTCAAAATGTTCAAATTTTGATAATATCAGTACATTGCAATGTTTATCAGAATATATTATTCCTAATTTTATGTGAATCCATTAATTATGAAGGAGATGATCGGTAATTAAAATCTCAACTCGGCTCTCAACTACCACTTTTAGTGACCTGAAAATAAGAACATCGAGAATAATTATAAGAATGCTAAAAGTGTTCAAACTTTGACAATGTCAATATATTTTTACATATATTTGAATGTATTATTTCAAATATGGTGTCAATCCATGCCAAATTAAGGAAGTTTTGGGCGATTTAATTCTCAACTCGGCTTTTCTTCAACTCGGACTCGGACTCGGACTACCACTTTTAGTGACCGCCATTAAATTCTTCTTCTTCTTCTTCCTCTTCTCTCGTATACATGTTTATCCCTCCGCCTTCTTGGAGCGCTCCTGTTCTCTGGATAAAAATTCTAGCAATGGCTTAAACTCTTAAAATCGTTTATGATCCAAAGAATAAAAAGGTCCATCTAAAAATAATCTTGCCCAGTGACACAGTGAAAAACTGTAATTTTAATGTAACACAGATGCCCCCGCTGGCAGCTTAGCCGAGTAGTGAAATATAATTGCCAGAGAACTAATATTGAAAATTAAAAAAAAAATTTAATGTTCAAGGGCAATTACTCTGTCAGAAATTACCGGAACACACCCATATTTGAACTTGACCTGCATTTTTCCTTGATACATCTATATACCCAATATCATTTTAATCCATCAAACCTTCAAAGAGAAAACGAGCGGAAACTGTCATTTTTAGGAAATATTTCTATGTTCAAGGGCAATAACTCAGTCAGAAATTACCGGACCACACCCATATTCGAACTTGATTTGCAACTTCCCATGATACATCTGCATACCCAATATCAGTTTAATCCATCAAACCTTCAAAGAGAAGTGAGTGGAAACTGAATGATGACAAAATGACAGAATGATGGAACAGGGTAATACTATATGTCCCGGCCATTTCATGAAGGGGGTATAAAAATCTGTCTTAAGCTTAGTCAAGGTTAAAGTTGATAAGAGACAGACAAACAAACAAACAAACAAACAGAACAAAAACAATATGCACCCGATCTATCGATCCGAGGGCATAAACACACTCCTTATATTTATATAATTATTTTGCTTTGTAAAAAAGAAAAATTGGGCCCTCTGGATGCCCCTTTTTATGTGTCAAAATCGTAATTGCAAGGGGTGATCCAATGACAGATTAAATGCATAACCTATGAGCAGACATAATTCTGATGGGATAATGACCCCAATGATGTAAACATCAGAAAATGGTGTGCATTTTATTTTTAACTTGCATATAGAGTCACTGCAGTCGATATGTAAATATATCAGGTTAAAGATGAATGTGGATGTGACATAGTTGACTTATTGTACATTTAAAGTACCCCACCTCAAGGGGGAACCTGCATAGCTCCTTAATGAATTTAAACAAACAAATTTCACATTTGACTCAAGTCTGAGGGTATTTCCAATGAGCAATTTTCAGGTTCAGTATCAAGACTATCAGATGTCACCCCTGTTCCACTACTTCCTATTTCGAGAGGGTCCATTTCTTCCTTTTTAGCTCGCCAGGACAAAGGTCAGAAAAGCTTTAACCTGGGCTATAACATTTGAACCATGAGACAAAGGATTTAGATGTTTCATAAGTATACTCCCCATGACCAGAGTTTTCATTTGGTGAAATCAATTTTTACATCGTGACTTTGCCTTTTCAAAAATTAGAACCTAGACTACATCTTTTGAACCATTAGGCTATATCTTTTAAACCATTAGACATAGACTTTTGATACGGACATGTACATTCCTCAAGAACTTTCATTTGGTGTCATAACTCTTGATCTTGACCTAGGAGTTTGATCTACTTTTCTAAAATTTTAGACTGGGTTATATCTTTTGAATCAATAGGGATTCAATAGGGATAGGCCTTCGATACTTCACACATAGGTTCTTCATGACAAGAACTCGCATGTAATACCATGACTTTCGACCCATTGGCCTCATTCTTAATTTTTGACCTATTGTTTTAAAACTTTTACCTGGGCTTTTTCTTTTGAAATGTTAGAGATAGAGATTTCACATGTAGATTCATTGTGACCAGCGCTTTCATCTGGTAAGGTTTTGAATAACAAATTGCTTGACGTATAACCTATTTCATAAAAACGACTTATATCGCAAGCTCTGTTGTCTTCTGACAACTCTCGTTTATACGCCAGTCTGTGACGGACGTATTATGGTGTAGAAATGACCATCTGTTCTTCGTACACATATGTAAGGAAGCGGTGTACTACGCTACCTATGGATCATTACCTAAGGAACACCACCCATTGATCTACCGAAAGCTGTGTACTTGTAGTGGTCAGTGTGACCGAATGACTCTATTATTTAACTTTGATGTGATTTTTAACCATCTCATGATCAGTAGACTCTATTATGTTAGATTTGCAATGAACTCTTTCTAGTTGTATTATATGTCGATCATTCTTTATATATAAACTGTTGCACCAGGTGGCTTCGTGGAGTATGACAGTAGTAATAGTAGGATTTGACTTATGGGAACTCTGGGTATAAATGTACATTGGGAAATAGAATTATTTCAAATGTAAAGATGATGGCATGGATAAATCCAAACCATAAGTCTAAAAATCATGAGACCAGAGGACATACAAAATCAGTGAAAATGAAAAACAAGTAGAAATAAACAAAATACGTCTACTTGAAGAGCATATGTGAACCCCTGTGATGGAGTGAAATCAGGTGCCCGGGAAGAATGAGCATCTCCTGCTTGCTAGCAACACCCGTCATATATACCCAGTAGAAAGAGTCAAATCGTGTAAATTCCATATGTATTTATATATGGAGAGGTCAAAGTAGGTAACCTTCTAGTATAGAAGGTATCAAATCTGTGTAAAATGATCGGAATCGGTCTCAGTCCAGAATATCATTTAAAAGTCTGGATAACGAGATATCATATGTAGTAATAAGAGTCTCGTAACGACCGTAGAACTTCCTCAGTGACGTTGCTACTCTAGCACATATATAACCCTGGTTGAGCAGTTTAAGTGAAAGTCGCCTAGCCCTCAGAACAAAGTCATTGTGATTTGAACATGCTCTGGAATAACGTATTAACTGAGATATGAATACGCCGTATGCGGGCGATGATGGAATGTTGCTACTTATGAAAGGAAAGTTTGTGATCGCAAAATTGAAATCGTCACGTTTGTCATAGAGTGAGGTGTTCAATTGACCATTAATGTTGAAAGACAACATAATATCTAAATTCGAAGTAGAATTACTACTTTCTGTGGTTTCTTTGACCTCCAGTTCACTTGAATAGATGATGCGAAGGGAATCCGCGAACGAAGGATTATTAATTGAAAGCAAGTCATCTTTATATCTGTAAGTAAAATTGAAGCCAAGAGCCAATTGTTTTTTTTTTTCCTTGCGAAAGCAAAGACTGAATAAATTCAGCTTCGTATGAGTAAAGGAATATGTCAGTCAGAAGCGGAGCACAGTTAGTGTCCATTGGAATGCCGACAATTTGTTGAAAAACCTTTCCTCCAAACACCACAAAAATGTTATCGATAAGAAAGTTCAACATCTGGATGACAGCTGTTTCAGTGTATTTATTTTTGGAATCAGAATTTTCCCCAATAAAGTAAGTTTTATCATGGCCTATAACTATATATTTGAATTTTACTAGTAAATGCATTTTGAATAATTTCCGCTAATCTATCTTTTAATTTCTGACGAGGGATCGTTGTGTAAAGAGTCGAAAAGTCAAAAGACCTGATGGAGTGAACTTTAGTAAAACTTTTTGAAACTTGATTTCGATTGTCGCAAATGCCGAGTCACCGCCTTCGTAGCACACGAAGCCATCATTGCCTTGCTTCTTTGAAGGTTCCACTAAAGATAAAAACTTTTCACCGACTATTCTATTTTGACGCATACACAACGCCCCTTTAAAAACCAACCAACAGGAAAGTGCTGCCCTACGCGGTTCCTAATTTGGTACCGTGACCTGGATTTCAACCAATATCCTCGGTGAGTCTGATTTTTACTTTTCTGAAATCGTCATGGCTAAAATTATTGATGTCCCTGTACATTTTCAAAAATTAGGCAGGTAAGTTGATAGGTTAAGTGCAGTTTTAACAAAACAAGGGGTAAAATAAAATGTCCCATTTTTTGACGGAACTAACCCAGAACAATTTGATAAATCGATTAAAAGCATTGAAAAATGTGCTAAATATATTGAACCGTTTAACAGAGGATAAGACAAAAAAATTGCTAACAGAACGAGTAACGATGCCGTTAAGGACACCGAGAAGACGAACACCGACGGAATCATGTATCCGATTCTTCCAATGGTCTAAAAGACTTTGAGGGTATGGGATGAGACGACGTCCCTTGCCGGCTTGCGACAAACTGGGGTATGGATTGAGACGACGACCCTTGCCCTTATTGAATTAAACTGTACATAGTGATATAACGGGAGACACATATTCGTTATTGTTACACTACTGGTGCTGGGATTTTAACATCTGTATGCAACATGGGGAGGAATGTAAGGAAGCGGCGTACTACGCTACCCATGGATCATTACCTAAGGAACACCACCGTAACAGTAGGATTTGACTTATGGGGTTTATGGGTATAAATATACATTGGGAAATAGAATTATTTCAGACTTTGACTTGATTTCGATCATCGTAAATGCTGGATATCCCCCTTCGTAGCACACGAAGCTTACGGTATATGTCGCACCGTACCTTGAGAATGCCGATGCTGGGAAGTGCAGGCGAGCTAAAATAGAACAGGCTTGTGATAAAAAAGACAGACGTTGTGCTGATTGATTCTCCGTAAAGTGAATTGTTAAACAGGACTCCCTTTTAAACAGTCTGCTGTTACACCTGGAATTATGATTACAGTTCTATTATATCCGGACATTTTTACACAGGAATAATAACACATTATGTACTCTCTCTATTTGAGATACTAACATTGACATACCATATTCCAGACACTCCTAAGCCGGCGTGGCCTAGTGGTATCGCGTCGGACTCCTGATCGGGAGGCTGGGGTTCGAGTCCCGCTCTGGTCATGCCGGTGTTCTGTCTTTCGGATGAGACAGTAAAAAAACCGAGGCCCCGTGTCATGGTATGCATGGCACGTTAAAGATCCCTCACTGCTTCGGGTGGGTCCGTTGCAAAGGTCAAAATTTGTATGCCCCTCATCAGGCAGATGCCGTCACCATATACGTGAAATATTCGTGGTGTGACGTAAAACAAAAATCAATCAATCAATCCAGACACGTGCACTCCTCTGAAAACATCTGTATAAATTGGTGTTGGTTAAAGAAACAACACTAATATTTGCCTTACTGCTTCTTTGTGTCACGTAAGTCACTCCTCTGTGAAACTAAATAACAGGAAAACTGTCATAAAATTTGTATTGAAGGGATTTTTTTGAGAAAACAGATGCAATATATGAAGTCATCATTGAAAATGGTTAAAAGTTCATGACTTTAACATATGCCTTTCCATTTTGTGTATGAACATGAACATATGCCATAGGGGCAAAGCAATAGCTCTTTTATATTGAAGAGCTGCTGAGCTAACAATAACAAAGACTTATTAATAATAACATAGCTTGCGGGTGAGGCATTGTCAGAGGGATAACATGTATTTTTATTGTAAAAGGTAAAAGTCAAAAGTTAACCAAATGAAAGCTCTGGTCACAATGAACTTACATGTGAAATCCCTATCTCTAATATATGAAAACAAAAAGCTCAGGTAAAAACTTTCAAAAAGTAGGTCAAATTCCAAGGTCAAGGTCACAAGGTAAAAAGTCATGGTATCAACTGAAAGCTCTTGACATGAAGAATCTATGTGTGAAGTATCAAAGCCCTACTCCTATTGGTTCAAAAGATATAGTCCACATTAAAGGTTTTGAAAAGTAAGTCAAAGTCCAAGGTCAAAAGTCCTGGTATCAAACAAAAGCTCTTCTCATTAAAAACTGATGTGTGAAGTTCCAAAGCCTAATCCCTATTGGTTCAAAAGATCTAACCCAGCCTATAGTTTTTGAAAAGCAGGTCAAAGTCCAAGATCAAGGTCACAAGGGCAAACATCATGATATCAAACTAGAGCAGTCCTAATGGGACAAATACCCCCGTGGAACAAAGTTGAAACATGCAATAATTCATCCCAAGAGATATCACTGGTATAAGTGTAATGGATGTCCCACTTACAAGCACATTTTGAGGTATAATCAATGAAAACAAGGTTTTACCCACTGTGTCTATTGTGACCTTGACCTCTGACCTATGACCTTGCTTTAAGGTCATGACACACCCTTGTATTTTAAGCAACAATTCTGTGAAATATTATTGAAATCCGTGCACAGGGGAAGAAGTTATACCCGGATAAGGTTATACTAATTGTGTCTATTGTGACCTTGAACTTTGACCCATGACCTTGCTATTAATTCATGACACAAACTTGTATATTAAACAACAATTCTGTGAAATCCGTGCACAGGGGAAGTTCTGGCCCCGACAATGTTTCAATTATTGTGTCTACTGTGACCTTGACCTATGACCTTGGTTCAAGGTCCTGACACACCCATGGATCCTAAGCAAACATTCTGTGAAATAATTCTGTGAAATATTATTGAAATCTGTGCACAGAGTGAGAAGTATGGACCAGACAATGTTTAATTATTGTGTCTATTACGACCTTGACCTTGGTTTAAGGTCATAACATACCCTAGGATCCTAAGCAACAATTCTGTAAAATACTATTGAAATCTGTGCACAGGGTGAAAGGTTATGGCCCAGACAAAGTTTTACTTATTGTGTCTATTTTGACCTTGACCTAGGTTCAAGATCACGACACACCCTTGGATCCTAAGCAACAATTCTGTGAAGTATTACTGAAATCCATGCACAGAGGAAGAAGTTATGGCCCGGACAAGGTTTCACTTTTTGTGTCTATTTTGACCTTGACCTTTGACCTATGTCCTTTGTTCAAGTTCATGACACATCCTTGGATCCTAAGCAAAATTTTGTCAAATAATATTGAAATCCGTGCACAATGGAAGAACTTATGGCCCAGACAATGTTTTACTTATTGTGTCTATTATGACCTTGACCTTTGACCTTGGTTCAAGGTCATAACACAACCTTGGATCCTAAGCAACAATTCTGTGAAATAATATTGAAATCCGTGCACAGAGTGAGAAGTTATGGCCTGGACAAGGTTTGGTGGACAGACAGGCAGACAGACAGATGGAGAGACAGACAGGGTGATTCCTATATACCCCTCCAAACTTTGTTTGCAAGGGGTATAATAAGAGCTCTTGACATGAAAGACCCTTGAGTGAAGTATCAAGCTCTACCACAATTAAAAACATATAGTCCAGGTTTTTTTGCACGAGGACGCTGAAGCATGGAATATATGACAACAGCTTACCAGGTATTTTGTTAGTCCAGGTTTTTTTGCACGAGGACGCTGAAGCATGGAATATATGACAACAGCTCACCAGGTATTTTGTCCCAGCAAGCTAAAAAGCACTGTATATGCATTTAAAACATAGAAATCTAAGAAACTTCACATGCAAATTCATATTAAAATCTTGCATGGTCGAGTCATGTCAATCAAAAAAATTTTACTAATAAAAAGTATATTTATTCAAAACTTTATTCACAAACTGTATTGCACGTGACAAATTCTTGTACAATTAATACATGCAATTATCTTCCATTACAATCTAAGTATAATTGTTTTATATCACTTGTTAAGGTAATGTCTCTATGAAATAAACACATCTACACCATAACATGAATGCTTAAGGAATAACATCAAAAGATAAAAGTTATATGGAAATAAGAGTTTGTGTATAAGTGATACTACATCAGGATTATATTCATTATGGCTGGGCCAGACTACTCAGTGAAAACAACATAAATTACATAGCTTAGTAAAGAATCTATAAGTCTGGTTAAAATAAATCTGTTCCTTTTTCCTTTTTGTCCATGGTAAACACTGGAGTGTCTTTTTGTGTGGGCATACAACAAATGTTCAAATTATAAGTATTTTGTTTTTACTTTACCTGAAATGTTCATTTTATACATTGTAACACTTGAACGTTTAGAACGTTTTTAAAGACTTTGCATAGATGTCTTGCTGGTATGATTAAATCAAGGGTAATCATAAAATGCCAAGGAAGAGATTTTCTACAATTCACACACAATTTCACATAAATCATAGCTACCTGTAAATACATGAATCTATCATTCTGAAGATTCAATTATTAAGCAAGAACTGATAATTCTAAAACCTTTATTTTTTTTCTGTCATATCTAAGGAATACTTGTGAAATTTGATTATGCATGTAGTAACCACAGCAACAAGTTTGAAACATCATACAATACAATCTTTTATCAAAAATGTATAAAACACATACACCATATAAAACTTGATAAATTTTTTTTCAAGATATTTCACAAAGCATGACCTTTTTTAAAACATTAATGATCTTGACATACAACATCATGGTAACATCATGAAAACAAATAAAGAATGTATTCTGCTCAAATGACTGACATATGAACTTTGGTATCTGTACAACAATAGAAAAAATTAGACAATAAATTTCTAGACAATTTCTGGAATGGAGCAATGGGATATACTCCAGAACAACAACCAACATGGTAGAATGAGAAAAGAGAACAGTCCATACATCCAGCTGCCAAACATATGTGTGTCAATGATGCATAGAAACAGTGAATGCTTCAATGAGTCCCAGGATTTCTCTAGGAGATCAAGCGTATCTTTGTGTTTTTGTCCTACACTGGTGATGACTGAACCTATAAACAGCATCACAGCAGGAGAAACTAACAGCAGCAGCAGCCACTGGATATACTTGACTAATCTGGAAAAAGAATCAAATTCAAGTTAAGTTTTTATTTTCTTTTTATATAATCTAAGCCAAAGGCTTAGCACAGTGCATCATCCAATATCCGTCTGTTACCTTTTCACATTTTCAATTTCTTCTTCAAAAGGAAGGAATTTTAGTAACAACTGATAGAGATAAAGTACTTAAGGTCCCCTACGATTATTTTTGTATTTCAGCCAGATCCATCAAGAAATATAGCAGAGGTGAAGCGACATAGGTCTAAAAAAATATTCTACTTTGACAAACTTCTTATTAGACCTGCTTCATAGATCATCAAATTGAGTGCGTGAGAAATCTAGAAGAGTGTTCAGAAGTGTTGCTGTTTTTGGTCCCATTCCAAAATAAAATATTTCACATTCTTGTGATATTTTCTAGTAATTTCTTAGATTTCTCCATGTAGTGTGTGTATAACACATTGACTTTTTGTATTTAAACTGATTTCATTGCTATAAATAAATGTAATTGAAAAGAACTGGAATACATAAAAAACCTTCTTTGATTTTTTGAAGATAAGCATGAGGCCAAATATCGCTCAAATGGTCCTAACTTACTTATTCACAAGCAAATGACTCCTTGAAAAAATTTAAGATACATATATTTTCTTGCCTACAGTGTTTTCGACAACTGACAAATGACTGTAAACTTGCTTCTCTACACTGAATGATTCAAGATAATGATACAAAAAATGTGTGAACAAAATTAAGACAGAATTCTTTTATCTGACATTTTTTGTAATTCTGAATTGTAACGATCAAGCATCCTTATTTTACAAAGCAAAAAGGTATGTTTGGGTTAGAAATATTCTTACATATGTATTAAACAATGCTCCTGTGCAGCAATATACATTGATTTCATTTCACTACTGATTACAATGCAGTTGTTTATCATGATAACGTTAAGATCTCATGGAGGCTGCCATCTTTTGCAATTATATCCTCTCTCTTGCCAAATTCATGTTTTTTATGTGATGCTTTGAATCTGTGATGTATCTGCACCTATTGCTTTCCAGTCCAGCAGTAACTTTTTATTAACAGAAACTAAACAAAAATTAGAGTATCAGTAAAACTGATGTATGCTCTCCGAATGGCAGTTATGATGCAAGAAATTGATGACTCAATTCATATACTAGCCGCAAGTAGTGGCCCATTCATTTAGGGCCACTACTTGTGGCTATTCATATACAAACAATCAGTAAAACTGATAGATGCTCCAAGAAGCACAGCAATAATGAAAGAATGAAAGTCTCAGTATATAGGAAATCATGGTATTAATTGATGACGATTTCGAATCTCAATGTATCATATGGATATCCAATTGAGTCAACTATAGAACAACAAGTGATCACAGTATCTTAAACTAAAATGAGTAAGCTTGACCTTGATTAGTTACGAAATAAATCTTTTTATCATGAACATGACCTTTCAGAAATAACCTTGAGTGACCTTTGTTATAGGAAATGTGAGCTCGGACACATGGACAGACGTCAGCAACTATATGCTCTCCTGAAAGTATTCGGGGGGCATAAAAAGGTTTATGAAACATTGATGCCCCAAGAGGGAAGCTAATTTTAGCTACGGACAACTGGGCAGACAGACAGATAAAAAAAATATGTGCCTCAAAATCTCTGATTCCTGACAGCATGACACACAAAGAAATCGTCTTCAGAGAGTTAAGTTTTTTGTTTATTTTAACAGGTATAGTGGTATAGTAAAAACCTGGATATACCCTATCTGAATCACTGACCTAAATAAAAGCCATAGCAGAGACTTTGATTTAAAATAAAAACCAAAACAAAACAAAAACCACATGACTCATTTCTATATCGGTACAAAATTTGTAATCAATAACAATTAGTGTTAAGTACATATACTATTTTGGACACAGTCTTCATTGCTTCTACATGATATTCATGAAAAGAGTACATGCAGTTAATCCCCAAGTTTGTAACATGACAAATTGTGCTCTATGATATTTGACATAATTCCCTAGATGACAGTATTCATACAACATTCCATTAAAGCCTAGACTATTCCATCACTGTTTCTGAGATTATGCAACTAAAATGTACATGTGTGTTATTTCTTTGTTTTTGCGATTGGTGTTATAAAGTAGAAAGTCCCTTTTTACATTGCACAGAATTTAAGTTGTGAAACTGGCATCTATTTACAATCAGGTATAGCTGTGGCTAAGCCTTTATTCATTTTCTAATCAGCATGAAAATGAGGTGCTCCATGGAAAATAATTTACCCAGAAAGTCAGGACTAGTAGACTACTATAATGACTCTACAGTTACCACATGAAAGACATCTGGATAGAAGATACTTATGTCCTTATAGCATACGAAAGTATAATTTTAGCACATGAACTGTGCCTTTAAACACTCTTAGTTAACACTTACCTTGAATTTGATGGCCTAATTATACATGATACTGGTACTAACAAAACAGCCAGGAAGAATGCTAAAGAAATGTTCATCAAGGACACAGAAAAGAAGATGAGTGACTGAAATATCAAAGCTACACTCTTCAATAACTCCCAATCAAAGGATAATTTCTTCGATCCAGGTTGTTTTCTAGAATGAAAAGCATACACAAAATTAACATAATATAGACACTATTTTTCACTTCTATGACTCGATCTGTAACAAATATCATTGATTCTACTTTGTCAATCAGACTGAGTACATTAAAATACTGATAGTCCTCACTTAGCTTTTTTTTCTTATTCCACATGTATGTTATTTTATAAGTGTTTTGGAGAAAAGGCACAAAACAGTGGAAAAATTACACATCATCCACTGGCCAATAGGAATTCAGTTACATGTATTTGCCAGTGCTAGTTCAAACCTTTGTATAAAATCAGTGTTTAGTATGATTTTCAATTCACACCTGATTAGGCCCATTGTGTTTTGTGTAAAAATTGTAGAACACCTAGACTGTATTGCACATGACTGACTGAACATCTAATACATTACAATATATGTCCAACAAGAGCAACGCCTAACGCAACGCCCATCCCTTAATACGGAAGGGATCAATTTGCATTTGGCATGATTTTCATGAAAAACATCTGATGTTTACTAAAGTTAATTGCGTTTCATAGCATTTTATCATAAAAATAAGTCCAAGGGCAATAACTCCTGCAGAAATGGTCCTATCCAACCCAACTTGGAACTTGACCTGCAAAAAAAAACTTGAAATTTTTTAGTACAAGCCCCCCCCTAAAATTATAAATTTCTCAAAAATGAAGAAAAAGATATTAAAACCCATAATATATGTGACAGTTGGAACATATTACTTGTTTCATGATCAATTCATAATTTTTGACAAAAAAATAGATTTTTTAATGAATTTCTGAAAAAATCTTGAAATTTATAAGTCCAAGGGCCATATATCCGTCAAAAGTAGGTCAATCATAACAAAACTCGAACTGGTACTGACGCTGCTTGAAATAAAGCTATTTACCAAATTTCAACTCAATATCTTGAAAGACGGCAAAAAAATGTCCAGAAAACATGACCTAGGACATATGGTCCCCCCCCCCCCCTAAAATTATAAATTTCTCAAAAATGAAGATAAAGATATTAAAACCCGTAAAATATGTGATAGTTGGTACATTTTACTAGTTTCATGATAAATTTCATAATGTTTTGATAAAAAATAGATTTTTAATGAATTTCTGAAAAATTTTTGAAATTTATAAGTCCAAGGGCCATAAATCCGTCAAAAGTAGGTCAATCATAACAAAACTCAACCTGGTACTGACGACACTTGAAATAAAGCTATATAGCAAATTTCAACTCAATTTCTTGAAGGACAGCAAAAAAGTCTTGTAAACATGACTCCGGATGGACAGACATACGGACAGCGCCATAACATAATACGTCCTGTCTAATGACGGGCGTATAACAAGCATTCCGAGAATATTGCATGGCAATTCATAGTCCCCTACTGGGAGAAAAAATATGTTAATGAGAATAGACTGCAAACTTCATGCATAATTTGTTTTTAATCTCAAAGTACTAGTCAAAATATCTCCAGGTCCAAACACATAAGGCGAACTATAATGCTAACAAATATTTGCAACTATGACCAAAAAACTGTGGAGTATTGAGTTTTTGCATTAACTTTTTTAACTCCAAGGGCCATAACTCAACAAACTTCTGATGAACTGGTACAAAATTCAAACTTGATCTGTAACTTGTCATGATACAGCAATGTACCAAATATTAAATGAACATCTGCAAGCACGACAAAAAAAAACCTGCAGAAAAATGAGTTTTTGCATATAATTTTCAATGTTCTAGGGCCATAACCCAGCAAAAACCTAACAAACCAGAACAAAACTAGAACTTAAACTGTAACTTGACCTGTAAAATGTACAAAATATCAAATGTTAATCTGCAAGCATGACAAAAACAAGACGTATTTGTGAAAAATGAATGCCCCTGGCAACTAAAATGAGGCAAATTGCTAAATTAAGTCAATGGTCATGGTTTAGGTCACAAGATTAATGACTTTGTTAGTTATGGCAAATAATGCAAATTTTGAAATGTAGATCAAAAGTCATGATCAAGGTCACAAGGTCAATGAAATTAGTGTAATTTAAAAGAGCTTTATTAATGAAGTATATATGCCAAATATGAAGTTTCCATCTTTCATGGTTCAAAAGTTAAGGTAAATAAGGTAAATTTTGAAATATTGGTCAAAGGTAATGGTCAAGGTCAAGAGGTCAATGATCTTGGTGTAATTTGAAAGGGCTTTATTAGTGGAGTATGCATTCCAAATATGAAGTCTCTATCTCTCACTGTTCAAAAGTTATGGTGAAGGTTAAAGTGGACAACAGACAAACAAGCAGACACACAATTCAAACACAGTAGGTCGTTGAACTAACGATCCAGGGGCATAAAAATTCAAACCTAAAGTCCCCTTCGGCAAATTTCACCGGAAGGCGATTAATAAGTCACAATTAAGTGTATGTATCATTAATCTTCACTACCATTCCTTAACATACTGTCAATATAAAATTTACTGTTTACCATCTCCATGAATTACCGGTATTTCAAGACAGTTTTTACATGGTACTACATAGGGATACATCTTACAGCAATTCAAAATGAAAACCACCATGTGAATTAT
Source organism: Pteria penguin (assembly GCA_035048485.1). NCBI lineage: Eukaryota > Metazoa > Mollusca > Bivalvia > Pterioida > Pteriidae > Pteria > Pteria penguin. The sequence goes on along the minus strand of CM068582.1, from coordinate 45,601,943 downwards.
AATACTGATGAGTTTTGTACAGTGGATCAAATATTAAAATTTATGTAAATTGTAAAATAGAAATATTCAACAGTAAGGTTTTCAGTGAGTTTGGCTTCATTGGCTGTTTTACTCCGTAAATCATGCTTCAACACACACCATCACTGAATAAATATTTACCGGTAAGTAATGGGTGTTTCATGCTTTGTATAGATTTGAACATAAATGATGGCAGGTATGACTGCAATACTGAAGTAGCAATTATGTCTTTGATACCTGTCAGGAATTTTTGTTTGTAATATATGTTTATGTCACAAAAAAATTTAAAAAAAATTATCATAGTTAGGGGATCAAGTGGGATACTAGAAAAAAAATCTTTTCCTATATACTGAATACTTTTATATTTGAAGATTATTCATAATATCATTTTTCCTCTCGAAACAGACTTGGTAATTCTCTATTCCCTTCTTCAATCCTCAATGAAGAAGTCACCTGTCTATATCCCTGTAGTGCATTGTTTTTGTGAGTTCAGTCTGATAACTGTATTAATAACATATTTGATTTTCATTCATTTATTACAGACATGATGATGAAAAACATATTTCACCCTAACTTTAATTAAAATTGTATGAAAAAATGAATTTCTTTTCATACATTATGTGACATGTAACATTAAAATTGATTGAATTTCATTGAGACTGACTGACCTTACCAGCCTGCCAGTTCGAATGGCTGGCTGTTCAATATATATTGCCACATCTCTTACTGACTGTTAATAGAAATGTTTTAACAGACAAACAAACATGCTATACAATATTTTTCTAAGCAGACAGGTAAGCACCAGTATCAAAACAGGTTTTTTACACAAACACAATAAAATGCTTTAGATTGAAACATATCTAGATGTAAATCTATAGAAGTAAAAATTCCTATAAATTGTGTTATGCTTTACATATGCCATAATCGAATGTATTACTATGTTGCCCTCAATGTATCATGACACTGCCTGCCTGTTTGTCTACCTGCCCATCCATTAGTCATACCCATTCTAAATATATTCTTTGGCACCATGTGTCCTTTGGAAAACATATATATACTTTAACTACGGTATTACCTGCTTATCATTCTAGGCACCAAAAGAGATGCTGTGTACAATGCCAAAAGGCCGAAAAAGATAGTATCCTCCATCTTTATCCTGAATGGAGGTGCCATCCCAGTGATAAAGCCTGGTCCTGTATAGCTGAATATCCCCATCATAAAACTTATCAAGATAACCGGCAAAATAGACATCACTCCTGTGGAATTCTACAACAATGAATAACCATATTAAAAAATAGTCAAATAAACAATATCCTAGAGGGTTTAAACCATAATAAACTATGTAAATTGAGGCAAGATAAATGATATTACACAACAAAGTACAAAATCTTTTGAAGTTCAACACTGCATGTAAACACAAGATTTGTCAGAAGACAACGGAGCTAATCAGTGACAACTAAATTTAAATAGCAAAACATTTTAGTAAGTAGGTCAATCTTCAAGGTCAACCATAATGAAAGGTCTTGTCACAAGAAATACATACATGAAATATATAGGTACTATCACTTACTGTTCTTAAGTTATGACCAAGATTAAAGTCTTTTAAAAGTATGTCAAACTTTAAGGTCAAAGTCACAAGGTCAAAAATTTTGGTACCCAATGAGAGGTCTTGGCACAAGGAATACACATGTGAAATATTAAAGCCCTATCTCTAATGGTTCTAAAGTTATGATCCAGGTTAAAGGTATTGTCTACCGACTACAAAAACAACGAAAACAATACTGTATGGGGTATGGCAATAGCTCTGGGCATCTGTCCTCCTCTCATGTATATAACTGAAAACGGAAATGAATGAAATATATGTTATGATACCAGTTATGGTCAAAAATAAAAAAGTTCTCAACACCATGTACTTAGGAATACCCAGGATGGAAAGAATTGCCATTATATTTGAGTATAATCTCCCTTCATCTCAATGCACTTTTTCCATCTCTGTTCCAATATCTGAATCCCTTCAAAACAGAATGCTTCATTCTGGTCCTATAACTTCTTAATAAAAGCATTCATGACACCCTCGTTGCTTACAAAGTTCCTACCATGCAGGTAAGATTTTAGATTTGGGAACAGACAAAAGTCAGATGGGGCTAAATCTGGAGACATGGGGGATGGGGAAGAACCTCGAAGTCGTCATTGCAACTTGGGTATTGTGATTAAGTGCATTATCCTGCAAAAACAAAGTGCCTCTGGTTAGCTTTCCTCTCCTCTTTCTCACAATCTCCTGATGCAGCCTATTTAACTCATCTCAGTGTTTAAGGTGGGGGTGAGCTTGGGTGAATCTACTGCATGCTGTTTCTTAAATTCAGGATCAAGTTTCATCCTGAGTGACAATTCAACCCATAAAATTATCAGGATCATCCTCGTAGCAAGACAAAAGATGCAAAGAAACATCATACCTGTCTCTGTTTTGATCTTCAGTCAACATTCTAGGGACCCATCTAGCTGAGACTTTAGACATGCCTAAGATATCGGTTAAAATTGACTAAACAACCCTGTAACTTATACAAACTTCTCTGCCTCTATCTTGGAAGTTTTGCCCTCTGACACACATGAAAAGAGTGATCACAATATCAACGTTTTCGTCTGTGATAGTCTCCTTTGAATGTCCAGACCTTTTGTTATCTTAAATGTTCTCCTTCCCTGTTCTAAATTCAGCAGCCTATTTTTTAACATTACCATAAATAGGTGACTCCTTCCAAAGGATTTTTATAAAGTCCTCATGAATTTCCTTGGAAGTCGTTCCCTTCTCATATAAATACTTAATCATTGCTCTATTTTTGTGGTTTGACTAGCCCTTCTACTTTTAACAGCGAATTCTGTGTAAAATCAAAAGATTTGAAATACTACTCTCTTTATCAAAAACATTCAATATTATTGAGTAATAGTTTGATTAGCATTTTATACTTATTTATTCTATCCCATAACAGATTTCACTGTATCTTGAGGTACAAACATGTAAATTGACTGAATACAATACTTTTTGCTTCTGAATTTCATAGATTTCTTACATCCTCAGCCTCATCGAGTAGAGCTCTACTAAATGCCTCAGCTTCCTCCTCTTCCTGACTCCTAGATGTCTTGTTTAATTCATTCTGTTCTGTAACATCTTTTTTCCTCTGTCTTACACTTTCAGCCAAACTCCCTGATTTAGTTTCATCGTTTTTCTTGTCCTTGTCATACTGTGTATCAGTATCACATTCTGTTTCACTCTCTGATTTCTTCCCTGTCTCTTCCCCTACTGATTCTTTACCAGCCCCTTCACTTTCTGACTTCTTACCTTCCTCTGCAATTTTCACACTGTCTCTTATAGACATTGATATCCATATAGCAACAGCTTAACCAAAGTTAAAGTAAAATATTAATAGATGCATATCTTATCTAAATGTATCTAGATACTTTGTTTTGTAAATCTTAATGTATATCAATTTCATAAAAAAATCCTAAAACTGATATGACTTAATAATTTAGTTCATAAAATAAATTTCATTTTGAAGAATTGTATCATTTTAGAGGAAGATGATGAAAAAGTGAAGAGTATCCTAATATAAGTCTATTAATAAAGAAAGCTTCCTTTTCAAATTTTCATTGATACATTTAACATTAACAAAACTTCAAGCTACTGTGGCTTAATATACTACATTTTGTATTTCTATTAAGTTTTAACATTTGCAATATATATGTAAGCATCACAAATTTTCTTAAAGGATATTTTGATTAGACCAGCAGCACAGATCAATCCAAACGGTGGCATGTACATTCCTATAGAGATATATCTATTGGTGGCTGGGAGAATGTAGAAGAAAAAGGATTGATGAAACCTTTCTAACAGATTATTCAGACTTCGGAATATGCCTTCTACAATCCTGAAATTAAAAGTCATTTACAATACACAAACGTTAACCTGATTACACTGCTCCAAAGCTTAATGTTTATTAATTCAAGCTAGATCATGTTTGGGAAATATATGCCCCTGCTATGTACATATTTATTAAAAGCAACAAAGCTATCATTGCAAAAAAAATTTTATTCCAAGCGTCAAAGGAAATAATTCTTGAATTTATTCCAACCAAAGATACTTCCCTCCATGCAAATCTACACATGTCAAGTTGTTCAATGCTTATAGGGAATTTAGTGTATTTACATGAAAATGTGTAGAAGTTGCAATGACAATCTACAATGAAGATTTTCAGAGTCAAGGGCCATAACTAAGATGAACTTTGTCCATCTAGAATTACTTCTTTCCATGCACATCTATAATAGTTGCACAACACTTATAATAGATTTATTGATTATTGTTTTATGATACTCCATGATAATTTCACGTGTATGGTCACATCATCTGCTTGATGCATTGCACAGAAATTTGTATCTTTGCAACTGACCCATCCAAAGCATTGAGGGATCTTTAACGTGCCACATCTACTGTGTCACCTGACTGTGTAACACTTATGATGGGTTTGGTTCAACTCTATATGTTGGAGTAGGAGGAATTGTGATTACAAGCTATAATAAGTAGAAATTCTATAATCTGCTGCACCTCTTGAAAATTTGTCCTAACAGAATTACCTCTCTTCATGTACATCTACACTAGTAGTACAATACTTAAAGCGAGTTTGGCTCACTCCATGTAAGAGTGTAGGAGGAGTTGTAATGGCAAACTATGATGTGACAGAAGGACTAAAGAATGGACAAAGCAAAACACTTAATGCCAAGGTACTACTATTGGGGAAGAGGGGCCTGGGGCAGAAAAGCATTTCAAACCAGGCTTTTCAAAAAAAGAAGGGAAAGATTATTTTCCCTTCAGTTACTTACAAATGACAATACATTCAGGAAATTCTGAATTATGCAAAAGTTCCACTAGTATATTCCATTAAACGACCATCTTTTAGTATTTTCTTGTCTAGATACTATCATCTATAAAAGTAAAAGTGTGTTCCTCAAAGATGACTACCTTTCAACAAGTCTTTAGTATCATCTTACTCTGAAGTTTGGAAATCCACAGAAACTTCAGACACTTTTTACCACATCCATTTGTTCCACCCCTTGTGTAACTCTTCTTTGAAACATTAAATGTATGTATACAGTTACAATGCACATGACATCATCAAATTACTTATGTCTTTCAAAAAAAGAAGTCTGAACAAAATGCCAACACAAATACCAAACTAAAGTGAAGGTGTTTGGCATAGTGTTATTTAAAAACATTTCCCTTTGATCTACTATTATTACAACAACTAACCTTCCTGTCCTATCAAGACCATATGTATATGAACTTTTCTTCCTATGTATACCCTGGATAGTGAGAGCTTCAATGTGATATTTATGGAAGAGTCCATGATTTCCTGTAGGGGTTCCTGATGCATGAGTCCACATCATGTTTAACATAGTTTTCAGAGTCTGCCTATAACCTTCCAATGATTCCTGATCATATGGATCATTCTAGGATAGAATAAAATATATCTAAAAACTGGACTACACAACTGCAATAACAAATTTTAAAAGGCTTTAAAACTGTTTGTTCATCAACATCTATTTAAATGGAGGTTCACGTAACAATCAGACAATGGGTATTAACTAAAATATGCAGAAATTTTTAATGCCTTTTTGAAAAATGATAATCCTTTGTCAAGATATTGATGGTGACAGTTTTTTTCACATCAGTATATTTATAAAGTATTAAAGAAGAAAAATTTAGAATACTTTTTGGTATGTTGCAATCGATATTACTCTTCAAAAACCTTTCTTCACCATCCATATCTTCACAAATCAATATTAATTTTTTTGTTCTTTTGAAAAGTGATATGTAACTATCTAAAACAAAAATAAACAAGAGGCCCAAATGAGCCTATATCGCTCACCTGAGCACAAATTGCTTATTTACAATAAAATGACAGCTCATTTCAGTAGAAAATTTTGAGTACTTACTTCCTATGAGGTTTGGTGAAATTCTGTGTAGCAGAGCTGGAGAAGAAGTCCAAAATGTGTCAACCAATCAGAGCCAATGGTGGCCATCTTGGAGTATGGATGGGCACGAAAAACACAAACTTGGTAGAGGACCTTGAGTACTTACTTCTTATGAGGTTTAGTAAAATTCTGTGTAGCGCTTCTGGAGAAGAAGTCCAAAATGTGTCAACCAGTCAGAGCAAATGGCGCCACCTTGGACTACGGATGGGCACGAAAAACACAAACTTGGTATAGGACCTTGAGTACTTACTTCAATTGAGGTTTGCTGAAATTCTCTGCAGTGGTTCTGGAGAAGAAGTCCAAAATGTGTCAACCAATCAGAGCCAATGGTGGCCATCTTGGATTACGGATGGGCACGAAAAACACAAACTTGGTAGAGGACCTTGAGTACCTAATTCCTATGAAATTTGGTGAAATTCTGTGCAGCGGTTCTGGAGAAGAAGTCGAAAATGCATCAACCAATCAGAGCCAATGACGCCCATCTTGGATTACAGATCCGCGCGAAAAACACAAACTTTGTAGAGGACCTTGAGTAGTTACTTCCTGTAGAAAAGCTAACGACAGACGGACGACGGACGGCGATTGATCACAATAGCTCACTTGAGCCATCGGTTCAGGTGAGCTAAAAAGTTCTACAAATGTTTCTTGATATATTATTTAGAAGGCTTTGCCTGATTCTAGTATAAACCTATACCTAATATAAAAATCCTCTATATAGTAATCTATATATGATACATTGTAATCACAATGAAATCATTTGTACTATAGGTATTATTAGTGTCCTTACCTGTCGCTGGAGAGTGCACTGGGCTCCCTCCTTAGAACACAACCTGAACACAAGATTCACCAAGTCTAGATTAGGTAACTGTCCATTTATGCCCTCAACTTTCACATCAAAGTATCGGATATTACTATCAGGAATTTCTAAGTTAACTGCAGCCTGAATTGATCCTGCTCGACCCATTATATCACTGGGAAATATATCTAAAAATACACAAAGCAGATTTGAAAGACAAATAAGTTTCTACAAATCATTGATAAATGAAAACATATAAAATTAGAGTATATGCTTTCACAAACATGGGGATAAATGCCATTCATGAACATCATATACCTCTACATCGTTGGATACCCATATCTGGTTTTGCTCCTTATCTTTAATTAAGAACAAAACAGGACAAGAGTATTTTTTTTACTGATATAATGCAATATACATACATATACATTTACATCAGTAAATGTGAACAATATTAAAATATCTCTGAATTAAACACAATTGAGAAATTGATAATATGCTGTACTCATCAAACATTACAATCGGATAAGTTTCTGAACTGGTAATGTATTTAATACTTCACAAGGATTACTTCATCCATACAAAAGCTGCAAGTATACCGGGTAATGTGTGTTGTTTTAAAAATTTTGACCTTACACACCTACCCAAAGCAGCAAGGATTCTTTAACAGACCATTTTCTATGACATAAATGATTTTTTTACAGTCTCATCCAAAACTGAGGACACTAATGAAGTTAATGTGATCTGAACCCTAGATCTTCTGATCCTGAGTGTGCACCTCAATAAGCAAAACAAGTTCCAACAATCAAATACGATATCCACAATAAACAATAAGAATCACAACATATTGACTACAACTATATGTGTGTCTAGCTCTTACATGTAGCCGGTATTTCATGGTATCCATCCAGCCAAGCTTGCATGCCTATCTGTTCATGGTCAGAAAACAAGAATATTATATCTTTAGACCAGTATGTCTGCCCTGAAGTAAAGGAAAGAAGAATCACACATTAAAGATGGAACAATAATTATCAAAAGACTTTTTTTATACATAGTGACATAAGGATGATAATGCTTTTTACCTAGATGATGTATTCACTCAAGAATAAGTAACATTTTTGTCAAAGTTTCTGACTGATTTCTAAGGTGTACATTACACATCCTATATAATATTAAATATATTGGAACTTTTTCTTCCGCACAAAAATGATATTTGAGTAAGAACGGCCATCTGAATGTAATAAAAAAACTTTAAGTAAATGCTCTGATTACAACAAGAAAGTTAAATAACTGAGAAATGGGTACCAGTTGTACATGTAGTATTTCGTACTGGTATTTGTTGATTGTAAATGCAGAGGATCAACACGTTTTTCTTTTATATATAATCATATAACTTGTATTATCAAAATAGACATAAATTTCATTAAATTTCACATGACTGTAATACATGTATATCTGCATGTAAAGAATTTCCATTTGCGGCAGAGTGAGAGAGTGATTATCAACTGCTGCTACAATTGCTCTGCCTGAATGTCAATTAAGAAATAATGATGTCCTAGTCGTTATCTAATGTCCAGTAACAGCCTCAAGTTGCATTAACCAATCAAACCGTCACCTAACCGCGCAGCAGTGAGGTGATAATTTGATTGGTTAATGCCATGAAGGGCGGTTACTGGACATCAGATAACGACTAGGACGTCATTATTTCTATTCTGACATGAACTGTAGAAACAAGTATGAAAATAAGTACTTTAATATTAATACTTTATTTCAACAACAATAAATTTAGGTCATATACGCTTTATCCATTGTGCATGTACTTTATGTGTATAGAAAGTGGATGCAGACCACAGTTTTGTGTATTGAAAGTGGATGTTACGTAAAAATCAATAATTTGATTTTCAGAAAACCTAAATAGCATGACCTAAATCGGTTTTCTTGAAACTGATTTTATTCATATTGTCAAAATCAATAACACCGATGGGTGGGGGCAGGGCCATATAGGGGGAAATTCTCAAGTCGTGTTAGAATAGGCAATAAAGATATCTTATGGTAGAGATTTGCTTTGACAACAATTAAATTCAATAAGCCGGTAAAGACAGACAGTTTTACACCCTAAGCCTGTCTCTTGTAATGATGAAGATCTTCCCCCTATAGAGTATCTCTGTATTCTGTGGAAACAACAGAATGTGACAGAATGTTGCAATTTACACTATAATGTGAGTTATCAAAGAACAATTTGATTAAGAAAAGTTGCTGGGGTCTGGAGGAAGACACCTATTTCTGACAGTCATCAATCTATGGAGGTACCTTTATACTCATTTGGAATAAAACTACCCTTCTCTAGGGTTCCAAACATGAGGCATGGCATTTTCAAATGCTACAAACAATCAAGTACCTGTACACAACAAAATTAAATACCTTTGCATATATCTTTTTTTTTATTCCATTAACGATGTTTCTAATGAAAAATGTGAAGATTGATACCTACTATTATGGTTAGATTTTAACATTATTATTCACTGATGAGTATTTTAAGAAAATTGTTATCTAATGTCTTCCTGCTGGTCGAAAAATTAAGAATATAGCAAATTTGCACTCAAAGTCCCTTAGACTTTGCCTTGTTTCTTAAAGACAAAGATTACGTAAAAGTTTTTGGAAACAATATCAACTTAGAAGAAGTGAACATGAGAAGAATCATTTTACAGTCTCACATTTCACCTCTATTTTATTCTATAAAATAACTGAAAATGAGTGTAAATTATTCTTTAATCAAAATAAATACTGGTAAATAATACTTTGTATGACATGTACAAAGAAGGCTTATCACTAACACACCTGTAAACATTTTCAATTTTTACTGTCGAGATCTGCTTTACATAAATATGAAGTTCAACTTACTTTTGAAAAATGTTGCCATAGCTAGCATGAGTGCTATCCCTCCAGTGGTCTGAGGCAAGTCAGAGTCAAGTGGCCGTAGAGGAGCAGAAAGGACAATGGACTCAGTACTAGCAGCCCGACGGGCTCTCAGAATGCCATAAACATTCTGTCCTGGTACTTTCTGTAAGGTCAAGATTGATAAAAGTAGAGAATTTTCTCAAAATATCAAGAAACACATAATATATATATATTATAACAGAAAGACATGATGAAGGCCCATTCAACAACTACATGTAACATTTTTGGGGTCAAAATAATTGAAATCTCCGTTAAGAGTGCTTAAATGAGAATAAGCTGAAATTTAAAGATGAGAATTTATTATCATATTCAATGTAACTATTATTAAACTATCAAATCAAATATTGTCTGAAATTGTATTTAATCCGAAACTATTTAAAGAAAATTTAAATAACTTTGAAGATATATTAGTACATTTTTGTTTTACTTATGGAAATGACTGTATTACAATTATAGTTTTAAAATATAGAAATACACATCAAAACACAGTCTTAGATTGTTTACATACCAAAAAGGAGTACTTAGACCAATCTATGACAATATATTACTGAATCCCTAATATTCCAAAATAAATATAATAATTAGAGTAAATGTACAAATAAATAATAAATTCAATATAACAATTTCACTGATGTGTATAAGTATCTTGGTAGAGTAATGTTGAACTTGTGTTTGGAAAAACTTTAACCAGCAGTCAATACATGATAACATGTATAAGGACAAATACTAACTCTGACTTTCAGAAATTCTTCAGGTTGAATTTGTAATTTGATAGTTACTGTAATAGTACCTGTCCTCTAGCAATATTTAATGGGTACTCTGTTGTATAGTTACTGTAACAGTACCTGTCCTCTAGCAATATTTAATGGGTACTCTATTGTATAGTTACTGTAACAGTACCTGTCCTCTAGCAATATTTAATGGGTACTCTATTGTATAGTTACTGTAACAGTACCTGTCCTCTAGCAATATTTAATGGGTACTCTATTGTATAGTTACTGTAACAGTACTTGTCCTCTAGCAATATTAAATGGGTACTCTATTGTATAGTTACTGTAATAGTACCTGTCCTCTAGCAATATTTAATGTGTACTCTATTGTATAGTTACTGTAACAGTACTTGTCCTCTAGCAATATTAAATGGGTACTCTATTGTATAGTTACTGTAATAGTACCTGTCCTCTAGCAATATTTAATGGGTACTCTATTGTATAGTTACTGTAATAGTACCTGTCCTCTAGCAATATTTAATGGGTACTCTATTGTATAGTTACTGTAATAGTACCTGTCCTCTAGCAATATTTAATGGGTACTCTATTGTATAGTTACTGTAATAGTACCTGTCCTCTAGCAATATTTAATGGGTACTCTATTGTGTAGTTCTGTATATAAGTCTCCAGTCCCAAGTCCTTCAATTGTTGATACAGCCATTCTCTTGGAACTTTCCTTAAATGTACAATATACACATGTACTACTACTCACCACTGCAAAATTAGTTATCTGAAGACAACAATACAGACATTCCATTCAACACCAAGACTTACATGTAGGTATTGACACACAAGACCAAAATCAGATTTAATAGGTTTTTGCATGTACCGTACTCTAAGAATACAGAATCAGTGATCACTTATCAGTAAGATAATTTATCACCATTTCAAGATAGAGAATTGATAATGATCACTGAATTTCATTTAAATACTGTACAACCAAACAAAATACTCAGAACTGACTTTCTCATACCAATATATGGATCATGTTCAGCTTTTTATAATTATAGGATCACTGCCTTACCAGTTCTGAATAAAGATAAGTTATGAAAACTTCAGAGAGACTTTGAGACTTCAGCATGTCACGCCACTAATGAAATCAAAAAGTTCAGGGCAGCATTAAAATCAAATGATGACAGAAAAAAAGTTTGATATAAATGTACAATAAATATGCTTCTTTTCAAATGTCAATACACCAAACATGGTGTTACATTAAAATCAATTCACAATACATTACATCATAATGATATTTAAATAATAAATCTGAACATTTTAGAAGGAAGGTTTCTTATTTTTGCTTGAAATGCTATGTAAGGAATGCAGTAATGCTATGCACTACACTCTTAAACCGTTTTCAAAAAAAATTATGATAAGTTGAAATGAAAGGACTGTCAATTCTGTGGGTGGGAAGTACAAATGCATACATTAAAACGGGTAATTATTATACAATTATACCCTATGAGGTCTATATGGCAAATTGATGACCCTGGACTTTGCACTCGTAGTGGTCTGACCTGACAGAGGCCATAAGGCCGAGGTCAGGTCTGATCACCTCGAGTGCAAGGTTGAGGATCATCAATTTGTCATATTGACCTCACAGGGTGTAATTAATTGTTTTATTATACCAAAATTTTATATATCAAGAATATTAAGTGAAATATTCATGTTACATACTACATGTAAGCAAACAAGTTATCACTGCAGCCTTACAGCCTCGGTCAGGTCAGACCACCTCGAGTGCAAGGTCCTGGGTCATTTAGTGAAATATTCATGTTACGTACTGATGTACATGTAAACAAACAAGTTTTCACAGCAACTATGGTTCATTTCATAGTTACAGATGAATTATATTTATATTCTGTATCTGAAACGTGCGATCACTGCCATATTAGATTTCTATGTCTCTCATATTGACTGTCATTAATATTAAATGACCCAGTCATTATTTCGTTTTCCAGTCAATGGTGTATTTTTGAGTCATAAGTCATTTAATGGTTCATAATCAACCAATTAGAATTCTTTTTAATGAATACTTTCTCTGCAAATAATGAACAACATTCTAAAAGTGGATACATAAATTGAAAAAAAAAATGTACTTAAATTTTCTGGATTCAATGTTCCATACATGTAAATCTTGTCACCAGAGGAAATGCTATTATACCGTACATTAACAGCAGGAATGTTAGCTTCACGGCTGCTCACTGTTTATCGTTTTTTTACTTGTGCATTATACATGGGAAATAGGATTTTTCTGGAATTTTTTCTTAATTTTGGTGGGTGGGCATTATACATGGGTGTGCATTACATGGGTAATTATGGTATATGTTGCCAATTATGGATTACAAATTTGCTCTGATTTCCATATATGTATTACTCTTTACTTAGACAAGTCAACACTGAAAATTATACATTCAGAAAGATATGTCCACTCTCAAACCTTTTCTGTGAATTTTCAATCAGTTTGGGAAATCTATCTGACACAAATTATGGTACCCCAAAACTGTTTCGAAACTATCTCAGTATCTGGGATATGACTTCTCTTTCATGAGACTTAAATATATGAATAGATATAAATGGATTACTATATTTAAACAGCCTTGTACACACTATTGCATATTTACCCACTTAAAAAATGTTGACATCTTTCAATGTATCATTTTGTTGTCTGACCAAATTTTTTTCTCTAATAGTTCAAATGAGAACTTTAACTTTATGCTTATCAGAATCGTATTTTGTTTTTGTGCTTTTATACATTCATACACTATTTTTTGTGAGAAAAGACTGATAAGAAATTGTGCTCAAAATTCCAGAATTCCAATTTTTCCCAAGGTTTTCCATGGCTATGGAATGAAATGACAAAATCAAACTGATTATTGAAGATAGACTTCTACATTCACCAGGTATACCAGTATTGTAAACTTTATTCTCCATGATTCTCCATCAATGGAAAATACAGGCCTTCAAAGACTTCCTATTTCACCTCGACGGCAAAATTTGACTTTCAATTCAGGAAGCTGAAGTCTGATTTTGCACTTATAGCATAAAATAATACTTTTAAAAGGTATAAAATACTCAGTTAAAGTTACTTTGTTAACAAGATGCCAAGACAGGACACAGACAGATTTGTCAAATTCTGAGGTACCAAAACTTCTAAATCAATTGAAAAAAGTAGGTTAGATGCAGCATACGTTGCATGGGTCCATTTCAGTATCTTAAGATAAACAGCTGATTCAAGTTTGACCACTCTGGCATAAATACTTTGTCCAATATTCTTATTTAAACCGAGTCAATCAAGCAGCAAAAAGTAAGTCAGATGCAGCATCTGATGCAACGGGTACATCTCAGTATCCTAAGATGAACCACTGCTGCAAATTAGGTCACTCTGGCATTAGAACTTTGACCAATACTGAGCTATGGACAGGGACGTGGACACCAGGAGGCATAGCATAAGCTCATCTCAATTTCGACAAGGTGAACTAAATATAAGGCCCCACAAATGGGGCATTATTCATGTGCAACTGCACCTTGGTCCTCAGAGGCCTATTCCAAGATGCAAAACTATGAATGAAATTCCTTTATATACATGATTAGATCAGCTGTATTTATAGTGGTTTAAATAGGAAGTAGCTCTGGCAAGATCTTTTATCATTTCACGTTATAAGCTATCATATGCCACCATCAGCAGCAGAGTCTACATTGTAGGCCTCATGATTTAGAAGAAGTGAGGACAACAATAAGTCCCATCCCCTAGGGCTAGGCACCTACTATGGAGCTCAGGTGCAAAACTTGCCATGTTCTATCATATACTACAATCAGATTTTATTTGGCCTAAAAACAAGTTAAAGAGTACATGCGTGGACAAAATTCTTTGACCACAATAATAAGCCCCTTCCCAAGGGGCCAGACTTCCCACTTTAGAACCCAGACGCACATCTCCAAGTCATGTACTGTTTTACCATCAGACTCTTTTTAAAGGCTCTGATTTTGGAGAAAAGGAGCATACAAAGTAGTGCAAACAGAGAGGGGGATGAATGCAACCCCTGCAACAACCTCTCGCCCCACTCAAAACCTGCCAATGCTTCCTGACCAGAAGGTTTGATTTAAGTCCTGTAGGAAATGATTTTGAACATTCTTTCGCTGAATTTCTTTCAAATTGGAATCCACCCTAGTCCAAAAATATAAATTTGGCTAAAGTGAAGGGAAATTGATTGCTACTAGTCTTTTATCGAACTTTCTGATATATAAGCATTATGATTTGGACGTAAACAAGTGAACGACAATGGGAATTGTGAGTAATATTCAATAAACAATTTTTTTTTTCAAAATTCTTGCTAATTCTCTCTATAGGAAGAATTCAGTTGTATGCTTAGAATTGACATTTCAGACTACCATAATGCATAATGCATCCGCAATTTGTACGGCTTTATAAAAATATTATTAAAACTCTTTGATTCTGCTTAAGAAATATAACCACAATATTGGTCCATGATATAATACTGTTAGCACTAAATAAGGAGATTTCATTTCTACCTCATTTTTAACACTATTCATTACAAACTGTACCTTTTATCTTTTTTCAGTTCTGCCTTCATTTCTGTAATAACTGAATCCATATCAAGCTCTGGATAGAACTCATTTTCTACCAGTCCTACAACAGTAACAGATCTTGAATGCAAAGTTTATAAAACATTTTACTAATGCCATATGTAGAACTGCATTTCACAACTTTATTTTAATTGCTAGCATTAAGTAACTGACCACTCATAATACTGAAAAAAGACATAATAAACAGCTTCTCACACCTGTACAATAAAGTATATGTGGTTTACAAGTATAAATCGTTGAATAAAAATTATGTTTTAAAATTTTTTGTGATATTACAGTTAATTGATTTTATACATTATAACAGCAAAGAATTACAAATTAGTACATGTAATATGAAAGGTAGCTTGAATTTGTTCTGAAAAGTAACACTCTGGCAGTAGTTACCTATTGTCCAATTAATATCAATAACATGTGTAGAGCACATGCACCAGTATGTACATAAACAGAAATTTTATTCAGTATTTGTTCTATATGCATGTAATATAGCTGGTACAGCTGTCATTAGATTGTGCAGTTTGGACCAAGAATTCTCAGGTTCTAGCCTAGCTGATGACTCAGTGGTGTCCTGTCTCTTTGATAATACAATATAAATCAAGGCACAGGTAGAATGGAATATAAAATATTGGGTTGATCTGTTGCCTAGATTGAAATTTTTGTGCAACACATCAGGTAGATGCTGTTAACAAACATGTAATGATGTAGAAGTAAAATGATCTTAGCAAGATGTAAAACAATTAACATGATTTCTTATCGCTTAAATAATGATAGATCTACATCTACCCTTTACACACATGTATATACCTGGTAGGAGAGCATTCTCTGAGAAATAAGTTCCTGCATTAAATGGGGTATACGCTAAAGCCAGGAACCAAATCACTCCAGACACATAACATAATACACACAGTTTGTTGTTATATTTGGCTATTAAGTCAACAATTTTCTTCCGATTCTTTGGATCAGACAACAGCCCCATACTAACTGGAAATTGGCTTAGTTTGCTTTTTTACTGTCTGACTTTCTGAAAAATATAAATTCAATTAATTTAATCTTTTTTAAATAACTTGACTATAATGATGGAAAATGGGCCACATTTTGTAGCTACACATGTACATGTATATGGAAAGTATCTATTTCGTTAAATTCATTTGAAAAATATTCACTTATTTTTATGAAAACAAATGAAAATATATCCCTTCCTTAGGTCCCTATAAATGAAGAATGTCAACATGTGAAAAGAAAATTTTCAATAATCCTGGTCATAACTAAAAACAGTAATCATATACATGTATGCAAAACTATACACTTCTGTGTACAAAACTTAAGCTAGTTGAAAGCCAAAGGCTGTCCCCATAGACAAATGGACTAATTTGCTTGTTATTTTTCAGGAAATAACGTAAATATTACAATTAAGTCATTATAATTACTACAGTATAAATAAATAAATTTTGAATGATTTACAAAATGTCATATATGTTACAAATGCTGACAGATTTCTTTTAAGATTTGGTGTTTTAATTTCTAATATTATAATGAGTATTGATGGCAAATTTTCATCATAATTTAAGCCTAAAATGTTCTAATGGTTTGCCATGTAATATTCTAGTCTACTTAAAGCTAATTCTGCGTGAAATTGATGATTGATTATTCTGATATGTCATCTAATATTATTTTGAGTTACAAGTAAGCTGTCTTGATTATCTAGAGGAGTTTCCATGACTACCGGTATGTCTTTATAAATATTCAAATGATTAAGATTTTTGTGCACACAAATTTGGTGACAATGACAGCAATTATAACATCACAATGAAATTATGTGAGTATACATGGTTAATCTGAATCTAGTAGATCTACTCCTGTGCTATCCCAAGGCTGACAACATGCCTTCCTTTGCCGAGGTGAAAAATGACATCCTTTAATGATCCAATTTGAGCGTAAATGATTGTGTAACAGACAGAACAAGCTGTGTTTGTGAAAAATTAATGCCCCTGGTGATACAAAATTCCAAAAAGTTATTTTTAGCATGAAGGTAATTGTCAATGTGAAAAAGTCATCGACCTTGGTGTCAGAGTTTCATTAGTTGAGTATGCATGTCAAATATGAAGTCTCTATCCCTTATGGTTCAAAAGTTATAGCCAAGGTTAAAGTTGACAACAGACAGACAAACAAACAGACAGGACAAAAACAATATGCCCCCGATCATACCCAGGAATCGAACCAAGAACCTTCTGCTATCAAAGCAGATGCTCTCACCATTGAGCTATCTGGGCTGATACCCGTCCCTCACATTCCTCCCCTGCTAGAGGTTTCCAACTCTAGAAACTGAAACACAAAACAACCCAAAGATTATAACCCTCACAGCAGTGTGCAGAATCACCTAAATAACAGGGATTCACTGAAATAACACTACAAATCACCGAAATAACAGCTGTATGGTGATCTCTTATCGTTTTTATAATCAAGTAATACTTTTCAGTATAATACGATATATAAAATATAAAGACTCACCAATATTACAAAGGGAAAACTGGCACATAGCGCCCATTTCCCTTTGACATCTAAGTATATCTCACCTTCGTTTATATCATGCTTTTGCTCCTATATAGCCTCATTCACGTCAACTCATAAAAAAATTCTGTAAAAACAAGCACTCTGATTAGTCGATATTTTAATAACTGACGTTCATTAAAATATCGACCAATCAGAGCGCTTGTTACTCATTACAAAATGGCACACTAGACATGATAGTGTACACAAGTTAGGAATCGTCTCAGAAGACATTTTTACAGACACGTACATGTATGGTGAGTTGACATGAATGAGGCTATATGGGAGCAAAAGTTTGATATTAATGAAGGTGAGATATGCTTTGATGTTGAAGGGAAATGGGTGGTATGTGCCGATTTTCCCTTTGTAATATAGACGACTCGAAATAAAGACCCCCCTTGGAGTTTTTATTATGAGGTAGTACGATGCATGTCAACAAACATCGATACCTGAACTCTGTGATGCCACTCATGAGGGCTGGCCACGGCACCAAATGTAACAGGCAGGAGAAAAAGTAATCTCTTTTGAGATTCTTGCACGTGGCCATTTTATTTGCTGTCATTTGCGACAGCATAATAAAAGGGCCCCATGCAAGAATCTCAAAAGAGTTTAGAGCAAAAGATGTGGCCGGACCCAGGACTCAAAGCCAGAACCTTCCGCTATCAAGGCAGATACTCTCATCATAATTTCTATTGAAACGGTCGGTGGTCAAGGTATGAGCCGACCGTTTCAATAGAAATCATCACTGAGCTATCCAGGCCGATACCCGTCCGTCACAGATCTTAATCTTGATTTATTTCTGGGCAAACAAGTTGGCTGATTTAAAAAAAACAACTCCATGTACGGGATTCAGTTTCTGGTAACGCAACATTTTCATAGCTGAACTGGGCTGCTGGGAGCGACCAAAAGCTGGAATTTTCAGTCTAAAATTAACATATGACTTATATTACAACATATGAAAGCTGCGGGGCAACACAACAGGATATTGTCATAAAACATTTAGCCTACATACCAATTCTTCTTTTATTCCTCTCAGTGCACAGATACAAGCAACGGTGCAGGTGCTGCTGTCTTCCACCTCACAGCGTCTGAGCGTTGCTTCTCATCCAGCTAACAATAAGTTACAAACCGGATACGGTTACCGTTTTTTACGGAATAGATAAAAGGAAGTCGGAGGAGGACTGTCATATCCATATTCTTCATTACACTTCATATAATCAATATTTTAGGTTTACGTTGTTTTATAGGCATAATTTCCCCTTTCACAGACTCCCTGGGTTTTTTTAGATTTCATTCGTTTGCCCGTCCGTCTGTCAGTCTGTCACAAAAAACTTTAACCTTGGTCATAACTTTTTAACCTTAAGATGTAGGGCCTTCATATTTGGCATATGTGTCCCCAACTGCAATTTATCTCTCCGTTGATACCAGAATTTTTTATCATGCGACCTTGACCGTGACCTTTAATCTACTTCAATGTAACTTTTTTTACCGTAAGGCGTAGGGCCTTCATATTTGGCATGTGAAGCATGTATTTCTTTTTTTTTTAATTAGAATACACGAAATTTTAAACGAACTACGCCACTGTCTGTCACATAAAAAGACGGTCGTTATGGAAAAGGAAACAAATGAAACACATACCACTATATATGGAGTACGGTGATAATAAGTTTGCAAAGTTTGAAGTGTGGAGCAACAACATAATAGATGTGCCGTGGCCTAGTAAAATAAAATGCATTTGTTACAGTATCCCCCAAATAGATTCTCAGATTCTCAGTAACTAGAGTGTCCGAACATGCACAGTGTATGAGAATGATAAATCAGCACAGGTACAGATACAGGCTTGACATGTCATTGCCATTTTGGTGAGCAAGACACCCTTCATTTTTTTTTAATATTCGGTGTATTTGTATGTGTGAAGTGTGTGTGTGTGTGTGGGGGGGGGGGGGGGGGCTGGCTTGGGGCTGGGGGAGGGGGGGGGGGGGTTCGAATAAAAATTCTTGCCCTGAATTTAACTAAATAAAATAATCTTAACCACTGACACAGTGAAAAATGTGGAAAAATGAACAATTTTTCTCCAATAGTGTATTCGTTAACCCATAGGCTACTTTGGAATAAATTAGGTTTTAAAAGCGAGCTTTTTCGCTTGCCAGAACTATATATTACACAACAATTTATGGTATTATAAACTTTATCCTACATAGACAAACCTATTATATTTGTTACGTACTTGAGTACTGTAATGTTTATAATGCATATACGCCAAGGACAGTTTATGAGACGGGACAGGTAGTAGCCCTCTGTCCCCTCACACCCTCATGTACCTACAACTTCATACCCCTTCTCTCCTTCCCTCTCCCCACCCCATGTTCCCTCTCACTTCCTTTCCTCTCACCTGCACGCCCGGGCTTTCTTCTTTTGAAAAATATACTGTCCCAGTCGCATAATGCTTGCCGTATGATATTCCTCATAATGGACGGCTCATCGTATATATTGTACTTTAAAACATTGCCTTCTGATATTACTGCGTCACTGTCCAATTTTTTAACATATCAGGCAGATCCGGTCAAGCGTGAACTTATTTGACAGTGAAATGGGCCCACTTTTGGAATGTAAGAACAAAGGTATGACGTCATAACAATGGTTAAACTGATTTCTTTCTTCTCTTGGAATGTTTTTGGCGACACTGCCCGGCCTTCCTTCGGCGGGAGATGTTATGTGTCTA